>JASJUZ010000090.1:3775000-4308097 GCA_037159825.1 Tupiocoris notatus
TTGACTTGTCAACTAGAGTGAACGGAAAATCGAACTTATCCGAGAGTTCGTAACTATAAGAGTTGACATTTCATGGAAAATAGTATGCGATGGATAAGTTGTCCTATTATACGGCCCTCGACGGCTTTTTCCAGCGAATTTTGCTGCTATTGAAAACTGTCAAACGCAAAGATTATCCAACCCTTCGTAACTTACCTAGACGGAAGAAATATTACGGGAGAAAATTAAACCGAAGTCGACTATCGAAGATGAAGTTGAGTGCGGGCAAATGAACAGCGATTGCTACTGTGAGTGACTTAACAGTAGAAAACTTCCTGGTGAAGTTAATCAGAAAAAATGGTTGAAGCTGTTCTGGAAGAAAAAGTAACTCACTTTATTACTATGTTATTAACTTTTTATCTCTTCATGAGATTACGAACTTTGCTCTTTGCAAGAATAAAATCTTCTAGAATAAAATGGATGCCGCTATATCAGTTCGTCGAGTTGAATAGCTTCAATATCTACCCGAACGTTCAGTTGAGAGGAAGATAGGAATTTCAAAGCCCACGCATTTTTCCAAGTCTCGACTCATAAAAGCTTAAATGAATATTTTTTGGCTTCTGTAGAAACGACTCATCAGAAGAATAAAGCCGGGTAAAAAAACGCTGCAAATGATTGTTCAGTGGTTTATTATTCCTTCGCTTCAATATGATTCAAAAAGACTATCCATTTGAGATTTTAATTATTCCGAACATTTGTGAACGTTCCCACCGAAAAACAGATGGTAACTAAAGGGGAAAACTCCGTAGCAACTATTGTTTTTTAATCATTTTTATTTTTCTTAATTTCCTAATTAAAAACTAAACTTATTGCCTAACGATACAGCTGGAAAGAGTGTTTGACGACCATTCCAATGAGTATAGAACGATTTTTATAGCTCCAAGAACTCTCGAGTTATACCCTCGTGTCAAATTTCTGAAAATCTCCCAAATTCGACACAAAAGCTGCGATAACTCGAGAACCGATTAGGAATCCTAATAGGAATTTTTCATGTAGAATTCGGTTAAAAATAAATACATTAATATTCAGTTTTGAATATCTTCGGGTTTCGCTTAAAAAACTGTTGACACAAGATAACCGCTCTCATTCCTTTCAATGGTCGATCAACGGGATTCTCTACATTATCATAAACAAACGTTTCACCCTTCACCTTTTTGACAGCAATCACGATTTGATAGTTTCAAATTCTCTCAAGCCCTTGTTTTATTTATCAGAAACAGACATTTACGCAAGTAGTAATAATTTTGAAAATAATAAAACTGATACTATGCCATTTCCATTCACCTGCTCACTATTAATTGTTTCTATTTTTTAGTGCTAATCGATTGATTTTTGCACTCTTGAAAAAAAAAAAACGCAGTGGTTAATTATTTTGCTTCGATAAAGATGTAAGAAAACCATCAATTTGGGATAATATCTATTCCGAAACTATCGTAAATTTCATCATTTTTGTTTTTCATAATTTTCAAATTAAAATCTTAATTATTTACCTAACGGTACAGCTGAAGAGAGTATTTGACAATTTCGAAGGCTCCGTAAATTCTATATTGGTAATTTTTTCCAAATCTCAAAAATTCCCCACAAAAGCTGCGGCAACTCGAGAAGGATTAAAGCTATCGACCCCGCGATGGTCTCGTTCGATTCAGCGTCCAAAAATCGATAGAAATTGATACCAAATTCAGTTTTGCCTGAAAGGCGTTCGAGAATATGAATTTTCTCCTCCTCAAAACTCTCCAAAAAATACCCTTAACATTTTTGGATTCTTTGGACATCGAATTTTGAGCGGGTTAGAATTACGGTTTACTATTGAATAATAACCGAAGAAAAGAAGAAGCTCGGAAAACTCCGAGAGAACGTAATTGCGAGCTTAACTCGAACGTTTGGAGTAACGATCATCGCGAGATCGTCCTTTTCAACCTAGAATGAGTTGGACGATTTCCGAGGGTTCCATTCTACGTTAGTAAGCTTGAGAATAAATTACGACTCATGATTGTCTGGAAGGCAAAAACTCTAACTCCTTCAATACAGCCACGTCGTGCAAGTACTGTATAAAATGCATTTGACGCATCAGGAGGTAAAGCTGGCGGACATCGAACAACTTGGCATCACCAAACCTTATGTAATGTAAAAAACCTTACCTTTGTCAAAACGTTGATCGCTTTAAATTGACGTTTTTCCGACAAACATCCTTTATGACGTTTATAAGTTTGAAAAAATAATTGAGCGTTGTAAAAAAATTCAGACGGGAGAAGATGAGAAAAAATGCCTATGCAAAGGATGAAATCCCGTTGAACGATCAACTCGAGCGCAGGTAGAGAATTAATTTTCCTCTGCCCGCACTAGAAAACGCCGATATTACTTTCAAGCGAAACCATAGATGGAAATGATTTTTCAAAGCGCGGAAATGAAATGAAAAAAATGCACGGAAACGCAGGAAAATTCTGAAAGCAATGAAACAGAATGCTCCTTGCAGCCATATCATTTCGGTGGCTCGATCGAAAATGGTAATATGGAATGAGAGAGATTCTATGGAAAAGTTGCACTAATGATAATTGAATTTGCATCAAAGAGAACGTCAGCGATCTTCAGAAGTTATCCATGATTGAAAGTAGCTGCATTGCACTGCAAACAGACAAAATACGTGGAACGTGAAGCAGAAAAACATCCGGCAGTGATCTGAACCAGATAATGCGCATCTGAAGTTATTGACATTGAAGTGCCTTTTTACCTTTCGATGTAGGAAAAACGCTGCAGATTATTTTACAGTGGTTTATTATTCCTTCGCTTCAATAATGATTTAAGAAGACTATCCATTTGTGATAGTAATTATTACGAACAATTGTGAACTTTCCCACCGGAAAAAGCTTGGTTACTATAGCGGAAAACTCTGTAGCAACTATTATAATTTTAATCATTTTTATTTTTCTTCATTTCTAAATCGAATCCGAACTATTCGCCTTACGGACTTACGGTATAGTAGAAGAGAGTGTACGACGAGCATTTCAACGAGTATAGAACGATTTTTATAGCTCCAAGAACTATATAGAGTTATACCCTCATGTCAAATTTCTGAAAATCCCCCGAATTCGACACAAAAGCTGCGATAACTCGAGAACCAATAAAGCTATCGACCCGGCGATGGTCTCATTCGATTCAGCGTCCAAAAATCTATATAATTTGATACCAAATACACATTTTTCTGAAAAACCTTGGAAATATATATTTCCCCTCTCAAAACCCCCCAAAAATACCCTTAAAATTGAGCTAGCAAGTTGGTTCAAGAATTGGGCCGTCGTAGGGCCGAGATTGATTTTTGGTGAAATTTTCAAGATTTTAGCTCTTACAGTTTGGCCGGAAAACTGCTAACGGCGGACGGACAGAATATTTTTTATTGGATATTCGGATTCTACATGCCTTGAAACGTAAAACATCAAATTTTGAGGGGGGGTTAGAAATTTTTTTTTCTTGGGCGATTACAATGGTTTATTATTAATGAACCAATAAACCAAAACGAATAGCTCTTATCGCTAGCAAGGGATTTCTATGGAAAGGATTCAAAGGAAAGCACGCGTAGGATACGAATTCACAAGCGAGTTATTCACAGCGACTACGTAGGTGCGTGAAGTATCATCAAAGAATCGTTGAACCTTGAACGCTGGCCTGTCAGGTCACGTAGACGTCATTCGGTCTGGCAACGCAGGAGCAATTGAGCGAACAACTACTATGAATCCGCGTTAATAATTAGGGCGGTGCCCTCAAGTCGAGCCACTGTCGGTGCGGAGGCCAACAGGCGCCTATTGCAGCTTCTAGTTTGTCTTGTTCGGTCCGTCGACTAGATACTATATCCCCTGCTCATCCGTCCAAAGCTAAGTACGGTTAGCCATTGTTAGGCCTATATAATCCTCTCTGCTAGGCACGGACTAATTTCCTGTACACGAATTGGATAGCCGTTTGAAGTACGAATAATCGATAAGTGCGAAAGCTGATCGCATTAGATATTGTCTCTCATTGTTAGCTTTATCGATTACATAGTGTCAATATTAAACAACCGCGACGACACGCGCTGAAATCATGTTTAGCAGAGGTAAAATCATGTGTAGTCACGTTTCGCCTATGTATTTGAAAACGATGAGCTCTGTAAACTGATGCTGCTAATTTTGGTTTATTTTTAATACCAAACCATTAGGTTCAATCGCCAAAGAAAATAAATGTTCTAACCGCCCTCAAAATTTGATGTTCGCAAGTAGAATCCGAATATCCAATAAAAAACGCTACAAATGATTGTACAGTGGTCTATTATTCCTTCGCTTTAATAATGATTTAAGAAGATTATCCATTTTCAATAGTTCGATGTAGTTTTGTCACATCGATCATTCTTCGTTGTTGAGATTGAAGGGGAGAAAACTACTTGCTCTCATGTTTTTTATTATCAGCCTTCCAAGCACTTTCGTCCCTTCGGGCATCATCAGGGCTTCGTACTTGTACAATTACAAGCTATCCACGGCCACTGGTCCAAGGTATCCAAGGTATCCATGGGGGCTGGGATACCTTGTAATGGTACTACGAAGCCCTGATGATGCCCGAAAGGGGCGAAAGTGCTTGGCAGGCTTTTAATAAAAAAATACAGGAGAAGAAGTCGCCATGGTTTTCTCCCCCTAAATATCAACAACGAAGCATTTTCGATAGTAATTATTCCGACAATTTATGTAAGTTCCCACCGAAAAACAGCTTGGTAACTATAGGGGAAGACTCCGTAGCAACTATTGTAATGTTGATCATTTTTATTTTTCTTAACTTTCAAACTGAGAGCTAAATTTTTTGCCTAACCGTGCAGCTGAAGAAAGTGTTTCACGACCATTCAAACGAGTATTGAACGATTTTTATAGCTCCAAGAACTCTCGAGTTATACCCTCATGTCAAATTTCTGAAAATCCCCCAAATTCGACACAATAGCTGCGATTACTCGAGAACCAATAAAGCTGTCGACCCCGCGATGGTCTCATTCGATTAGCGTCCAAAAATCTATTGAAATTAATACAAATACACACATTTCTGAAAAAACTTGGAAAATATATATTTCCCCTCTCAAAACCCCCCAAAAATACCCTTAAAATTGAGCTAGCAATGTGATTCAAGAGTTGGGCCGTTGTAGATTGATTTTTGACGAAAATTTCAAGAATGTAGCTATTATAGTTTGGCTGGTTAGTGTTGACTGCGTACGGCGGACTGACAGAGAATTTTTTTTAAATGCATTTTGAGGGGGTTAGAAAAATTTTTCTCCTGGGCGATAACAATGGCTTATCATAGAATAATAAACCAAAAAGCACGAATTAGGCCAATAATGCAGAATTGCAGTATGTGAGCCATACATAACAGTACGTAACAATACAATACAATTCTGTAAAATGGTATAATTTTTATGGACACCGGCAAAGAAGATGATTTTTTTTGCTGGCTGTAAATGTCGAAATAGTCTATAAACCTTGTCGTACATCCTACCAGTGATAGATGACTACAAACATAAGTAATGAGGGTCGATCATCCATCTTTATCAAAATATCGATCTTTATTGATATTTTTGATATCGTTTATCCCATCCCTAATTTGCATGAAATCATAATAAGGTCAGTTTACTACCATTCCTTAATTAGGCGTGACGTTGTAGCATTTTTTCAAATAATCAGCCAAATTAAGGAAAAGATTGCCCAGGCGAATTGATGTTGCAAAATGTGACCGCTATATAATCCCTGTTGGGCTTATGATTGAGTTACACGTGATCGTTAGCGTCTAGAAAGTCAAATACCAAATATCATGCCGTTTTGTGTAGAATTAAAATCCATAACAAAGGCAACATGGGATTTCTATCCGACAAATCAAACCAATTGAGCTCATCGAGTTATTTCTTTTTCCTCATTCGTTTGTTTATTTTTTATTTAATCATTTATTTTTTATTTATCGTATTAAATTTTTTTTTTGCCCAACAATGACATTTTAGGGGCATCTGCAACTTTCGAAAGTAAATTAGAAACAAGAGGGGCTGAGCAGTTACTAAACGTCCTGTAGGGCGGCCGAACTAACTACCGTAACTAAGGGAGTAAGTTATACAGCGGTTTTAATGAGTCAAGGTCGAAAACGGAAAAAAATCTTACAAGTGGAAAAAGTTGGGAAAAGAGCGGGTTAAAGGAAATTTTATTACAAAACTTCGATCAGTAATTAGCTGTAGAATCTATTTCTGGCTGAAGTCACGCCTGTTTCGAATACTCCCGTGTAACATTCATTTATTCTCATTCCGAACACGAAACGTCTGCAGAAACTGGGTTGGAGATAAATAACCGGTCGAATGAAGTGTGATCGTTTCATGGTATATCGAGTTATAATTTATATTTCCTTCCCGACCGCTTTCGCCTCTCAAGGCCTCTTTGGGAGACATAACTCTTCCGTTTAATAAATAAAAAACAATCGTCTGAGTTCATGATTTTTCATTAGGATTGTCAATTGTCTTAGTATACATTAAATCTCATTCAAGAGACGAGTTAAAAATGTTGAAAGAATAAATTCAATCAATTGAATTCATTTTAGTCAACTTTTATTATTTTAACGTTTTTAACTTGACGCTAGAATAACATTTCATATAGAATTTATGTGACCTGAAGACAAAGCACGAGCGGTTTATTATTCAATAATAAACCATTGTAATCGCCCAAGAAAAATATTTTCTAACCACCTCAAAATTTGATGTTTTACGTTTCAAGACATGTAGAATCCGAATATCCAATAAGAAAATTTTTGTCTGTCCGCCGTACGCCGTATGCCGTCAACAGTTTTCCGGCTTGAAAATTTTCATCAAAAATCAATCTCGGTCCTACGACGGCCCAATTCTTGAGCAACATTGCTAGCTCAATTTTTAGGGTATTTTAGGGGGTTTTGAGGGGGAGAAAACTTATATTTTCAAAGGTTTTTCAGAAAAATGCGTATTTGGTATCAATTTCTATAGATTTTTGGACGCTGAATGAGACCATCGCGGGGTCGATAGCTTTATTGGTTCTCGAGTTATCGCGGATCTGTGTTGAATTTGGTAGATTGTCAGAAATTTGGCATGAGGGTATAACTCGAGAGTTCTTGGCGCTATGAAAATCGTTCAATACTCGTATTGAATCGTTCAATACTCGTTGGAATGCTCGTTGAACACTCTTCAACTATACCGTAACGCGAAAAATTCAGATTTTAATTTGGAATCGTTGAAATCGTTTAGTTTTTCCCTATCGTTTACCTATTTGTTTTTCGGTGGGGACGTGCACAAATTTGCGGAATAATTACTATCACAAATGGACGGTCTTCTTAAATATAGTTGAAGCAATCGAATAATACCACTGTACAATCATTTCCAGTGTTTTCATCATCTACTCGGATTCTACATGCCGTGAAACGCGAAACATAAAATTTTGAGGGGGTTAGAATAAAATTTGTCTTGGGCGATTACGAGATGGTTTATTATTGAATAATAAACAAACATTTAATATTACCGATTGAAATTTTTTAGTCTAAAACAGTAGTGGAAATAGATTAAAAATAAAGTCTAATCTGTACTACGTCATTATAAATTTTTTATCTCATGTTGTATCGTAGTCGCTACGTCTACTACTTATAACAATAATTGATTCCATAAGGATTTCAACTTACTTCATTTGCTTCACGATTGTTGATTTCCCTGATTCTCCCGCACCTGTGAACAAAAAGAAAACATTTATAAAATGCTCTTTGTGCTGTATAGTTGAAACTAAGTTGAAAATCGTATTTCAAAAAGTATCCACATGAAGACCGGAAAATTGTTGAAAATTGACTTTCATGTAATGTAATCCGAAGTCTCGGAACATATTTCTTTGTGCGCAAGTAATGTTTTACTTACACACATACTTCTTTCGTATTATGCTTCATTAGCGCTTTAAATTATATTGATGACAAGATATTCTTAATCTATACTTTTTACCATTTGACCTACTAATTTATTCTCTAGAACATGAACGCCTAGGCATGGTTTGTTATTTCTAATAAGTTTAACAATAACTAGCGTCGAACTCGTAATGACTAAAATTCTATTTATCTGCGAATAAATTGAAAATATAGCTCCAAACGGTCCAGATTGAATCTGTTTAGTGGGGCTAGGGATTAAAATAAAATAAATTATAATCTTGGAATCCAATCACGGATTTAATAAATTTAAAAAAACCCTTTGTTTTACGGGCTTTGATTGGCTTTCCTTTCCAACTATCAAAAACCACTAGTAGTCATTGTTCAGGATAGCAGTCATTCCAAAGCCAGATATCTCCTTTGCCGAGCTTTCGGAAAAAAGTATATCCTTCCTCAGGGCATACAAAAATTACACAATGTGCTAGGACTCAACAGGTAATTTTAAAAGATTTAATATTTTTTAAGTTTCAAGGCATTTAGAATCCGACTATCCAAAAAAAAAAAATAATAATAATGATTTGAGAATAATATCCATTTCTGATACTAATTATTCCGACCATATGTGAACTATTCAACCGAATAACAGATTGGTAACTATAAGGGAAAACTCCGTACAGATTGGTAACTATTGTAATATTAATCATTTTTATTTTTCTTGATTTCCTAATTAAAAGCTAAATTTTTTGCCCTACCGTACAGCTGGAGAGTGTTTGACAACCATTCCAATGAGCATAGAACGATTTTTATAGCTCGAATTATATTCTGAAAATCTCCAATCTATAATAGCTAAATTCTTGAAATTTTCAACAAAAATCAATCTCGGTCCTACGACGGCCCAATTCTTGAATTGATAGCTCAATTTTAAGGATATTTTGGGGGGTTTTGAGGGGGAGAAAAATCGTATTTTCCAGGGTTTTTTTTTCAGTTTTTTTTTCCAGGGTTTTTTTCAGTTTTTTTTTGTGTATTTGGTATCAAATTATATAGATTTTTGGACGTTGAATCGAATGAGACCGTTGCGGGGTCGATAGCCTCAATGGTTGTCGAGTTATCGCAGCTTTTGTGCCGAATTCGGGAGATTTTCGAAATTTGGCATGAGAATATAACTCGAGAGTTCTTGGAGCTGTAAAAATCTTTCTGGAAATGTTCTCGTCTGGAAACCTCATCGAACATTCTTTTCAACTGCACCGTTAGGCGAAAAATTTAACTTTCAATTTGGAAATGGATGGAATAATAAACCACTGTTCTATTATTTGCAGTGTTTTTTTTTCTTTTCGAAGCTTTTCGAATTGTGATGATAAGCAACAGTGAAAACGTTGCTGCGTTCTGCAGAAACGTGGTAATTGTAGGTCTTGAAAAAGTGTTCTGGTTTCTCTGGACGCTCTAGCTCGTCCGATCGATAATAGTGACTTATTCAAATAGACGGCTTAAACAAGCTCGAGGCAAGTGGTACGAATGTAGTGTTGAGCAAACCGTGGAACAGGCTGGAAACGGTTCGTCCTGAAAAGCCGCTCTCGAGTCGATTCGCCTTCACCAGAGAGAACTAGGAGGAATCTGTAGAGAAGAAATAGTCGGAGATGAAGTGGTTCGAGTTGAAGAGTGCTGAACTGGAGAGTATCCCTTCGGGAATTCGCTGATTGAATTTAATTGAAAGTCGGTTGAAATTAAACCAACACCAAAACTGGCTAGCCGTTTCGCTCGAGCATCTGATATCCCGGGGACTCGAAACTATCATTTGAAATCACTCACTCTTATTGCCCAGTATCGTCGAAAACCGCCCTAAAGCAACTATTTACTCACCATTTATTTAATGAAAACGAGCCATTATCAGCTGTCTACAATATTATTCTTTGGAAATTTATTATAAGTAATTACTTGCAGACACAGCAAACGCTGTTTTTACTATTTCAATAACAAAATAGCAATCGGCCTAACATTAATTTTCTGTACCCATTCATTGCCATCATGTCAAATTTCTGAAAATACCCAAGTTCGACACAAAAACTGCGATAACTCGAGAACCAATAAAGCTATCGACCCCGCGATGGTCTCATTCGATTCAGCGTCCAAAAATCTATAAACATTGATACCAAATACACACATTTCTGAAAAACCTTGAAAAATATATATTTCCCCCTCAAAACCCCCCAAAAATACCCTTAAAATTGAGTTAGTAATGTGGGTCAAGAATTGGGCCGTCGTAGGACCGAGATTGATTTTTGGTGAAAATTTCAAGAATGTAGCTATTATAATTTTGCCGGAAAACTGCTAACGGCGTACGGTGGACGGACAGAATTTTTTTTTATTGCATAATTCGGATTCTACATGCCTCGAAACGTAAAACATCAGCTTTGACGTAAAGGACCTATACCCAAGCGTTAAAACTGAGGACGCAGTAAAAGTAATAAAGAAGAACTGGGCAACAATAGTCCAAACCTCTCCCATCAAGAACATAGATCTATTTATCGAAGGCTTTAATTTATGCTGCAACAACGGTTACTTTAAATTTAACAACACATTCTACAGACAACTGGAGGGACAACAGATGGGAGGATCGCTCTCCTCAACTGTTGGGAAACTCGTCCTCAATGACATGCTAGACGAGATAATGTCAAAACCAAATAACAAGCCCATTTTTATCTACAAGTACGAGGACGATCTCCTCCTGGCTGTCAAAGAGAGCGAAGTTGATGCCCTACACCAGACGTTAAACCAAATCAACACAAATATTCAATTCACTATAGAGAAAGAAACTAACCGAGAAATATCATACTTAAACTGCACAATAATTCGTAAAACTAATGGAAACCTAACATTCAAATGGTTCTTCAAACCGACAAACACATTCAAACTAATTAACTTCAATTCCAACCACCCACAACAATTCAAGAGAAACCTTATTTACAATTATGCTTATTCCGCCTTAAAACTAACTTCACCAGAATTTTATAATAACGTAAAAACAAAATTAGAACAAATATTCACCTTGAACAATTATCCTGCGTACATAATATCCAATGAAATTAAAAAAGCCGAAAAATCCATAATATACACATCTACCACCCAACACAACACACCCGCCACAAACAATGACACAGGACCCACAAACAACATCGAACCCATAAAATACATCACCATACCATACAACAGACAATGGGCGCCCCTTAAAAACATATTTAACAAACACAAAATAGCCTGGACATACAACAATCAAGTACAGAACATTTTTCCAAGGATCAAGGACGCCGAACCCATTCTGAGCTCTCGCCATAACGTTTACAAAATCCCATGCAAAGACTGTGACAAAGTGTACGTCGGCGAGAGCCTCCAGAACCTTCACAAAAGATTAAAGCAGCATGACAGGAACGTCACTAATAAAGAGAAAAAAACCGCACTGGACAAGCATATGTTTGAGAACAATCACACCCCGAACTTTGATGATGTCAAATCACTAGGTAAACATCGCCGAACAACCAGCCGGAAAATTCTTGAAAATATTCACATTATAAAAAACAGCCGGCTGGCAATGAATAAGAAAAATGAAATCACCCACTTAGGTGAACAATTTCGGCCTCTTTTTTACACCAACACCTAAAATGAATACTAATTACTAAAGCAGATTATTTATATGTTCAATGTTAATTTATTCTAGACTAGGACCAAAAAAATTTTTTAAAAATGTAAACTCACGTCAAATAATTATTGCATAGGTATATATTTTTGTACAGATATGGATATATATATATTTTTTATATATTTTTTTTTTTTTTTAAACTATTGACAAATTTATCTATTTTTAATTCCAAATATATATATTTTTCTAAAACCTAATTGTACTTACCGCTGTGATAACATATTCTTGTATTTAAACTAATGTGATGCCACCCCTAGTCAAAATACCAAATTAGCTTTAGTAACTATAGTTTATGTCTGCCTGGAACACAGAAATGACACAACTGATGGACCTATCAGGTAACCTCCCCAATCAATTCTAGTCAATCCATGTGTATAGTTCTAGCAGAGTTTTTATATATATTTATATTTTTAAATTACCCTCTAAAATGAATCTGTGATACCTTTTCCTTCAATTATTGTCCCCCCAATTTATGTAAGTAGAACATGGTTACCAGTATCAAAACATATCTTTATTTTATATTATATTTATCTTAAGCCAAAAACAACCTTTTCAGGACATAGGGAAACCAGGCAGACAAGATGTGATTTAATATAAATAACCTAGTGACTGAGCCGACTTGGCTGTGGACCCTATGGCTCCACGTAAGTAGCTTGAGAATTCTAAAAACTTTTATGATTGTTCTGTGCCTCCATGATAATGAATACTAAATGATATATATAATTAGGTCGCCCTGAGGATGCCCGAATGGGCGAAAGTGCTCGGCCAGCTAATAAAGAATTGGAGAATGAGTCGCCTGGTTTTTCTCCACCTCACAACCCCCGGACGTAAAACATCAGATTTTGAGGGGGGTTAGAAAATTTTTTTTCTTGCGCGATTACGATAGTTTATTATTGAATAATAAACCAAAAATAAAAATAATTGAAATTACAATAGTGGCTAGTTTTCCCTTATAGTTAGCAATCTGTTTTCCGGTGGGAAAGTACACAAATTTCCGGAATAATTACTACCACAAATGGATAATATTTTTTAAATCATTATTTGAAGGAATAATAATCCACTGTACAATCATTTGCAGCGTTTTTACCTCTGTTAGCACCTCAGTTTGTCGAATTGACGCGCGTATCTCATTTATCCAGCTCGAAGGGAAATTTTCATAGCGGAAACAATATATTTAGCTATTAATTAAAATAATTCTGAATTCGAGCCATGTTTTGACAATATCCGAGAATTGACGTACTCGTATTACCGAATTTACAGCAGAATCATCGAGGTCGACCTTTCATACGGCCCACTTGTTACGAAGCCCGAGGGTTAAACCTTATACCATCGTCTCCTGCTTCTTCTAAGAATACAGTTGTCAGAAGTGAAGACGAGCCGACTCAAGAGCGGCTTTTCAAGCCAAAACCGTTTCCACAGCCATTTTCCTATTCTTCCGTTCCTTGAACACTATATCCGTAACACTTGCCTTTCTGCTTGTATAAACCGAGTAGTTATTTGAATAAGTTACTATCGTCGATCTCTTGCTCGCACAGGACGATGCAGCTTTTGTGAGCTGGGCTATGAATTATGTTGGTTGATTTTACTCGAGCATTTCTGAACAATGCCGCGGAAATCTTCCTACAATCGTTGGAATCCTCTTCAAACACCATCGTTCCTTATAATACCTTACATTGTGCTCAATTATGGTTTTCAAATCATTTGATTCGACTCTCTTCAGCTATATTATTATACGATTAATTTGACTTAGAAATTGATTGACTTTATATATTTTTTTAAAATTAGGTAATAAAGAAAAATGAAAATGTTTAAAATTGAGAAACGACAATTGTGGCAAACGAGTATTGCGTACAATTTCATTTGTTGCGTTTTTCTTCTCTAAATCCGAGTGTTGTAGAAATTTCCTCATTCTCGGTGTTGCAGTAGCTATTATAATAATAAATCTTTTTTTTTTTTTTTTTTCTTTCACTTCTCAACTCGTTTATCAGTCCAAGGCTACAAACACTTCGCTGGTAGATCAATTCGTTTTAATATTTCGGAAAAATTGGAATATTATGTTATTGATAACAAGTGATTGATAATCTCGGAGTGGTAATCACAGCGAAGGAATTTATAATCGTATTACGTGTACGATTATTTGCAGATTTTTTTTTTTAGATTTGGTCGATTTAGTTTTTCAAAATGTATTCTTTTGAACCGAGCCTCAAAAAACCAACGGCAGATATTGTAATAAAAACGCTCCTTCGCTTCAATAATGATTCCAGAATTCTATCCATTTGTGATTGTAGATATTCCGAGCTGTGAACGTTCCCGCCGAAAAAAAAATATTGGTAACTATAGGAGAAAACTCCGTAGCAACTATTGCGATCTTACTTGATTTTATTTTTCTTTATCTCCAAATTAAGAGCTAAATTAATACCCTCATGTCAAATTTCTGAAAATCTCCCAAAATCGACACAAAAGCCGTGATAGCTCGAGAACCTATAAATATATCGACCCCTCGATGGTCTCATTTGGCTCAGCGTCCAAAAATCTATAGAAATCGATACCAAATACACCTTTTTCTTGAAAACATTGGGAAATATGAATTTTCTCCCCCTCAAAACCACCCAAAAATACCCTTAAAATTGAGTTAGTAATGTGGTTCAAAACATTGGGAAATATGAATTTTCTCCCCCCTCAAAACCCCCCAAAATACCCTTAAAATTGAGCTGGTTAAAGAAAACATAATAGCTAAATTCTTGCAATTTTCACCAAAAATCAATCTCGGTCCTAAGACGGCCCAATTCTTGAACCACTTTGCTAGCTCAATTTCAAGGGTATTTTTGAGGGGTTTTAAGGGGGAGAGTTCATATTTGATTCACGTTTTTTCAGAAAAATGTGTATTTGGTGTAAATTTCTATAGATTTGTGGACGTTGAATCGAATGAGACCATTGCGGGATCGACAGCTTCACTGCATCTCGAGCTATCACAGCTTTTGTGTCAAATTAGAGAGAGTTTCAGAAATTTTGCATGGGCGTATAACTCGAGAGTTCTTGAAGCTATAAAAATCTGTCTATACTCGTCGGAATGCTCATCGAACACTCTCTTCGTAGAGTCGATTGACATTCTCGAGCCTCCGACCTGTCGGAATAGATGTTTCAATCGCGGTTCTGGAGTCATTGGGAGTGGTTAGTCGAATGACTGCCTTGTTCAGGTCGTATCTTTGGGTCGGCCGCAGGCTACAAAAGGGTGATGTATCCTATTGGCTAGAAACATATCTGGTTACCTCTGAAGGGTCGTTATTGTCGAGCTTGATGTTCACATTTAACTTCAGCTCTCTTCCTAAAACATTTTCCTCATCAACGCAACATATGTTCTATGCTGATGATTTGCAGCTCTACAGAACATTCGGGCTAAGGAGTGTAGGTGAAGCAATTCAGGAATATAGATCTCGAAGGTCTGAATCATTAGCGTTGGAAAGTAAATCAAAGGAAAAGTAAAGTAATGATTACGGGTAGCTCGAAATTGCTTGGAACAATCGACCGACCAAATATTCCATTGTGATTGAAGGAGTCCCATTGAATTACACGCGTGAATTGAAAATCCTGGGCATTTTAATGCAAGACTCATTATCTCTGGGTATGCAAACGATCTGTAATAATGTATATCGTGGTCTGTACCAGATTTTTGGTGCAGACTCTTTGGTGCCTGACATTTTGGTTGTACCAGATTTTTTGGTACAGATTTTTGCTACCAGACATTTTGGTTATTAGTGTTGCCGTTCTTTGAGTATGCATCAGTAGTTTATTGTGACTTAAACGGTGAAAATTGCGATGGACTGCAGAAAACGCACAATTCTGCTGTTCGAGCCATTATTGAAATTGACCTTGATGACCAAAATTCAAAAATTTGGGCTGGCTGGAAATGAGAGAACGATGAAAACTAGCCGTTGCTACTCTTACTTTTGCAATTCTTAAAATCGGCTCTCCAGATTACCTGTTCGACAACTTTATACCTATGACCAATGTTCGTACCATAAATACAAGTAGCTGTAATAAATTGTTCCGAATGCCGATACATTCCAACAAAATTTACAATAGATCATTCACAGTTCAAGGGACAATAATGTACAACGACAAAAGTGAAGTTTTCAATTCTGAGCGATCTGTAAAATGCTTTAAAAATGCCTTAAAAAATTCTATCCTAGAAGAACAAAGTTAATTTTATTCATTTCTTCATTCAAATGCGTATCAATCTATTTATGGTTTTGATTCTCTTTAATGTTCTTTGAGCTTTATATATTTCCGAGTCTATTTTATTTTCCATTCGTCATAAATCGTTTACAGAACCTATGATTTTATTTTATTACATTCGTCATAAATCGTTTACAGAACCTATGATTTTATTTTATTATTGATGGTCAACTCTCAGAGGAATTAAATTATTTTTTGTATACTATTGTTTTCTCCAGGGAGAGTGGAAGAGAGAGCCTGATGATCCTAACTCTCCCTGGTCTGTACCTTTAGGCGAAAAATTTAGCTTTCAATTTGAAAGTTAAGAAAAATAAAATCGTTTAAAATCACAATAGTTATTACGGAGTTTTTTCCCTTATAATTACCAATCTGTTTTTCGGTGGGAACATTTGCAAATGTTCTTAATAAAACTACTATCACAAATGGATGTTCTTCTTACATTTTTATTGAAACAAAGGAATAATAAACCGCTGTAGAATCATTTTGGAGCGTTTTAGAACATATTACGCTAATTATGGTTACGCATTTTAATAAAACATACCGAGCAGGAGAAGTTTTATATCCTTGGCTGCCTGAATTCCATCTTCTTTGAGATTCTTCTCGATTTGTTTGCTCCTCGCGAGGGCGGCCCTCTCCTCGGCCGACATAGCACAACCCATTTTGGCGAAATTTGAACAAAACACTTTTCCACCGAATCGATTCACACACTCGCGCAATTCAACTTAATTTCGGTGTCGTAATTTTGGTTATCAATTTTCCTCGAGGATTTTTTTTATTTTTTATTGTCCGACGATGAGGTTCAACGCGGAAGAACCCTCGAAGGCTACGACGTCGACGACGAGGGCCTCCGGTTTCCGCGTTCCGACGGTTTCCTTTTCGGCGGCAGGTGACAACAAGCGACAAGCGACCGGCGGAAGAGGTCACTGACGACGGTGGCTCAACACGATTTGCGAAGTTCCATCGCAGAACGACACGCGGTCGTCATCGTCAACGACTTGCTAGGAGACGGGAAAATAACGCTCGTCACCTTTCGTCCTTTCGAAGGAGCCGCACCTTCTGACTAGCGAGCAGGAGGAGGTGGCGTGACTGAGGAGGAGGCACGGTCACAGCCCGTTTCGGAGGTGCGATCGGCGGCGGCGCTTCGGGGCGGCGGGTGCGTCCGGAAGAACTCGATGAAGGGTCCGACTCGACTCTGCGACGACCTCGGCCACCGCTACCGCGCGATCGTGTAGGTGGGGCGGCGGACACCAGGCCTGGCAACATAACGGGCCGCCGTTTCCCGACCGTCGGATCGATACCGCCCGCGCTCGATCTCCTACCGCCCGCCGATCCACACGAACCCTACGTACCCACAGAATTCCCGCCCGCGACTTTTCCGCGTCCGCCTCCTCACGCTCATCGTCCGCTGAATCAGGATCAAGGAAAAAGGAGTCGGGTGGAGGCGTGACGGCGGCGTGGTGGCGCCTCCGATGGACCCCTGCGGTTCTTGCCGCCCCTGCGCTCCTCCCTTCCCCCTCCACTTCGGCACCGATAACCTTCCGATTCGCTATCCTTATCGTACTTTCCGTCGAAATTTTTTAATCGGTCTTGAGAATTTTTTTTCAATAATTAAAAACTATTGTAATCGCCGAGGGGGAAAATTGCTAACCGAAACAAAATATCATGTATCAAGGCACGTGGATTCTGAATATTGAATTAAAACGCTGGAAAATATACTACAGAGGTTTATTTTTTATTGTCTTCAAAACTAATAGAGATTGAATAATTAATGATTCATTTAACAAATCTGGCTATAATTATTTGAACGAATCTGGCTAGTTTGGACTACAAACCTAATAAACTATAATACATAACATACTTAATAAACGTTATGATTTGTCGCATATATCTATTTGATTCGACATGATGATGTTGAGATATTATCAGCGACTTTACCTCATTTTGAATTTCCACTCAAGCCTTTTAATGTTAATTTCTCCCCTTTCTAGTCACCCTTGCATTTGTACCTTGTTCCCCTGTTTATGTTAATTTATTAGACTCTAGGTTTAAAAAGCGGACGTGTTTTAGACCTAATTAAAAGAAAAAAAAAAAAAAAGAGATGAAGAAGGTATTCACTATTTATATATTATTAGATTATTTATTGTTTCCTATTGGCTAGTGTGTCCAGGCTGTGCTGTCTCTGTAAAACTATCGATAATAACGAATAATTGACAGATGTTTCCTGAAGAGGCCTTGAATGGCGGAAGTGCTAGAAATATAAAAATAAAAATTCAAAATGAGTAAACGTCGCTGATTACATCTCAGCCTCATCACCACGTCGTACTTAATAAACGAATACATATTCGTTAATTTACGTGCAAGCCCAATTACATTTTACATAATACATCACTTGAAGTGGACAAGAATAATGGAATGAAACATTAGGTTCAATAATATACACAAAAAAACCTTTGACTGTTTTTTTTTTTTTTATGTGCCAGAAAATGGTCAATAAATTCAATGGTCAATACATGTCCGCGTGTCTGTGGTCAAAAGGTGACAAAATATTTTCTGGAAGCGCGAATGGGCAAAATTAGGTTTACCTAATAATTTTAACAACACGATGTAGTTCCGATATATTAGCGCAAGAAGTTTTCCTCGCTAGATTTTTACAATCCGCCCGAATCAATATATTTGAACGCTCGAATAAGAGATTCTGAATTGTGTATTACGACAGACAGGTGAATGTCCTTTGGTTTACATCGTTTGCGTAACACACCTTTCTTCCGAATTATTCATATATTTCGTAGGCACTTTTTTCTGTTTTTGCGTCTCATCGATAGAAATATTGTCAAATTATTGCGCTACATTTCCAAAACCGAAGTCTTCCAACTTTAATTTATTCCCTTGAAATTAATTTCACTGTTTAAAAATTTTATTTTGGTTTATTATCAATAATAAACCATTGAAATCGCCCTAGAAAAAAAATTCTAACCCCCCCCCCCCAATTTGATGTACAACGTTTCAAGGCGTTTAGAATCCGAATATCCCCTAATTGTTCCCAATCCGATTTTCGGCGGGAACATGCGCTAATGTTCGGAATAATTTTACTATCACAAATAATATAATAATATTCTTAAATAATTTTTGAAGCGAAGCAACGATAAACCACTGTATATTCATTTGGAGCGTTTTTTCTTCAAGTCGGCAACTTTTCAAAATCGAAATTCAATTACTGAATCCTATTTACCTGGACGGTTTTGCTGGCATTGTCGATGAACACAATTGTATCGGCAAGGTTTGGAGAGTCAGGAACAGTCGAAGTTTCCATCGAATCTCGAAACCTCCCAAATCCCTCATAGAGCGTAGCCAAGCCGAACTTGAATAACAAAGCTTCCTGTTCGTAGCTAAGCTGTTCGAATATAACTGGTAAACTTGTCCGCTTTCTACATTGAATGAAGCCGTAAACGTTTACAAGACGATTATTGGCTTAGAGCATTATTAGTCTTCCAATTTCCAACTTATCAGCTATTGGCAGAAAGGCATAGCTAACTCAAATACGAAAAATAATATCCGAATGAAATAAATATTTGTCGAGGGAGCTTGAATATAATTGCGAATGTTGACGGAAAGCGAAAGTTCATTTCGGGTTATTGCACCGTTTTTTACTTCCATGTTTACGTAGTGAATGGAAGTATTAAGATCGTTTGAAAATTCGAATTTGGAACCGAGGTCCTGTTGGAAGAAATTTTCATAGAACCTACTATAATACTCAGAAACACTTTCTGAACAAGTGTCTGTATGTCCGTCTGTCTGTGGTCACAAACTGACATAAATCGCCATATCTCCCTGAAAAATGGATGAAACCCTATGCAATTTCAAGGGAATGTTTTCCCAGTAATTGTGCAAAATTAGAGTTTTCCGGATTTTTACAGGCTATAAGAGTCAATCGTTTTCTACGTTTGAGGGCTTGAAATGTCGGTTATGGCAAACAGTAGAAAACACCGGATTTTTCGTATAGTAGGTCACATACAGTGCCTCCACGTTATGAGCCTTTTTCACGATTTCACTAGTGCATTTTTGCATTTTGATTTTTACAGGCCGCAAAACTCGATGTATTTGAACGTTCAAGGTCTTAAAATGTTGAGGTCGGCGATTGAATGATGCCTGATTTTTATCACGTGGGTCACATACAGTACTTCCCCGTTATTTGCACATTGGCTACATTTTGATTTTTTAGACCGCAAAAATGAATATATTTGAACGCTGGGGGACTTAAAATGTTTTATATGACGGCTGAATATCGGTCGATTTTTATTATTGGGGTCACATGCAGTACTTTCTTGTAAAACGCATTTTAAGTCATTTTATTTGTTATTTTTGGGTCTCTTTGCTTTAAATATGACCAACTTTGACCTCGTTCACAGAACTGGTTTTGTATAGTTTGGATAACACACAGTGCTTCCGCCGTATGCCATTTTTTAGCTTTTGAAAATTTTTTAGACCGAGATAGAGTAGAGGTATTCCTTAGAAATCCTCTGCCAGCTATATCAGAACGTTTCGCGCGCCTGCTCTTACAGCGCTCTGCTTACTCTCTGAACAAGTGTCTGTGCATCCATTTGTTTGTCTTTCAGAGTGTCCGTCTGTCCTTGCGTTCATCTGTCTATGGTCTGAGTGAGAAATATTGCCATATCCTAGTAGTTCCAGTCCAAGTGCTCTTCTACAGGCTTCAAAAATCAATGTATTTGAATGCTGGAGGTTTTGGAATGTTTGTAACGATGCTATAAAGATGATCTTATTTTACAAATTTGGTTTTTTTTTGTAAGGCTCACATACTGTGGAAGCATCATCAACCTAACTCGTGCATTTTTCTATTTTTGAGTCTCCTGGCTCGTTTTTCAATAAAAGTTGCTGTAAATTAACGTTGCCGCTTTCGTACGATTTTCCTTATTTTATAAGTGGTTATATCTGTTACCGACTCAAACATGGAAGTACTGTGTGATCTATGCACACCATTGGTTTTTGGTTCTCCTGGCTAGTTTGTCAGAAACCATTGTTGCGCCACCAGGTTTCGGCCATTGTATGAGTTTCTTGAGAATACAGGGTGGGGCATGGGAACCTCCCACATTTCAAAAAACTGCTGTTGTGGAATATGCATATCTCCAATATGTATTGGAGAGGGGTAGGTCTCGTTTGGAGGGATGAGTGATGTAGTTTTCAGTCGTTACCGTGTCATGGTCAGGAGAGCAACGTGCATTCATTATCAAGACTTTTTTCACAAAAATGGCGAATCTCTATAACTGCCACTTTGAGGGCGTTCCGTACAAGGTACAGTTTGTCTTCGTCTGCTAGTGTTCCC
Organism: Tupiocoris notatus; assembly: GCA_037159825.1. Taxonomy (NCBI): domain Eukaryota; kingdom Metazoa; phylum Arthropoda; class Insecta; order Hemiptera; family Miridae; genus Tupiocoris; species Tupiocoris notatus. The sequence continues at coordinate 3,796,213 of JASJUZ010000090.1, forward strand.
AACCGGAAAACAATTTTGTCTTGGGTGCAAACATTTAGAGCAACATCATCTGCGCTAAATTCAAAAAAGGAAGGCCCAGCTGTAATCTTCAGAACCCCTGAAAACATTGCCAAAGTGAGGGGCAAAAATCGAAGAATTCAGTGAGGAACTTAAACGTGAGAGCTTCTGTTTCCAACAAGATGGTGCTACAGCGCACACAGTGCCCGTTGTTCACGATCTATTCTCCAGGAGATGTTCCCCGGGCACGTGATCTACTAGCGTGAGCCCATTCAGTGATCCCCACATTCAACCAATTTAGGCCCTTGTGATTTGTATCTACCGGGTTACCTCCAGGCCGAGGTTTTCAAACATCGTCCAAGGACCCTGGAAGACAACTACTACTAGAATTGGAACTGTTTCCAACTAACTATTATGATAGTGAAGCAACGAAGAGTAGCAATCAGTTGAAAGCACTTTTATTGTGATGATACAGGCTCAAAATGAATTATACTAAATGTTGATGATATAAAACACAAACCGTTACCTGACTTGACAATGAACAGGAAACAATAGGAATTTTCCTGTTGTTATATAACAGGAAAATTATTTCATGATATTCAAGTTTCACTCACAACATACTTATGAGTTATAGAAGAGTCCAAAACCATAATGAAACCAAAAAATGTTAGATGATTCAATTAATTCATCTATGAACTACCAATTCTGCCTAGAAAAACGAATCTAACAATAGTTACAAATCGAGCTCCACGGTGTTGCTGATTCATCGACAAATGCTATATGTTTAATTTTGTATTGGCGTGTTGAGAGAGAGTCTAATCAAGTGCCTCATTCTCGTAATTTTTAATTAACTGAGCTTTTACGCTCTTTTGGGCACACCCAAAGCATTGTTGAAATATTCGATTTCTCAGGCCAGGAAACCATTAGAACCATTTAATTTCTCTGCTCAGGGCCAGCCGATACAAGTTTGGTAAATGAGTATTTAAATTTATCTCCCTCAACACAAGAATGAAAATGACAATGAGAAGAAAAACGTGTAATTGTTCTGTGAACTGCAGCATACATTTACGTAGGTTGTAGAGAATAGAACGCGTTCCTTAACCACTAGGATGGGGAGGCGAGGGTCAAGATAAATGTGACTAAAAAAAAAACATTCAACTAGACTGACTAGAATGTGATGGGAATGTGTAGGTCTCACTAATACCATGGTTTTGTGCTAGGTTTATAGCAGAGGATAAAAAATAGTAGCTACAAGATTATTGATCAATTTTCTTGACCTTAACACCAAACTAAACTACCACCATTCTTCACGAATTTCAGAGCAGATGAGTCTTGAAACGGAGAGGTTATAAGCCAACAATGATAAGATTAAATTCACTCAAATAACACTTTAGATAAGCACTAAAATTGCTTCAGGTTTCAATTCTGTGAGCATCAAAGTGTGACATTAAAACTGGGAACATGTATTACAGGACGGTTCATTTCTCAAAGTGATGTTCGTGTTTTTTTTTTTCTATCTATGTTGAGCAACTCATCATCGTCAGCCCATAGATTCTCTGGAGCCCCAATATCAGTGGAAGCCGGTTGATAAAATTCAACGAGTTTTTGATTTCCATCTTCGAGAGTTCAATTTCTTGTTCCGTGATCTGTACATATGCGCCATTAAACTCCATACACCTGGAAGGAAAATGCATGGAATTATAATAATAATTATTATTATTCCTATACAATTATGACTTCATGCATAACCCAAACTTGAAATCTTAAATTCGTATTCAATAAGTCTGGCTACCCCTCCAAGAAAACTGCCAGTGTTGCGTTAGATAAAGGATAACTAATGTACAGGGGATGTGAGGGAAGAATAACCAAGCGTCGCCTGGTTTTTCTTCCCCCTCAATACGGCTTAATTTCATGAAATTGGCACATACCTAATACTGGAACAAAGAGAAAACTCAACCTGATTTTATCAGTGTTCCTCCTTGGCTTGTAGAGTAATTTTCAACAAAACCCCCTAGTTCCCAATCCTAGTTCTTCACCACAGACATGGTCAAAAACGTCAGTTCACTGGCTAAGCGATGAAGATAAATTATGAAATGACTTATTTTCTATCCACTTGGAGAATATCGTCATACCTGGTATGAAGAAGGCCAGCAAATAAACTCGCATGATAGTAGGTGAATGGAATGTAGAGTTCCATGAATTTGGCATTGACACGACAAACTTTTGTGTTTCTTCAAAATATGGTATATTTCTGGAAAATGAGAAATGATTGTAATCGCAACGTTCAACATACTAGCTCGATTATTAAAGATAAATTGATTGCTTACCGAAGAATAATGATACCTTCACACAAGGCACCAAGCGGATACAGCGGAATCCAAATAGTGTACCTTAACCATGTGAGAATGGCTATATCTTTTTTGTAGATCTGACTTATATAGTAAGGATACCTGTAAAGCAAGGAAACAATGATGAAGTACAAGGTAATTAGGATAAATCATGCTTTGAATTTCAACAGCCATTTTAACTAAATTTGAGTTTATCGCTCAATGATAAATCACTGCAGCCATTTAAGAAAATTACTATAGAGCACAGGAATTTCAGATTCTATTTTTCTGACCTGCTGAATCTGTTACAAATTATTTAATGCAATACATTTGAATGGGATACACACCAGTGGTATAATAGTATAGGAATACCAATTAAAGATATTAAGTCATTTTGTAAAAATAAAAAAGAATTTTGAAAAATAAACATTCTGATATTCATACCTTACAACTTCAATCGCTGACCAGACCAGTATCATATATGACACCACAGGTTTGGTTTGCATCCTCGGCTCTGCTTCAATCATTCCAAACAGGACGATCGATCGACCGCCGATTTGCAATAACGGGGAGAGGAAACTTCCCTTTGTGTAACCAAATACCGGGTGCATCACTTCCAGCCATTGTAGAATTTGAGCAAATTTCAAAACTGGGCCAACATTTTCATACGCTGATGCCATATAATCTGAAAAAAATCTGGCATTGAGGGTGGAAAACCAGTTCTGCATAGTTTTATTTTAGCCTGGCCAGGTACTTTTCCCTATTCATCCTGGGCATCTTCAGAGCGATATAGAACCATTTGGTTTCAACAGGGCTGAAGAATGAACATTGACAATTTGCATTCATTTCATTGGAATATTGAATAATATTGAAATATTTATTGAAAGTTACCATCGATTGCGATAGAATAATTTAACAATACAATCACACTCATTTCCAAACGTTTAGAATTCAAAAGACTAGAATGACGTTGAAAGTTAAGATAAGTTGAATCTCGCAATTGAGTAGTAGGAAGAGGAAAGTGAATAATTATGTTGAGCTTCTCTTTCCTGCAGCGGGTCCTCCATAATTTTTATTACGATCAGATCACCCTCTGTGGATTATGACCAGGAAGCATGTACCAACCACAGTTGAGTACTTTTCTCTTTCTATACAGCTTTTAATTGAAAAACATGTACTCACCACCACCTTCTTTCATGAAGCTAATGCCCATCACAAACATGATGTACATGAAGAGGACGAATTGCATCAAATTGTAGAAGACCAAATAAACGCTTTTTACATCTTCTGCAAAATAAAAAATTCGCGATGAAGAGAGAACAAAAATCGAATTTCTCATTTTCCAACTAAATGAAACAAATTAATAGGGGTATTCATGGATGGTGATTTTCCAACACGCTAAACTTACTGTCTGTCTGGAAGAACTGAGTTTATTGAACCTAACCCATGATGAACCTTTGTAACCTCAACAAGGTCTAGTTTATACTCAACTCTCATAAACTGCAGCTTCGAACGTTGCCACGGCCCAAATACTGTGGGAAATACTTCTATCTACACTCCTTGCTAGGATAGGAGCAAGATTTATTTGCACGGACATGTATCGGTTCGAACAGCTTCAACAAAAAATTTGCAAGAACACGTCTTAGCATTTCCTCACCCTAAGATCCGGGGAATGGGAATTTCCTATACCACAAGTAACCATTTTTTAGCAAAAAACTCACCACTAATTTCCGATCATTGGGCACGTTTGGATTATTTTTATCACCACGACCGATTCAACATTTTAGTACAATTTCACGTCCGAAATCTTGATGTTTCTCTTTGGACACAATAGGGAACATCGTGTGAATAAACATTTTCTCCGATTGGAGCTCCCGATAGACAAAGTAATCCGGCGTATTCAATGGTAGTCGGCAATCCTTCTTTACAAAGAACTTCAGCATTCTCTCTAGCAAGAAGTTTGCAGATCTTCTCAGACAGTGAGAAAGAAACAAGTTAGTCTATCTTTTCTCATCTTCGGGCATCATTCATCATTTGATTTTCTCTTTTATTCCATTTCATTTTTGTTCTATTATTTTATTATTTCACGCGTTATTCTATCACTAAAGTTAATGTGCACTGGTGCTCTCTAGAGGGCTAGTCTTTTAGTTCTCATCAACTGGTAGGATCCAAGAATCGTAGTCTTGATTCAACGAACTCCACATGGAAATGTCATAATGACCTCAATCATGGCAGCTTTGATAAAGTTTAGCACTGTCAAACCAGGCCATGAATACCCTTAATATTTTAAGGGTTACAAAGGTTCATATTAAAGCTAAAGTTACATATTGTTTCAGTAGATCATTAGGTACTTGAAGGTCAACCTTGAGCGGATTTTTGCCTTGAGGAACGTACCGCTAATGTATCCAACTTCATCGAGTTTTAGTTTCTGAAAAAGTTCAGGATAGTCGCCGATTATATCCTTGGCACCGCTGGCACCACCATAGTCCAAATTTGAATCTGAGTCGTCATCTTCGAAATATCCACTGTTCCAACGATCAAAGTCAATCTGGAAATAATACTTCCATTTACTACACAAAAGGAAGTAACAGCTAACAGAGTGAAATACAAATATACTTGAAGTAACTTGAAAATCCTTTAATCATGTTACTATTAGCAATTACCTTTTTTTCCTCATAACGCACTTGCTAACACTATTTTTTTCAAATTTAAATGTAATTGTCAGCCATTTCCGCAACACTGATGAATTAGATTAACGAACGAAAACATTTAAATATTTATTGAAGCTATCACGTTAGTAAATCAAATCATTGGCATGGATGAAGAATCACCTTCAGCCATGCTGGTTTCTGCTGGTGTTTTATGAGCCGAGGCCAAAACGAGTTCTTCGCTTTTTTCAACGTGAACATAAAAGCTCGAGGGGATGAGTTAGTTTGATGCACTTCATCCTGCAACATTTGGAACAAAATGTGATCATTATATAGTTCTTAATAATAAAAAAGGTGGACTTTTGGGCAGAGTACTAGCACAAACAAACTGTACGGAGGCTACCTACCCATTTATTACACACCTTCTCTATTTACTTTCATGTTCAAGTATTTTCAGAAAACGTTCTCCCAGGGAATGTGCAAAATTAGCTGTTATTGCATTTTTAATAACACCACAGTTCTCCAAGACGTAATTGTACAGTTTTTTTTTTTTCTTCACAAGTGTCAAAAGGCAAAATATTTTAACATTCAATTGACGCTTGGTTTTGATCCCGAGGTTCATTAACGGTGATTAAATGTGTTTTGCATATTCATTATATTTTGATTTTTAAAAATTGTAAGAATCAATATATTTGAATGCTTGAGGTCTTAAAATGTTTTTTACAACTAATGTACTATGCTTGCTTTTCATCGTTTATATCCTACACCATAATTCCGCGTAATTCACATTTTCTGTTATTTTATTTGAAAGTTTTTAATATTTGGGTCCCCTCGCTAGTTTTTCAATAATAGCATTGTTGAGTACTAACATTGTGGCCATCGTACGAGTTTCTTGATTTCATAATTGGTTATACCAGACTGCCAACTCAATCATAGAAGCAATGATTTTAATATCTTTCAAGAATTTCAGATACGCAATAATTTTCTGTGACCGTCTTGGTAACCACAATGCAACGTGTTACTCAATTCGACATTGAGTTCATCTTAGGAGAAAAAACAGTGTTGCCTTGAGAAACAGATTAAGTACTATCATTGACTGAAGTTCACAGCATTGTTTTCACTGAAAATTTTGAAAACTGAAACTTCTAAACTAAAACTCTTTCAAATTACACTCTCGGGCAACACCAAGCTCAGTTGTAACACAGCAGCTTCACTGCGAGTTTTCACATTTTACTCGTACTTCCATTTTTACGTAGTAAATGGTAGTGTTACGATCGTCCAAAAAGCCAAATTTGGATCAAAGAAATGTTTGGAAAAAATTGCATAACACAATTGGCAGAAAGACTTTTTGAACAAGTGTCTACAAGTCTGTAGTCGAAAAATGACAAAAGCGCAAAAAACCAATGAAATTTTCAGATAAAATTTTCTTCTAACAAAATTTACAAAAATAGGTTTTACTGGATTTTGGATATTGCACAGTACTTCTTTTGAGATATAAGAGTTCAAAAATTTTCCTTGATTGATTTCCAAAAATTGAAATATTTGAAAAATCAGGATCCTGAAATATTTGTAACCGAAAGTGACTCACGTCTGATTTTTACTGATTACGTCACATTGTTTTGGTTGATTATTCCAGTTTGCTGGCTTAAACGTGGAAGTACTGGGTTATCTATTCACATTGAATTTTTTCAGCATGTAACACCGTTAACTGTACATACCCACATTGACATATTTTAATTTGATACCAAAAGTGTTTTTGAGAAAATGTGAAAGTTCCTTCCTCAAATAAAACTGAAATAGTTGAGATTAGGAATATTTTTCTTCTTTTTTTGTTTCTTTGTAATTGGGCTCTAATAAATAGCAAGCCTGAGAGAAAAAAATGTGTTATTCAGTTATAGCCATTAAATAAAATTAACCGGAAATAGAGTTGAGTAAAGCTGCCTGAAAAAGAACTTTTCAACGAACTAAGTCGAGGAAATGACTAAATACCTACGTCAGAATCCAATTCATCATAGAAATTCAATCCGAACGCATAGTTTGAGGGACCGTGTGCGCCAATTCCATACGCCTTCATCTCCATATCACGTTTGCCTAGAATCACCTTTTCATCCTGAAAACAAAAACGAGATTCGGAATCGTTAATACGCAATCCAATAAAATTTGTCAGAGTTGTTTTCTTCATATTTATTACCAACGGGTGAAATATCTCGGCGCGTAATAAAGAGGAAAATGAAGAAACAGAAGCCGCATAATCCTCCCCTCGATTCAATAACTAAGGTTTTAATGTTAGTGCAATGATCTTTATTTCAGAAGATATACTCCAAATCCATGCAATTCACAGACAATATGCAGAATTTACACAAAATTTATTTCACGAAACATGCTTTGAAATTGTACACGGATATTGAATCCACAGAATCTCATTCTATGACTAGATAAGTCTAGCGCATCCATTTCAATAATCGTAACACAAGTGTCATCCACTTTTTGAGTAATTCTATTTATAAACCGGCACTTTGATTGTGCGCATACTGTTTGCACCAAACACCAACTAATTATGAAGGAATGAAGGGGTAAGAGAGCAAGGACCCAACGTGAGCCCATTTTACTAAAATCAGAAAACTAGATTGCTCTGTTACTTTTTTCTAATGCGATACCTCAACTATTGTTATCGACCCCACGATGGTCTCATTTGATTCAGCGTCCAAATATCTATGGAAATCGGTACCAATCACACCTTTGTCGAAAAAATTCGGAGATAAAAATTCACAACTTTTTCTAAAAAAAACCTTGGAAAATACGAATTTTTACTCACTCAAAACCCCCAAAAATACCCTTAAAATTGAGCTAGCAATGTGGTTCGAGAATTGGGCAGTCGTGAGACCGATATTGATTTTTGGTGAAATTTTCAAAAATGTAGCTATTATAGTTTCGGTATTATAGTAGCGGATGGGCAAATGTTTTTCTTTTTTTTTTATTAATTGGATATTCGGATTTTATATGCTCTGACAATAAACCAAATGAACATCAAATTTTGACGGGGTTAGGCAATTATTGAATAATATTTATATTCAATAGAAGGAATAGTTCCCATGCAATATTCGACCAACTGTCAGCTCGATATCTTCGAATATTTACAAATAACTTTTTGTAGAAATTCAACCAATTCACCTTGATATCTTTCAAGTCGACTTTCAGGTAAATATTCTTCTCGTCCTGAGCCCAATAAACGAAAGGACTGGGCGCCGCCATTCTGCTGAAATCACTCATTCACGTATTGCAAAAAAAAAATGGAATGCTCCTGAAAAAATAGCGGCTAGAGATTTTTTCGACAATTATTGAGGTGTTTAACAATAGTCTACGCACAGTTCTACGGCTTCAAAGGAGAATCCATGCTAATACGACCGAGAAGTTTAAACGGTTATTATTAATTTAGTGTTATTAATTAATAACGGCGATTAAAACGAGTGGTCTGACACTTGGAGCAAACGAGCATCTCAAGGATTATGTTTACGGCTTCATGCTATCTTCACTGTGATAAGCGGAAGATAAAACAGAGATAAGAAAGATAACAGAATCCTAGCATAAACTATTGTCGGATTCAAAAATTGGGCCGTTGTGAGACCGAGATTGATTTTTGGTGAAAATTGCAAGAATTAAGCTTTTTATAGTTTAGTCAAAAAAGTCTTGACGGACAGGCAGCATTTTTTTTTTTTTTTTTTTTTTTGTTAACAGGTCAATAATAAAAATTGTAATCGCGCAATAAAAAAAATTCTAACCCCCTCAAAATTTGATGTTTTACGTTTCAATGAATATAGAATCTAAATATCCAATAAAAAACGCTGCAAATGCTGGAACCAAAAAACCAAAAAAAAAAAATCCAAAAACCAAAAAATAAATTTTGAGTTTGATTTAAATAAAAAAAATATTGCATTTTCTACTCTTAGACAATTGGGCTTTTTAATAACTATCTTATTTTTTGGGTACCCTCAGGTAGCTTTTTTCATATTATGGTCTGTCATGCTTTTTTCAAGCCTCATTGTTTCTTTGGGCAGGATTAGTTATTCATTGAATAAATAATTCTCAGGATATTCGTGATATAGTTAGCTTTTACTTGTTTTTTTTTTTTTCCAGATTCTCTTTATGTTGCTTACCTTTTTTTATCATGATTTTATTCTCCTACACCTGACAATTTCTTCCAGCCTTGAGATCAAGCGTTCTTAGCGATGTCGCGGCAGAATTTGGAACTAACGTTCACCTTCGGGCTGGAGCGATCTATCTAATCAGTTCTCGATTTCAACGGGCTACATTCTGTTCCAATGTTGACTCTTCCATTCCAATGTTGACTCGAACCGACCTTCTCTCGTCCATCAGTCCAGTATTTACGAACATCTTACCATTCCGTCTTATCACGATGGTCGCGATTCGTGTTTATATTTCGGCTTCCGCTAAACGCCTTTCCTGAATTCGCGCGACGGATAAATGCCGTATTTCGGCGCAGGTAGCCAATTTCTAATGATGGCGCTTTTCGGTTCCGAATCTTCGATGCGCTCCTCGGACATCGGCCGTGGGATCTGTTTGGAGCTCGTGAGCGGATACCGTTCGTGTTTTGATCCGGCTACCACGTTTATATGTGTTATTTTATGTTCTGCGCTTCATTAATGAATGGAGAAGTATATAAAGAAGACAATGGTGAGTACGATCTGCTCGTTTGGCGACCTTTTAAAGTTGTCTATTATTGAAACGTCCTGTTTATGTGCCGGCTCGATAATGGCCTTCGGTAAACAAGAGTCGAAAATCGACTCGGACGTCTCCGATTCATAGAAATTCCCGTTTCTCAATTACGAGAAATTTACCTAAAACTTCGGCCGATCTATTCAACGGTCGTAATTCCGAGTAATTATCGCTCCACAGTTGAACGACTGTCGAACGTGAGCGTTCTTATTTGGTCCGTCGCACGTTTACATTACAAACGTGACGAACTTTACGCTCTTCTACGCTCAATAAAAAGATATCACGTTTTCAGTCCGCAGGAAACGTCTCCGCCCGTTGATAGTTCCGCGGGTCGATCTTGCGTTTATAATATCTTTTAGCATGATAACTTTCATTTGTCACTACTTGATGATGATTTTAAAATCATTGGAGAGGCCCCAGTCAGTCTGCTGTTTTATGCATTTGTCTCATTGTAACCCTCGTTTCTAATGTGTTAATGTTTTAAATTAACTTCTTTTTTTTGTTGTTTGCAGGGAGCAAATGTATCACAACTGGAAAGAGACATAGGGTCGGATCAGTTTCCTCCCAATGAACATTACTTTGGCTTAGTGAATGTGAGTTTCGCCTATCAATAGACAGCATTGTTCAACTCTTTTTTTTCAATTGATTGATTATTTCTCTACATTTTTGTAGATGCACTACTTTGAACTCATAATCAGTTTGATCATATACTTTTTAAAAAAATCTAATACCCTTATCACCAAGATTTTTGAGGATGAAGGCCTCTGACATGGTGATGGCGTATTTCTTATGGTGGATATCACCAAGTGAGGGTGTTAGTTTGTACTTGCTAATCTCTGGGTCAACAATAACTCCAACTTACTCGAGATTCGATTTCGCCATCACATTAAAATTGATGATTAACTATTCTTTGGTTAACTTCGGAATTTGTTGCTCAAGACGCTGGTATTATGTTCATCGATGATCATGTTTTTTTTCCTTAATACTCAAAAATTTTGTTTATTTACCTTTAAGAAATCACACCTCTTGGTTTCAGTTTGGTAATACTTGCTACAGCAACTCAGTTCTGCAAGCTCTTTACTTCTGCAAGCCTTTCCGAGAAAAGGTGCTGGAATATAAAGCCAGAAACAAAAGAACAAAAGAGACGTTGTTGTCTTGCCTAGCTGACCTGTTCCACAGCATAGCAACGCAAAAAAAGAAGGTGGGCTCCATTGCTCCTAAAAAATTCATCGCTCGATTAAGAAAGGAAAAAGGTATGTACACTTTCACTCTCGATGTTTGATGCGGTTTCACTCTGAACAGTATCACCACCTTATTCTTTGATCTTTAATTATTATTAGGACAAGGATATTATCTTCCCTGGATTACCCCACCGTTGATTACCATGAACTATGATGGATGAAATAAACCTGCTGTTCTCAAATTTTGTTTGGTACTAATAGAAACACTCGTATTCTTAGCTGGACAGTATTTTATTTGTAAAGCACCAATCCCATTCAAAAGGAAAATTCATTAACCCTGACATATTATAATCATCTTCATGGAGAAAAAAAATTCTAAAGAATTCAAGAGCAACATTTTGCTTAGAGGAGTTTAATGAGCACTGAGCAATTTAGTCTCTGTGTTTGGCATCTAGTTTTCTCATTGATTTAATTTTTGAGCTGAATAAGGCAATATTTCTAATCTGTGTGTGATTCCTTTGCGGGCCTACAGATATGAAAATGAGGAATTCGAATGTTAGCAAATTCTTAAAGTTGATGAGCTACAGCCAACAACATTGTTATCCAAATATTATTTTCCTGAGAAGTTACGATGCTCTATTATTGAATAATAAACCAAAATTGGTCACTCAGTATTTCCATTCCAGGGCCAGAGAAAAAGGTTTACTCCTTAGAATTGTTTTATATTGCTACCCATCTTTAGTCAAGAATGTTGCAGATAATTTTTCTGTTGTTTTTTCAGAGGATTTTGACAATTACATGCAGCAAGATGCTCATGAGTTCTTGAACTTCCTCATCAATCGAATAAATGAAATAATTCTCTGTAAGTTGATTTTATTTTTCATCCATTTATTATACTAGCTTATTGTTTAAATTACTTTTTTGCTAGGTATTCAGAGATTTCACTTAATAATTTTTTTTCATGCGTAGCTGAAAGGCCCCAGAAATCTCGAGGAACCGACAGTGAAACCAATGTTCCTCCCGAACCAACGTGGGTTCATGAAATCTTTCAAGGAATCCTCACTAGTGAGACCAGGTGCCTTAATTGTGAAACGGTGAGTATTTATAAAAATTTTAACCAACTTCAAAAGAAGGAATTTACTGTAGTTGACTTGCGGGTTTTTTTCTGTACTTATGTGTTCTCCGCTGGCATTCAGCCTCTGTAAGCTTGATCTGATTGCTTCTTTTATTTTGAAAGTGTAGCTATCCATGTAGGTGCCATATTAATTTTTTTTTTTAATTGAATCCATCCAGTCATTACGGACCCAGATTTTGACATATGCCGGAAAACATGGTTTTCGCAAAAACAGCACGTATTGACTTTGCAAGCTCATAACTTGTAGGAAATTGATCGCTGGTTTTGATATCATTTTGTTCATAATTTGTCTAGGGCCTAGCTCAAATTTTTGTTCGGTATTCTGATCTGGCTTGTAGAGGGGAAAATGTAATGAAAAATGTGATACGGATTTTCTCATGTTTTATGTTTTTCAAATTAGGAAAAAAATATTAAAATTCTTGTAATTTAAAGTAGGTACCCAACAAGAGCTTTCCAAGGATGCTCAAAAATCAGCTTTAGTTGTCATAATAAAGAAGTAAATGATGTTTTTATAGGCCTTTGTTTGAGACCCCGTAACTTCTGAACGAAAATTGCTTTTTCATTGTTTGCAAAATTGAACTGTTCAAATCTGAGTCTAGTTAGCTACTAACTACGTAGGCCATTGTATTTTTGCTAAAAGATTTGACTTCAGCCTTAAATGTTCAATAAATAGCTTGGTTTTAAATACCAATAACTTCATTCTCATGCACTAACGTTTGGTAAGTTTCTGCAAATTAGTTCGTATTCTTCAGTGTGATTGTGAATGAGCTTAAGGATAGTATATAGGTCTATTATCACTTGAGAAAATAAGTAGATTTGTGCATTTTGATAGCAAACAATGGTGAAATACGCAATTTGAGTTTTGAAAGTTATGGTAAATTCTGAGTTGGATCAATGCTATTAATGCATCCTATATGATGACCAATGGTTCTAAATGGAATATTCTAGACGTCCAACCTCATTACTAATCAAAATTATAATATTGGAAGTATTTTGGTAATCATTATAGTTGATAAATTAAGTGCTCAACAGATATATGAATTGTGTTATGGTCGATTAATAGTTAGTAACAAAAGCCATATAAAGAAACCTTCGGTAAATTTTATGAAGGGATATTTAATTCAGTTCCGTGATGTCCAGATTTGTATGGCAATAAAAAACAGAGAGAAAAATAAAAAATAAAAGCGACTTCAAAATTGTCTATGTGACTAGCTTGAGTGTTACCACCCCAAATATTTTTATAGGTACCTTCAACGTTCACAAATTCTGTAACAACTGAAAAGATTTGATTCGAAAGTAAATATAAATATCGACAGTCAAATCTGAAATGGTTTTCAGGAAAAGGTGTAGTCATCATCAAATTGATCTTGTCGAAAATCGGCTCTGTCTAAGTATCATGAAAACTCATGATAATTATATTCTTGCAAATTCAGATTCTATCGGCTTCTCTAAAACATTATAATAGAGGCGCCGATTCCAAAAAATGACCATTCTAGAGGCAATTGAAAGGTCATAAGGAGAGACGTTTGAGAAAAGTGAAATAATAATTTTTATATCATTAGGGGAGGTGGTACAATCAATCAGGAAGTGTTCAGGTCAAGTAGTGAAAGTAGTTTTCAGAGTTCTCCTATTTAGAGCTAAAGAAAATAATTTTGAAGTTGATTTTATTAAAAAAAAAAAATGTATAAAATATAATGTAGCATTGTTTACATTAAATCGTTAGTATTATTTTTACAATATACGTGTTATAGTAAATATATTTGAAAAATGAGAACAATTATGTGATGTAGCTAGTGAAACAATTCCAATTTGTGTTTCCTTCGGGTTTCCAGATGAGCAGCAAAGATGAAGATTTTTTCGACCTACAAGTTGACATAGATCAGAACACGTCAATCACCCATTGCCTCAGGTGTTTCAGCAGCATGGAAACATTGTGCGGTGATAACAAATTCAAATGTGACCATTGCTCTAGCTACCAGGAGGCTCAAGTAAGCATGCCAGTAGTTTGATTGTGGTACCCAAGGTTTATAATAGTTGATCTTCAAAGCGCAGCTTTTAACATGCAGATATAATTAATATATATTTTTAATTCTATGAATGGAAGTTGAATTATTCTTTCTAGCACTCTTGCCTATTTAAAATTTTAGCAAAATGTTTACTGATCCGAGCACCATATGAGTGATAAATTGAGCAGTGGTCTCTAGCTGTTAGGGAGAATGCTCAATGAAAAAGAAATTAGGTGAGAAGCAATTTATTGCAAACTAGTTGAAGAGTTTTCCTAGCTTTTTGGGGGTTAGGAGCGTTCAACGCTCAACAAGCTTAGAAAAAATTGGGAAAAGAAGCCTGTGTTAGAACTCAAGTATCAACCAAAAAAGCTGGGAAGGGAGGCCCCCCTCCCCCAGGCTACAACCCAAACTGCGATAGAACAATGCATTGTGCTTTAGTCTAAATTATTATGTGGTAGTCAAGCGATCGAAATCCTTACAAAATTACAATTTGAGAACAAATTGTTTCAAACTTAGAGCATGGTGTACCCACTCACTGCAATCACTGTGTTAATAACGTAACGATAGTTATAAATTACTTTTGTTACTGTCGATAAATAACACTGTAGAGTGCATTGATGGTGTTAGCAAATGTGCTGTTGGGTCAAAGGTGAAGAAAATAGACGATTGACGAGTTGAAGTTGATAGAAAATTGAAATTGCACTTCTAAAACTACATAATATTAGAGATGGTATTGAATCGATTAATCAAAGTTGAGTTTCAATTCGTTATTGTTGGAATTGTACGATTGATTTCTGATCGGTTGGTTTCTATATGCAATAATCTTTCCTACATTACAGTAATTGTTAAGATGAATTTATAAAATGAAATGAAACTGTCTGCATTCTGAGTGGACTCTACCCGAGTGTCAGTGTTTAGTTTGCTTGTTGGTTGCCATATTATTGCTTTTGGGACTTTTATTACAGTCCTTCTTCCTCAACATTATCGCATTCACTTCAGATCATCAATTGTAAAAATACCAGCCAACCTGCCTTAACTTTAACTTCAAACCCAATTATTTCCTATTATTTATACTATGATAACTGAGTATAGTTTGTCTTTTCGCTTCAGAGAACCTCTAGCACTCCTGAAAATAAAAATAGAATTGATATTCAGTGTGGGACCTTCAAGCATATAACAAAAATAGTGGCTCAGATCCGGGACAGCTGCATGGCTGGCAAATTGTTGTTGTCCTGGATCTGGGACAGCCTTTCTGAATGTGTTTAGCGGATTTCATTATATTCATAGAATTATCAGTCTTCGAAGCATGGCTTTTTAATATTCTAATGTGTTACAGAAATGTATGCGAGTTAAGAAGTTGCCCATGATTTTGGCATTGCACTTGAAAAGATTCAAGTACATGGAGCAGTATAATCGACACATCAAGGTGTCACATAGAGTCGTCTTCCCCTTAGAACTTCGATTATTTAATACTGTAAGTTTGCCTGCGTCATTGATAATTGTGTGTTAAACAAGTAAGACATTTTCTAGGTTCTATGATGAAGTATAAATATTTATTCCAACCTGATCAGAAGAAACCCAAGTACAATTCCTAGAAAGCTGTGTCTCAGCTTTCCTTTTTCTCCAAACTGTCAGTATAATGTGTGTGTTTTTTCTCTCATTTTTATTATTATTTTTTGGTTTCATGACAATTTTCTAATTGTAGAGTCTTTGAGGTCTGTTCGAGCATGAAATCCTGAAATCATAATTGCGTCCTTATCTGTTTCACTTCAGAACAACAACACTGTCGATCTGTCAACAGTCAGGGTACGATTTGGATTTATTTCAAATCTCATTTCAAATTGTAACCTTGTCAATCGCATTTGATTGACAGTCATTAGGCTCGGCAAATCAGGGTTGTTGGGCAAGTTGGCTCTGTGGACATCGTGGTTGCCGAAACGTTGCAATGAGGGCCATTCCTTTACTAGACCAATTTTGTTTGGTGTAAAAAAAAAAAATGGATGGGTCAAGAATAAATCATCAATCACTCTAGGACAGCGGGCCTGAAATCTGAGCCCATCAAAGCTAGTAGTTCCCATTGATTACGAACATAGTTAAAACCTCCAAACCTGAATTCAATCTCCTAATTTGGTCTGCCCAGATATCTCACTGGTCTGACTAAATTGTTTAGTCTTAGGACAGCTAATTTGTCTCATTAGGAATATTCCAGCCAATAAGTTTGGCATTACCTCAATCTCGTTCCTTTCCAACCCACAGGATGTGAGGAAAGGACCTGACTATCATGTATGCGGTCCCAATTACTCTAGTGGCTCTTGATTACTCAAAAGGGTGTCTTGATCACCCCCTTTTTGGTTTAGTATCAATAACAAATCATTGTAATCGCCAAAGAAAAAAACTTGTTCTTCTCCAGGTGGTCGCATTACTTCTTTTTGTAGGTTGAGGGGGAGAAAAACGAGGCGACCTCTTCTCCATTTTCTTTATATTTCTCAGCCGAGTACTTTTGCCCGTTCGGGCTTCTTCAGGGCATTATAGGACCAAGGGTACCTATGGCCCTATGACCTTTATACATCATTCCCATAGACCCAATGACCTTTCCTGAGAATGTGTGTCAGATAATGTCGAATATTATTCTGAAACAGGAAAAGTGAGAAGTGAAACCTAACGGATCAGTTCAGGCCAAGAATACAACTTTAAACAAATTTATGACTTGTTCTATTGTTTGTTACTAGCTATTTTCAAACAGATTGACTCCGATCGTGATGAGCATTAGTTAAATGAAACTTTTGTACTCAATTTACGCTCGGTTAATATCGAATTGTATATAGACAAGTTGTTGTTTTAATGATGTATAATAATGTAATATAATTATGTTATGCTATTGTATGTAATGATGTTATAATGTTCTACGATTAATGTACATTAATGGAGAAATTTTTGAAAATAATGAAATACCTCACGATATGAAATGGCACGGCAGCGATGGTAATGATTTTCAAAATTTCACTCTATGTCTGAAACATGCAACTGTCATTAAAGTGACTTATGACTAGCACGTATATTTCATCTTGGAATGAACCATCAGAACACTATTGAAAATCAAACATTGGTATTGGGACTACAAGTTGATGAGTATTTAATTTTTATTGGGACTAAAATTTATTCAGGGGCATTTCAGTTGATAATAGGGTTGAGAAGTACTTATATATTGTAACCTTACTTTGAATTGACAGCTCCATTTTTGTTCCAGTCTGATGATGCTGTTAACCCCGACCGCATGTATAACCTAGTCGCCGTTGTTGTTCACTGTGGCAGTGGCCCAAACAGAGGTCATTACATAAGTATAGTCAAAAGCCATGACTTCTGGCTTCTGTTTGATGATGACATGGTCGATGTGAGTATAGCCTTTTGCATCCTTTGATTTTTATTTCTGGTTGAAACTTCCGATAAACTCTGGCTGAGCGTTGTATTTTAATTTTGAATTTTGCCGACTGCAATTTAACATAAATACATTGTGACAACCAGGAACACTGTTGAACTAATTAAAAACCATATATGGTAGCTGATATTGAACCTCCTCCTTTCGAAGTAATTGTATTGGAGACATTTTAATTTTCGCTTTACTGTAGATTTTAAGCTTATAGATCCAAATTTTTTTTCAACAGAAAATTGACCAATCTGCAATAGAAGATTTTTATGGCCTTACTTCAGATATTCAGAAATCTTCGGAAACAGGCTACATCCTCTTTTATCAGTCAAGGGACACAGCAGAAACGAGTATCAATGAAGCCAAAGTTAATGGAAAGTAAAAAGAAATTTAATGTTTTTATTAGCGTTTTCACTCCATTTGTAAATGCGTATGACAGCTCCATCCCCCGTTTTCCATTTAATGGATTTGTTTAAAATAAAATTTTGATGTTTTTATTTCAGTTTTGTTGATTATTTATTATTATTATTATTAGTTTTATTATTTAAACTTTCCCATGTCCTTGGTATCCCCCAACCTAATCTTATTGCAGACTTTTGCACTTGTCAAAATGCGCCAGAACTGGCATGCGTACAATTCTGAACCATTCCAACCATGCTAGATTTATTGGAAAAAATATATAATCTCTGACAAATTGAAAACTTCTATAATTCTAAAAAAATGAGTATAGAAAAACGTCAACTATGAGTGCAATTATTTTTTGCTAGATAAAGCTATTTTTTTTCGTTGCGTTGAATTAGTTACTGAAACCTCGAGCAAAGTTTTGATTGCTTGGGCTTCATTCTCAAGTACTGGCACGAAGGCTCAGTTTACTGAGGTTTGCATCTTCCATGTTACAAGTGCTCAGAAGAACTATTGTCCTAATTTTTGCTACTTTTGAGGCATGTGATGGATATGGGAGCTCATCAGGTTAAATTTTTTTTCTCCTGGTTTTGGTGATACCATTCATTGTTTGAGTCTTACTACTCTTCACTTTTGAGCTTTATTCAATTGTCAATGTGGTCGGGGTAAATTGTATTTCACACAAGTTATAGTTAAATATTTCTTTTTTATAGAGGGCCTCATCTTGAACCAATTTTGCTTAGGAATTGAATGATCATAAAATTTCAAGATTTGTTGAAGTACTCTTAATCTATGCTTGCAAAAATCGATTTACATATGATACAAAATAGGATAAGATTTGCATCTTGCTGGGGTCCGGTTAGGCATTTTTCTTGGACAAATCGTCGTCCGTGGTAAGTAGCTGTCTATTCTTTTATAAAGTTCCATTGTAGCAGCTACTTTGATAAAATAGACCTCATCCTTATCGAGTTGATAACAATTACTATAAAAATGGAATAAAAAGTGACGGTTTGTGTTTGTATTTTTGCCAGTTAAGATTATTGAACCAAATCAATGCATCCCACAGCTTTAAAAACATTAGACTTTTGGCTTGACTCTTGAAATCAATGTTAGATAAATCAAGCTACCGAGTGAGATCAGAGTGCTTCTAGTCATGGCTTGTAAACTAAATAAAGCACCGTTGATTCTTTATTTATTATTATTTTTTCAGATGTTCAATAAGTCATTCTTGTGCTAGTGAGTTGATAATCTGGCTCTATAGTAAATTATTATTTCATAATCACTCGCTTGAATAGCGTTGAATTATCTTCTCCAAATTCATGAATCCATCATTCGGTGTACTCCAATGTTACTCATTCTCAAAAAGTAGAAAAATTATGGAAACGAACCGATTCAATAGCATGAGTAAAATTAAAACAATGCAGTTATCAATCAGGCTGTAATGACAAAATGGGATCTGTAGTTTATGGTAGTTGGATTGAATCATCACAGATTTTTTAAAATTGTTTATCATTTTCAGCACAAATGAAGCCTTTTTAAGCGAAGTCATTATTGGATGATAATTGGCTAGTTATGATTTGTGAAATCATGGATACAAGCACTATTTCTCAGAAACAGTTTATCATCCAGTAGCTGCATCTGTCATTTTGATAGGTTCAAAGTTTCTGTTTGACTTCCGCTTTTGGGATTTCTGTAAGGAGAAGAAAGCAGGAAAATAAATTACTTCTGAGGCTACGAAAACAAATTTCGATGATATTGATTTCTGGGCAAGTGAAGGAGAGAGTGAACACTGAGATCATGCGGAGAAATCTGATCTGCCGAACAAGTGGGTTTTGAAAAAGTGAGGGTTCATCCATCTTTTGTGCATTTACTCCCACATGCGTAGTTTTTTTTTTGTCTTCTGAATTTTTCTTTCAAAGTTTCAACTCGTGAGACACTGTTGCAAATAGGAAAATTAGAAGAGAAAATGGTCTTCGCTGATGAAGCATATTTTTGTTACTGGTTACACATAATTTGGACTATTGGAACGTTATCTAATAATATATTGAGTTCAAGGGATGTTGATGTAGCTGTTGGTGCCCTCGGTGTGAAGTATGGTAATCTGTCAACCATGGCTTCTGTAACTATGAAAGTTTTTTTCATTTTTCATAGTTCATTTTTTATTGTGTTGTTTCTTTGTGGGATCGAGGGTGAACAAATAGGCAGACTACGCGTCTTGTACCGTGACTCAGGAATGGCTGTATTTAAGGCTGATGGTACATATGTAGTAACAGCCCGGTAGGTTCTTTCTTTAGGCTTCCTGGTTGTGATTAGCGAGGAGTTTATGCTATAACAAATTGGCAATCGAGTATGGTTTTCTTTCATCTTCTAAAACAACACATTGTTATTTGTACTTCAGTATTAACGTTTGATGAAATTCTTTTTCCAAACAATTTTTGACAATGTAAAAGTTTAATGAAGGTTTACATGATGGAATGTTTTAAATGTACCATGAGAAGTCATGAGTTCATCACTCTTGCTTTAGTTCATGGCTGTGAGTTTCGCCAGAGTGCAAAAGTCTGAGTATTGTCCCTAGATTACATCTTGAATTGTCAGATGACATCCTTTAATTTCTTATCGAACGTTTCTTAACCTTGGGGGAAGGAGTATGGGCATACACCATATATATGCTGCATTCTGTTGTAGCGAACTCTGTGATCTTATAGTTTTACAGTTTGTTTTAAATTCGTAGTGTGGATAAACATTCCGATAAAAAGAAATCACATATGAGAGTAAGAATATCCTAGATGAAAGTACAATTTCACTTTTGGATTCGCCTTCCTGGCCATTTAATTACATGCTTGATTAATTTTCAGCACATTGTACCCAACCCGCTATAAATAGAGCCATTTGTTCTCCTGTTTAAAATTTTTTTTTCATGTTAGTTTTTGTTATTCAAATGCTACTCTTCTGTAACTCGGTCTCTTGTTGCAAACAAATTGAGAGCTAGGTATGAAAGGGCGGTTTTACCCTATCACTCTTATCACACTAACATTGTGGTAGGTCATGAGTGATAAGGTAGAACCACCTTTTTATACCTACTAGCCTTTGAATGATGTGCATTACACGTACAAGTAATATCCAGTTTACATCTGATTGAACATGGTGTCACCTTCGGTGCAGGAACACCGGGGAAGTGACAAAAAATAATGTTACTAATTTTAGTATTGAGCATGTTCTGTTAACCTAAGTTAACGTCCACTTATGATGTGCAATAAGCTTCGTTTCTCTTCTTATCTTGTGAAAGTGATTGAAATCCCTCAACGTTTTCATATTGTGAGTGTGGTTAACTTAGGTTATAAATGTTTGCTCAATTTACCTATGTTACTCCTGAGAAAACCTCGTCTGGCCAAACGATTCACTTGCCAAGTAGAAAATCAAAATGCGTACTCATCTTCCACTTAAATTCAAGTGATCAAATAAAATCTAAATGAAGTTATCAGTTTGTATATTTGTTTGTTTGGGGGGTTTTTTTTTTAGGTCAATTCGAAAGTTGATCAATGTTTAATCAAAAACTTCTCTAGGAACTTAGCAATATCTATATGAAAGAAAATTATTTATTCTTTCCTTAACCCGAAGGTTGTGTGAGTATTATTGAAACTATAGTTAATTACGAGAGGTACGTAGAGCAACATTTTTGAACTGGGTGTTCCGGGTTGATGTCAATTATATGAAGATATTTGTATGCTTCATTGCAATTTATTGCCTAAAGTAGTGTTAGATATTATGCACGATTTACGTAACCGTCATCAAGAATTCTCGTGAAATCTTTAACGGATTCCCTTGGGTTAAGGAAAGTTCTATTCACTCAACGAGTTCTGTTTTAGGCAGTCAAACACCCAAAAGTTGTACAATATCCTAAACACGACGTTCATATATATATTTTTTTTTCTTTTTCAAAAATTATAGTATCTTCAATTTTTAAAGAACTGTACCATGATTTGTCCATTTCTTTTTGTACCGATCCCTGCCTAGATAATCAAAAAATTCTAGCCGGTTTATTTTCCAAATGAGAGGGTTGAATATGATGAATTTGACTAGCAATCAATGTATCATCAGGTCATGGCTACTTTACTATAGAATAAACTAGAAAGTTACTTAGCATTTTTAATCATAACAGCTATGCTTATAGCTCAAGATGAAGTATATCTTTGCAATTGTTTTGGGGCCCTACCGAACTTGGTTCTCGTGTAAATTTATTGAACACAAAATATACATAAACGTGTTATCTATTCAACTTGGGTAATACTGATCACCTTAAATTTTCTTACACTTATTTCTTTTTCCATGGGTATACACTCCTTTTTGTTGAACTAAAATTACATCGTTCCGTCAGGATCAAAATGTCTCTCTCTCTCTTCAATCAGTTGATGCTAATATTGTTATTTGTTCAGAAGCCGTACACTCACTGCTATGGTTTCATTAATCACCAATATCCTGTCGATTCATTTGTTAGATATTATATTAATTACTTACGTATCATTTCGGAGGTTGAGGAAATGACTGATGAGATTTTACTTCGTGTTGTTGTATAAACGTTGTTGACAAAACTACCTGTTTTTATTTCCGTACCCAGACAAAATTGTTTTCATCAAAATTATTATGAATGAACATCGTGGACGAATGACTGGCATGGTTTGCGTTATATTTTCAGCTCTTGAATAAGATTTGATATAGCTTGCGTGTTCTTGTCAATCGTCGTTCCCTCTATAGTAGAAAACTGAGTGGTGTTTCACTGCGTGGATTTTCCATAAGAGTTAAACAAAATTATCTTACGCTCTTCGCTTGGTCACAACCCCTCTACTAAAATTATCTTAAATGAGATTACCAATTTAGTGTATACTTGGAAAATTTCATATTCTTCTCCTGTTATGGTTTCCCATCATTTTGAGTAGTATAACCTTGGGTTTCATTGTAAAATTGCTCATTGACATGGCTAATTTACACCAGTGACAGAAATTAGGAATTAGTATCAAGTCCTAGTGCTTACTGTTGCTTACAATATGGCCTTCATGATTATACGTTGCGAGTAAGCTTGATTATAGGTATTGTGAGGGCTTCAAGCTCGGGTAATAGATTTGGCGTGAAGTTGTGGGGGAGAAAATGCAGCAACTCGTTCTTCAATCGTTCACTATTTTGCTGAGGACGTTCGCTCTTTGCCAAAGGAGCAACAATGCTGAAGAGTAGTTGTTGAAGAATTTTGGAAATCGAGTCCGCCATCATCTCCAGAACCTTGGACCCTAAGATATAGTGTGACTTCTAAAACACAGTGTAGGTAAAATTGGACGTACCTCATGTGTATAGAAGTGTTTAAATAATTTTCATGTGATTTGATGGAACTAAGTCCGATGCATCTGGCAACACTTTATCCATTCCCCTCTAAATCAATGAATTCGGCCCAAGATGATCATAATTATTTCTAAGGTATGCTTAGTATACTGTAGTTTTGGAGATTGCGATTCCAATTTGCTCCTCCTCATCACTTAATGTGTTTTTTTTTTTTTTTTTTTTGTCTCGTAATCTTTCAACCGAACTTCACATTGCTCATTCTGACAGTTTAATAATAATTATACCTTCCAACAACTATGGTAATCTTAAGATTTTTTATTTTTTATTATTCAATAATAAGCTATTGTAATTGCCCGAGAAATTTTCTTTCTAACCCCTCAAAATTTGATGTTTTACGTTTTGAGGCGCGTAGAATCCGATTATGTTTTTCTTTTTTCATAATTTATTTTCAAATTCAAAGCTAAATTTTTTGCCTGACGGTACAGCCGAAGAGGGTTTTTGACGACCATTCCAACAAGTATAGAATAATTTTTGTTGCTCCAAAAAATCTCGAGTTGAAAAAATTCTCGTCTTGCCAAATATCTGAAAATCTTGCAAATTCTATACACAAAACCTGCGATAATTCGAGAACCATTGAATCGATCGATCCCCCAATGCTCTCATTCGATTCAGCATCCAAAAATCTATAGAAATTTTTATTGGATTTTCGGATTCTTCATGCCTTGAAACGAAAAACAGCAAATTTTGATGGGGGATAGAAATTGTTTTTTTTGGGCAATTACAATGGTTTATTATTGAATAATAAACCCTTTTCTTCTCGTCTCGTTTGAGTCAAATATTTTAGTCAGAATGAATGAGATTACTTTGGTAGCTATTACCTCAGTACAAAACTGAATTTATTTTTCCATAATTTGAAAATTGTTGGTTCCTAAAACACAGAAAACACCTGTCTTCACTTGGATGAAAATAAGTGATGACAGGTTCAAATCAACAATAAATCCCAACAATACCAAATCTGAGTTGCAGCTTGTAAGTTCTAATTCGAACGAGTCTCCTTTTAACTGATTCCTTGAATCCTTTTTCGTCCAGTAGAGTCGGGCATAAAGGAAATGATGGTAAGAATAAATTAAAACTGACTGATGCATTTATGTAACAATAAAAGAATTAAATATATTTCATATTAAATAGTAAATACTAATGTTATTGTTTGAATATATACACTCACTATTGTCACTTACATACCTAAATAACACAAATACATACAATATTAATCTACGCGCTGTCTCTTTTAAGACAGTGCTCCGCTGATAGGAGAAACTTCTCATCAAGGTACATTTCTCGGTGAACGAGCTCTTTCATAATAGCCATCCGGTTAATCATGGCAGCCATTGAACATATTCAAAGGTTTGATTAACATGAATGAGGTGACCTTTTAGTTCGTGCATGGCTTGACCTGTACATGGATCCTATCTTAACATTTCACACTATAAATGTCTTCAGCGTACATTATCTGCTTCATACTGTTTGCTCTACCTTCATTTTTCATCCATTTAATATCATCGCTACTTACAAAATTCTTCAAAAATGTACAAAGTACAGTAAATAGGTGAATATATTGAATGTTCGATTTCTCAATCATGGCACGTAATATGATGTAGGTATATATTTTCGATAACTATAAGAACAAGCTTTATCTTGTACTAGATATAAATATTCAACGAGAAGTCAGAATGCAGTTAGTCGTCACGAATCACGAATATATTTATAGAAGGATATGGGGGTCCAGTCGAAATTAGGCCAATGAAGCCAGTAAAGTGGCAATGAACGTTATTCGATCAAATATCACCAGAAAAAGTCCTGTCATTTCAACGGAACAAAAAAAAATTAAGAAAAAAAGACAGTTGTGGGCGCACGAACCAATTCTCTTTGGTAACTAATTTGACAGCCAATGTAATTTGATTGCTGTCGCCCATCGATGTGTTAATATTCTCAAACTGGTCGATTTTCAACATTTTCGTTTCATATCCTCAGAATTAAATATTATCAACTATTATTCGTCTTAAACTCAAGAACTACGACGAATTATTTTCGTTTGTAATAATATGGCAACAAGTGCTCGTCGACATTTCCACTTATATTGCACTCAATTCGTAACCACTGACATTTTTATAGCTCAACGATATCCCAGCCTCCAACGCTGTCAATGATATTACTTCAATAATTTCTCAAATTCCAATAAGCTGTGTAATAGTTCTGATTTATTCACATTGATTGGCTGCACGCTTAAGTGAAGCATCAAGCCTAAGCGGTTGCTGAGCTATGCACAATCGTTCCCGTTCAACATTTTGAGAGTTACTCTTATCAATGAGACCAAGGCATGTCGAAACCACGCAGCATTTAGAAATCGCCCTCTCTCATTATCTACTAAAATTGAAACTGACACAGACTCAACAGAACATGAAAGGTTTATTGACTAAAAAATTGATGATAATATTACACGCCTTGTTTCCTTTTTACAGCATGTTATGAATACTTTTACTATTAAAGCATAAATAAATACGATAGACGTGATACTTTTTAGTTATAGAAAGAAAGATTAATCTATCATCTGATTTACAAAAATCACAAAATGTTCTTTGAATTAATTTATACAGAGTAATACATTTTGTAAACGATGGTATCAGGAATGGCACTATTTTTGGGTGCAGGCCTAAAAATTTCTTAGCGTTTCAAACTAATTCCTGCCGCTTGAAACGCACATACGAGAGTCTACAGGTCAAAGTTATTTTCGAGTTTTTGTGTGCAGGCACTAGAAACCTAAATCGTCTCCACGTGTCATTCAAATGCATTCAAAATCACCGTGACGCAGTAATATGAATAATTGAGAACGAATCAAAGAAACTTAAAAATTTCTGCGTGTATTTTCTGTGTAATTTCTTACAAACATCGGGTGGAAAAGGGCTTCTAGTTGGGACCACAAAATGGATTCCGAACCTTGAAAATTGAGATCTTAGATCAAATACTTCTTGAGAAATACCATTCAACTGTTTACGTGCAATTGATGGAATAAAAGACGAACGTAAAATACTACAATGTTATTACGACAATTCGGGTCGGATGTTTATGATCCGACTAGAGCCATTCGTACCTTCCGTAAGTCACTAATTTGTGAATGGCTAGAGCGCTAATTTTGACTAATTGAAGCATTTGAAAAAGACAATTTTTTCATGCTCCTGGAATTAATTTCTGTCACTCTCGGGCACACTCAAAGAAATAAATGCGGTAGGTATTCAGCAAAATGCGATTAGTTCTTGATATTAAGGTTACATTACTGTTGAAAGGTGATAGCCTTTTGATGAAGCGTGCGAAAAATGCTTTTGTGTTTAGGTGGGGGGGGGGGGGTCCATCAATTTCCATTACAACGGGATAAAATTAGCAGAAAATGGCAATAAAAAAGATGAGACCTCATTTGTAATGTAAATCACAAGTAAATCACTAGTTACAGTCAAAACATGATCAACATTTATGTACAAAATAAAAAACATTTACGAAGTGACAGTTGACAAAAATTATTTGACAACTAACTGAAATTCAGTTTTATATACAGTATTATACACTACCTAGTTGTATCCTTGGGCAATTATGTATATGTACTTATAGGTAGACCTAGAAATTTTTTTTATCATAATTTAGAAAGTAAACCATCAATTTACAAAACTGTGACATCGATTTTCGTTTATGTTCAGTAGGTACGCAATTTAGTATAACGGAAACAAGATTTCATATCTGTGAAATCCGTTGAATTATCATACTATTAAATTTGGAGTTGATTTCACCCTAGCAAAAGGAGAAAATCCTGTATGCTGTCATGAAATACCTTTTGATGTAAATTTTTATTTGAAACTCTAGTCTGATTTGTAGAATACACCGAAGCGGTGAAAAAAGAGTACGGCTGAGCAATAAATGGATTGGGTCTGTACGAATAGAGCCGGTACAGGCCCTCTATGAACCTAATTATTTTCTTCCTATAGTTGTGAGTAGTATTTTCTTTTTTTTTTAAATATTCATCTTAGAGTTCTATTTTTTGAAGAAGGAGGGATAAAAATAAGGATGACTTATGCAACGGATGAACTGTTTTCTCGAGGGAGTCAGGTTTTATTTGCGAGCCTCAGGATTCATATTTTGATAAGGATAGACACAAAGAGGTAGTCGCTATATTCAAGAACTAACTGAGTTTTATAGTTAGATTGATTTTGGCTACTAGGAAATCATCAGTAACAAACATACAACTAGAATTTGTAGTTGGTCTAACCACCAAAATCTATCTGACAATAAAACTCGTTAATTTGTGAATATAATGGCTTCCTCTCCTTTACTGATTTTTGTGAATTTAGATTCGACAATTTCAACATGATCGACTTAGTTTATCATGTTTTGATTAGTGCGCTATGAACGAAGAAGGCCAATGGAAAATTGGGTTGAGTATCTTAAGGGAGCTTTATGATTCAGCGTACATCCTGAAAAAATAATTGACTAGTAGAGCTAATGTGCTCAATGAACATACTATTGTGAATATGCTTGTTATACGGTATGGAAATACTATTATTGTCTCTTGAATTCAAAGGTACTTCTTTTTACTTTACCCACTTATGAATCGAACCAGGTTGATGATTTTACATAGATCTAACAGTTCAGTAATTAATCATCATGGCTCATTGTGTAGAAAACTAAAGATGAACTGTTCCTAGGAAATGCACACAAAATTTTTGTTCAACACCGAATTCATGACAGCAACTAGGTTTAAAAAAATAAATAGAATAACCCTTGGAAAGCCGAGCAAAAATATATAATAGTAGTGGAAAAAATCACTTTTGCTAAAGATTATGCCTACAATAATAAATATCGCAGTACAAAATAACATAATAATTATAATACAGGATAAATAAAAACATTCAAGAGATGCGACAACTGAAAATGTCAATATAACAAATAAAGTAATATTGTATTTTGGTTTAGTTAACCCGTACAAATATAAACTACACATCACTATAATATTTATTATTTTAAATGTTTTGTTCTTAGAACACTAACGCTAATACAGTAATTTAAGCATTCGTTATAATTTTTGTTGTCTCATATTTCAACAGCGAATGCCTCCATTGATGAAATTTAGAGCTCAATCCTTTAAAACATTGTATTTCTCAAGAGTATACGCTCAAAAGGCAAATTCTACTGAAGTGAAATAGTGTAAAAGTGTTTCCCTTATAAAACAAAAATAAAAATTGATAAGTAAATAAAAAACATAATAATAAAAACGACCTATTTCTGGTGACCTGCCGGCGCACTTTTACCAATATAAAAAAAGAGAGCGTACAAATAGAGAGGAGTAGTAACAAAATATTTGAGCACTGTTGGATGCATTTTTTTCTGTCAGTTTGCCTATTTTTGAATAAAACAAATTACATTTGAGTACGGTGGTTGTCTGTTGTGCAGAAGAGTAAAGGTCAAACTAATAAGACATATCGTGACAAAATCAAATTTTTGGCTCGGTGACATTAGATTTCTCCACCTCAGAACCAACATTAAGAATGAGGGTGGGGACTTCAGAGTGATAAATTCGTGACCACTGAATTCTGAAATAAAGAACTGAAGGGAAGGAGTATGTTGAAGACATAATGTAAGAAGTAGTTGGAAAGCAAAATGAAAAGGAGTATGTTACTTGTTATCAGCAGAGTAAGGAGGATGATGAAACCTGGCAGTAGTTTTTGCACAATTTCTTATTAGACTATACGACCACTTACTATTGAACAGTTACATTTAGAAGTAAAGCAACCATGATGGTTCTTTATTAACTCACCTGGCAAGCTTAAGCCTTCGGATGATAATACTTTTACAGTATACCAACAAAAATATAGAGCGCGACAAAAGTTTGTAGGAGGTTCCAATTACCTACCTAAATGATGATGTTAATATACTTTTTTTTTAGCAACCTATTTCTTTAGAGTTACAGTACGTAATAAGAACAGTCTACAACAATAGGAAAATCACAGCTTATTCGTCATTATGGTTTGGCGAGCCCGTCTCAAACGATGGGGAACTTCCAGGAGAGAAGGTTAGCATTTCTGAAGGTGAAATGGAACCGTCCGGATTGAAGCCAAAACTTGGCCCTGCCATTCCAGATGGCCCGGCCTCACTTCGGCACCATAGCTGGCGCATCTCGTTTCGTCTCTGACGCATCAGCGATTTATACTCTGATATTCGCATCTTTTTTCCATCGACGATGCAGGTACGTTTGGGCCTCGGCCGATACCGATAGTCTGGATGTTTTTCCATGTGCAATTTGGATAGTCTCGATTGTTCTTCGTAGAACGGCTGCTTCTCGGCATTTGTCATTGCCTTCCAACGAGCACCTGAAAATTTCCCAAAGCGTTAAACAGTTAACGAAACTCATTCATGATTAAATGGAATAATGTTCATAGATTTCTTGTTTTCATGAAGCGATATCAAGTGAGTGAAGTATAGAAACTTGGCACCTTCAACGCAGTTTCACGTTAACGTTGTTTCCCAAAGAAGAAATTACAGGGCGGAATAGATGGTGTTGATTGAGTTTAAAAAAAAAAAAAAACCTACGCAGTAGAGTTTCAAACTTATCAACAATATTTGATTGAGATGGAATACAAGAACACAGAGGCTGGATTTGGGACTATTAACAACTACACCATTTTTTATTCTCTCAAAATTAAGAAGGCAGGAAATATTTGGGATCTGCATTTTGGAATTAACTAGGAAAATGGTACCCAACGATAGTTTAACATGAAGCGTAGTCTGAAATTTTAGCTACACTGCGATATTGACCAATTATAAAAAAACGCTGCAAATGATTGTACAGCGGTTTAGTATTCCTTCACTTCAATAATGATTTAAGAAGACTATCAATTGGGGATTTTAATTATTCCGAACATTTGTGAACGTTCCCACCGAAAAACAGATGGTAACTATAGGGGAGAACTCCGTAGCAACTATTGTAATTTCAATCATTTTTATTTTTCTTGATTTCCTAATTAAAAGCTAAACTTATCGCCTAACGATACAGCTCGAGAGAGTGTTTGACGACCATTCCAATGAGTATAGAACGATTTTTATAGCTCCAAGAACTCTCAAGTTATACACTCATGTCAAATTTCTGAAAATCTTGACACCCATTAGAGCTATTGACCCCACGATGGTCTCATTCGATTCAGCGTCCAAGAATCTATAGAGTTGATACCGAATACACCTTTTCCTGAAAAACCTTGGAAATTACGAATTTTCTCCCCCTCAAAACCCCCAGAAATTCCCTTGAAATTGAGCTAGCAGTGTCGTTCAAGAATTTGGCCATAGGAGGACCGAGATTGATTTTTGGTGAAAATCTCAAGAATTTAGCTATTATAGTTTGGCCTGAAAAGTGCTAACGGCGTACGGCGGACTGACAGAATTTTTATTTTATTCGATATTCGGATTCTACATGTCTTGAAATGTAAAACATCAAATTTTGGGGGGTTGGAATTTTTTTTTTTTTTTTGGCGATTACAATGGTTTATTATTGAATAATAAACCAAAATTATCAGTGATGAGAAAGTAGATCAAGTTGACAATTGTTAAATCATTGTCTTAATTCATTGCCTGGCACAATCACAAGCGGAATAATAATTTAAAAATTGTTTACCAAGAATTTTGGAGATGTTGGAGTTATGCATGTCAGGACACGCCTTCAGGATTTTCCTTCTTTCGTCCTTCGCCCATACCATGAATGCGTTCATCGGCCTCTTTATGTGCGGCTTTCCTTCACCATCCCTCTTTGGTTGCCTCATCATTTTGGCTGTTAGAACAGAAATATTTCTATTGCTAGGTATACCGATTTTTTAATTTGATATTCACCTTTTTTTCAGCGTGGTCACGCAAACAAACAAACAATGTTGAATGCAATGAGGAGATTATTTATTAATAATTGATTTATATCGTTGTATGATTTTCTTACCCTTCTCACTAGAGTCATCTTGGATTTTGAAACTTCCGTCTTGTCCCCACACTGAAAATAATACATTATAGTAAAGATTAGGACAAATAGAAGGTTTTTTCAGCCAACATTTTGCTTTCAGCCTCTACAGCTGTTCCAAACGTATCAAGAGTTGCATTTTGAGAATAGCCAGTTGGGAATTCACCAATGAGGGACGAGCTGAACTGATCCCTCTTCAGCAATAAAAACGTTCACCTTATTACTTTGGTAATTAGGTCTACAACTGTTGGTTGCATTCGATTTTAAAGTTTCATTTATAGTGTTCGAGTCTACAAAATTTTATTAGATATTTGTCGATTCGATGAGAACTCACTATGGCAAGGTGCGAGAAAATCGGACTCCTCTTTGGGATCTTCCCGCAAAGGCTGAGGTAATGACGGGTGGTGCGAAGACTGGTACAAGTGAAGCCCAGGATAAGCAGGAATTTTGTCACCCTCTTTGCCTGGTGAGAGGCCTAATTTCCCTGCCAAACGTAAAACATAAATTCAGAGATTTTCAAATCATCCAGAGAAAAAGCAGAAGCAACCTTGCCTTAAACTTTTCACATTCAAGTTTGAACGATGTAGATGTATGTAAGTGTGTTTGAATGATGTACGAGGGGAGGACCCAAAAGTAACCGGAATAGGGCTGACATAGGGGGAATTTTGGTAGAGTGGGGTGAAGGGCAACATCGTAACGGGGTTTATTATTCCTTCGCTTCAATAATGATTTCAGAAGACTATCCATTTGTGATAGTTATTATTCCGAACAATTATTGTGAACGTACCCACGTCGGGAAACAGATTGGGAATTATTAGGGAAAACTCCTCAGCAACTATTGTAATTTTATCATTTTTATATTTCTTATTTTCAAAATTAAATGCTAATTTTTTTGTCTAACAGTACAGCTGAAGAGTGATTGACGACCATTCCAACGAGTATAAAACGATTCTTATAGCTTCAAGAACTTTCGAGTTATACCCTCTAGCCAAATTTCTCAAAAGCTCCCAAATTTAACAGAGAAGCTGTGGTAACTCAAAACCAATAAAGCTATCGACCCCGCGATGGTCTCATTCGATTCAGCGTCCAAAAATCTATGGAAATTGATACCAAGTACACCTTTTCTGAAAAAACGTTGGAAAATACGAATTTTCTTCTCCTCAAAATCCCCCAAAAATGCCCTTAAAATTTAAGTAGCGATTTAGAAAAAGAATTGAGCCATTTTCAGGCCAAGATTGATTTTTGGGGAAAATGTCAAGAATTCAGCTTACATAGTTTCGTCAGAAAAGTGTTGAAGGCAGACGGATAGATTTTTAAAAATTCTATACTCGGATTCTACATACCTTGAAACGTAAAGCATCAAATTTTGAGGGGGAGTTGGATTTTTTATTGTTGGGCGATTACGATGGTTTTTTTATTTAAGAATAAACCAAAAGGGATATGGAAGGGAAGCGTTTTGCCACTGTGGCGGCTGTGAAAAGAAAATCGTAGGAAGGCCTTAGCGCGATTCTGAAAAGTGAAGTTAAAATCGTTTCCAACAGTGGAAAATAAGATTGGGCAAGTGTGCTGTGGTCAATAGTAATTACTTAGAAGGTGACCAAAATTTGGTGTAAAAATGTTGAATAATAAACGTTTTACAGGGACATTCCGATTTTTTATTTACTGGCCGAGTACTTTCGCCCCTTCGGGCATCCTCAGGGCGATGTGGAACCATAGGTTACCACAGCCCCACAGCCGTGGTAACCTATGGTTCCACATCGCCCTGAGGATGCCCGAAGGGGCGAAAGTACTCGGCCAGTAAATAAAAAATCGGAGAACATGTCGCCTAGTTCTTCTCCCCCTCACCAACCCAGTACGATGAGACATGCGACGACTCAACCAAGGAGGGACATTCCGGTTACTTTTGGGTCCCTCTTCGTAAGGTTTTATTTCTTCATGCCAACGGCTGATGCAATATCCAAGCCAAACGTTGCCAAAAGGTGAGTTCTACATTATTAAAGCTATGAAGCTATGGCCAGTAAACTGGAGCTCTGGGGGAAAAACCACGGCAAAAATCCGGTTAAAAAAAATAAAAATAAAAATATGAAATGAATTAAACTCACCTTGCGGTGAAGGTACGTGGGTAGGCAATGTCGCGTAAGGTAGGAAAGCTCTTTGCATGAGGAGATTCGAGTGAAGGAGTTTCGGTGAAGAAACAGGCGGCTCATGTTCGGCCATGGGCTGCACTTGGGAATGCTGCATTCCTGGACTTCCTCCTTTCGGCTTTGTCAAGTTCAGAGGAGCGTCCAAGTCTTGGGACACCGGCGAATTACTCCATCCTTCGACGATCGCCTATGCAAAACGAGACGTAAAGGTTGCAAAAATCAATGATACACGAGAGAGAGAGCGATTGATGATACTGAAAAAACTATCAATAATAATAATTGACAGCCTAGTTGTCAGGCATCTAAGGACCTAAGAGTGGGATTAGCTCAGAGTTACGCAGAGGTATAGTGACAATAATTGTATTTATATTACACGAAAATTAGAACACATGCTAGGTTACTATTGTTGATAAAATATGAATGTAATTTCATACATTGGCAGTTGGAGGTGAACTACTGGATGCCTGCGGTAATGACTGCAGGTTTCGAAGCTGGTCAATGAACGGTAGAAACATTAGTGATCCTGAACTGTTCATGGCCAAACTTTTAGCTCCGTACTGCGATGAAATTTGGCTCTGAAACATTAGGTATGAATAAATAATTTTATCGTTCTGTACAAATTAGGGCCGAGGGCCCTCTCTTACATCTGCACTGAAGATAATACTTATCAAAATAAATTCGATGCAATTGAGTTTCAGAAATGCAGTTACGATTTCATTAAAAAGCTATTTTCCGCAACAGGAAAAAATTATCGCGAACATCCAATTGTTCAAATCGTTGTTCAAAACGGTAATAGTATGCGAATGCCAGTTTTAATAATAATTATGAACACATTGGTATTGTAATAATATTATGGAAAAAAAGGTAATCGATTTAAATAGTTATTTTATCATTATTTAGGAATTCTGTTTTTAAATTTATCATAATCTTAGAAATGGACTCAATACTCGAAGTTCGCTTGACTCAAAATTGGAGGGCCTTTCTTCTAGATGATCTGATTGTTTTGAAACGGACCCAGCGAAAGTCGAATCCCGGTTTTAGCTAGTGGATCCACAAGAGTGCAATATAAAAAAAAAGATGCGATCATCGCGGAAGCACAGAGTGCGTTCGGAACAGTAAGCAAGTTTCTACATAAATTTCCTACATGGCACATCGAATTGTTCGCTATCTGGGCAGACAAATATGTTGATTTAATCAACAAAGAATAAATAAATAATTACCTAAATGAAAAAAATAAATAAAAAAGAAAGAAAAAAACCTATTAATAACTAAGAACAGAAGTTGTACAACTGCGAGTTAACCAAAAACCGCCAGCATCCATATTTTCAATTTGAAGAAAAACTGTAGGATAAACGGTCTCTGAAATGTCATTAAAGTTGCTTGATTTTTTTATAGAATAATATGACGACGTCTATTATCTTTGACTACAGATAGACAAGATGGATACCTATTCCAGTAAGTTATACTTTAGATAACTGGGAAATTCTCAGGCAAATTCTTTCCGTTACTACGTTAGAACGATCACAATACCATTTTTCATTTGAACGTACGAGTGAAAAATGATTTTTTTAAAGCCGGTAAATTAATTTAAAAACTTAATTTGTTATACCTGGAGCTCGTAAATTTTATGCTGTTGCTGTTGTAACAGAGAATCTTGCTGACGCAGATGTTCCTGCTGTAATCGTTGCAGTTCAATTTGTTTCTGGGTTTCTGCATTGTTGAGGATCTGTAACAATATGATGAGACCCAAATAAATACATGTTATAAAACGTGCGGATCTATTTTATTCGTGATTTGCGTGAAATTCTGTTTCGTCTTTACCGAGATAAATACGACCGAACTGATTTTAAAGATATTGGCTCAACTCATCGATTTCAATGATCAAAGTAATTGTTTTCTTATTCGAGGAGCACACACTTCTCAACGCCCAATATTCTAGTTTTCTATTAAAAAAATTCTTTTCATTTCATTTCAAAGTCTATTGTTGAAAGGAATCGAGTTACGAAAAACAATATTAAAACTCTGATTGGCATAGAATATTTGTTGTATTCTTTGCACACTAAGAAATACGATTGTATAACGAAGTTTTTTACGTCAGGAATGTTGAGAGGAAACGATGACGGGGGTGATCATTTTCACGCACCAGTTCTGGACAAACGATAGCGAACTTCTACTGCTAGATCGCTACATCAATTCCTAGGGTATTTTTTGGAGCTTTTAAAGCGGGAGATTCTTATTTTTCTATGTCTGGAAATCGGAAGTGTTTGGCATCAAGTCCAATAGATTTCCTAGGCTAAATTTAATGAAAGCTGAACGGAAATTATACTTTTACTGGCCCTCAAGTTTTAGGTTTTGTGAATTTTTTTTAGAAATCCATTATTTTCTATGCTCATTCCTCTTAGAAGGGTGATTTTTTTTATGTCAATGGGGAATTATGTCGACTGTTAAATAGGTAATTTAATCAAAATTAAAATAATTATCAATTGGTTTCTTCTAAAGCGTTAGTCCTTTGTTACCGTGGAAACGTCCACAACTGTTCGGCTCTCGTAGATGACCTTCTGATATTATCATTGATGAAAGCCTATCATGCTTAATAATCTTCAATTTAAAAGATCTATAGAGTGATAACTCGTTATTTGAGCAGCCGCTCTCGCTTTCAAGTTTCAAAATTTTACGCCAAAAGGTACTTTTTACAGTTATCGTAAAAAAAAAAATAATAAAAAAAATTATAGCAACGGGAAGAGAGGAGTATGCGTTCCATTCGGTCACTTTCGATGCAATACGATCGTTTGCCAAACAATTTTTCCCACTCTGACACCGCAGGTTCTATAAATATTCAGGGCATCTTTCCAATTCATACAGGCCCCATTCATAGCTAGAAAGCGGACGTATTTATAAAACATCTTCGCTAATTAGCACGGCGATGCTGAATGAACTTTTGATTTCGAAATCGTCTTCCTTTTGTACGCGAGAACCAAATCGTTTTTCCGGAATTCTGGAATTCTGAAATTACCAACTTTTTATCGTATAGGACTGAGATTTATTTCACAATTATGTGATCGTGTTACCAGAAGGGCAAGGCGACTATGATATAATTATTATTTCAGCTTCGCTTCCCCGTTGAAAATTCGGAGCATGCAACAAAACTATGGCGTCATGATAGAGGCCAGCGCATGAATTAAATTTTAACACATTAGCTCTCTATACTAATTGAAGGTTGAATGTGTTTTCAAACTGAATAACAAACAGTTCTATAATGTTATAATTTTCGGCTACCGAATTTTTTAAAAAACGTTTGGACTCTGTTAACTTCAAAAACTCATATTTCAGAAAGCTTCAAATTCGAACTTACGCCAATTCTAATCAAAACGAGCGACAAACTATAATAGCTACAATCTTGAAATTTTCACCAAAAATCAATCTCGGTCCTACGACGGCCCAATTCTTGAACCAACTTGCTAGCTCCATTTTAAGGGTATTTTTGAGGGGTTTTGAGGGGGAGAAAATTCATATTTTCCAAGGGTTTTCAGAAAATGTGTATTTGGTATCAAATTATATAGATTTTTGGACGCTGAATCGAATGAGACCATTGCGGGGCCGATAGCTTTATTGGTTCTTGAGTTATCGCAGCTTTGGTGTCGAATATGGGAGATTTTCAGGAATTTGACATAAGGGTATATCTCGAGAGATCTTGGAGCCATAAAAATCGTTTTATACTCATTGGAATGGTCGTCAAACACTCTCCAGCTGTACCGTTAGGCAAAAAATTTAGCTTTTAATTAGGAAATTAAGAAAAATAAAAATGATTAAAATTACAATAGTCGCTACGGAATTTTCCCCGATAGTTTCCGAACTGTTTTTCAACAGTTTTATCGGTAAGATCACATACCAGACGTCGCTTTATCTAAATAGACGCCTCGATTGAATTTCGGATACCTATCGTACAGTACTTTCGAGAGTTAAAATATTCTCCTACGTTGTTTATTATGATTTTTAAAAGCCATAAGAGTCAATATTTCCGATATGTCAAAGACTTGAAATGACAAGGTGAATGACGCTTGATTCCCCCTTCAGGACTGGTTATACATATTTGGGCGTCCTTACTATAAAAATGAAATCATTTTACAAAACTTGGCTTCTCTACTCAGGCTTGCATAGTGCAGTCCTGCATTATCAATCTAATTCATTCGTGTTTCTGTGTTGGATCCCCTGGATAGTTTTTAATCACAATTGTAGAGTATCAAGTTGTGGCCTTGGTATGAGTTTCTTGATTTTGTAACTGATTATTCCTGTTACCGACTCATGGAAGTACTGTGTGAAGTAGCTTCTGTAGTACCTATAGAGTCCATTTTAAATAGAATTGATTCGTGAATCTGAACAGTTAAATGCTAATCAAGTAATAACAGTTCTCTCCGTTGACTTTGTGAAAAGTATAAGCCATGAATGATGAGTGGAGATTGATGGGATTGAGTCGGTGGCGCATCTTTTAATTCTCAAGGGTAGATGGCAACCCGGCGCGGGCCAAGGCATCCCAAATTTGGGCGCAATGAAGTACACATCGGAGATGATGTTCGGTGCAATGCCACGTGATGATTGAGCTAAGTTTTGACGAAAGCAGCCCATCGTTCATACTGTACTTTTCTAGACACACTTCGCTTCAGTACAATACACAGATTAGACTATTGGGATATAAAATATTCACGACGAGGAGAAGCGACTGGATCCTAATTGTCCTCATCTCCTCCATCATTTTCATCCCCGTTGTACTGCTTTCTCCGTTAGAACTCTGACGACCCCTCGGGCTGCTTTACAGCTATGAATACAAAGTTGGAGGTTTTTGATGCGACCCTGAGTGAGATCAAAGTTGTGAATGGGGAAGAGGAAAATGAAGATTCTTCGCCGAGATAAGGTTTGCACAAAGGTTCATGTCCCTCATGTTTTAGATGGGTATGCCACCCAAAGCTAACCTTTCTTTTGCTGACGTTGTGACCCCCTCCTCCTAACGTACAACGACGCAGTTGTGCACTCACACCTTCGTAATATCTCTCTGTCTACTTCATTTTGTCGTAGTATTTCTTTCTCCGTCTCCATCCTTCTCTTCTTTTCGGCAGCTACACCCTACGCACGCTTCTGTGTTCGTCTCCTAATCAAAGAATAATTATTTATCCCCTGTGTAAGTCGCCGCCCCTCACACGTTTCGCTGATAGCAGTATAAGCAGCGTCACTCTCTACTCAACAGAGGACACACGTGACACTCCCGCTACTTATGGGTTAATGCTCACAAATCGTATCAAAAGACCCTCCCTGTCGTAACTCGGAGCAAAGAAGAGAAGAATCATAGGTCAGACGAAGGGAGGGAGAGAGAAAATACCGAGAGAGCTGACCAAAGTTGCCACAAATAAAGAGTGGTTAATTTGAACTTGATGTAGCGCTGGAAAAAAGGCTGACGATTTTTGCAGTCGATGAATAACTCCCTGTCATTTTCCATAAAATCTCTCGATTGCGATTTTGGGAGACGACTCGAGTCCGAATCCGTTTAAAATTGCCATCAAGGTAGTTCTCCCGAAAGGGTTTCGTTTTCGTTATTCTTGAACGCCGATTCTTTTCTGACAATAATCGAATTTGTTAAAAAAATGTATAATTGATCCGTGTCTCTATTAAAAATCGATGCGTAAAAGAGTTTTTTTCTTCTTTTGTTCTGTGATTTAATAGGACGTTTGAAATCAAATTAAGCCGCTCGAGTTGGGCCCAGAAAACGAACCCTAGAAAATTGAAAAAGCCTCACTGATGATTGATGCCGTGTTTTTCTACCCAAGTTATAGAATTTTTCATTACATTTTCCCTGCGTTCGTAATGTGTTCAATTCTGTTGGTGCGCATGACTCAATCATGCCAACGATCGCTCCCCAGTAGCAGCTAAACAACTGACTAGCTGCTTGATCCTGAAGCAAAAATGAGTTCGGGCACAAGTCCAAGTAAGGGATTCTGGGAGGTGATCATCTTCCGGCGTGAATTTAGTGTTGACGAGCTCAACCGAAATTAACTTGTCGTTCAGCTTTAAGCCACCAAGATCTCCACGCTCGATCGAGGCACTTGAAAAATTCATTTCTTGTTCTAATGTTTGAAATAAAAAAAAAAAAAAAAAAAAAAAACTGTCACCAATATCTATAGAATTCTGTAAGCTGTTAGTAACGCTCCATATCGGTTATAGAATAGTGGAGATATTTGTCAGTTGACGGGAATGCCACTCATAGATTTCACGGGACACTGTTGGCAAATTTGATAACAAAAGCGAAAAATGTATTTGACAACTGTTCATCTTTTTATCGGGCAGAACGAGGTCGAAAGGAACATTTTCATAGGATCAAGCTTGCCTAGTTGCAGCATAGCCAGTATATTCTCTGGAAAGTGACTCCCTTAACTCACATTGATTGGTCCCGTAGGCCGATCACGTTCAGCCAATACAGCAGTTTTCACAATGCTATTATCCGTCGCCGAGCGGCTGCGTGGTCATAAATAATCCCACCTAGTGGTCTCTTATCATCACTTCTATTGCTAAGTTCGACACGTAGGCTCGGAACGGTTGATGATCGTACTTTTTACTGTAAACACCGATTGCCGATACGGCACGAATGTCTCGTAATTCAATCAATCGGCTCATCTAAACAACGAGCGAATGGAACCAAATTGAAACCCCTTGGACCAATAATGGATTTCGGTCGACTAATTTAACAGTTAGCTTTCGTAGATTCCCCCAAAAAAAATATGTTTTTTAAGAATTTTTTAAAATTTGGCATTTAGATTGCACATGTTGAAAAACATCGAATTTTGAGAAATGTTAACCATGGGCGATTAAAGTAGTTTATTATTAAATAATGAACCGATTAGATGATAAAAAAAATTGCCACACTTACGTTAGACTTGATTGACAAACCATCGATTTCACAGCTCTAGAATCAAGTATGTGTAATTGAACGAACGTACGCCTTCGTTTCTGGAAATGATTTACGAGACATTCCAATTATCGCCGGCTCTAGTTTACGCGTGATACTCGTGCTTATTGGTTCCGTTAGACCGTTTTGGGCTTTTGGGCATTCCAGACTCACCGCAAGTACCATCTAGGTTACTACAAGTATAACTATGAACAGGGTTCGATTCTCAGCATTGGGAAAACGGCCCGCATCGGGAATGAGATCCTACGAATTGAAGGGTGAACGAAGAAACAAGTGTTGGAGGAAGGGGTGACCGTCTGCCAAGTTTAGTGGTCATCTGGGGATATCTGTGAATCTTCTTTTTAATAATTGACTGACTCCGGCTGGGACGATGCAACCCTCAGCGACCTTTTTCTCAATGTTCTTCTTCTCGCTTGCAATATTCTCAACTCTCTTTTCCCCTTGAGCAGGGTCCATCTCATCCACTTATTCACGTCAATCTGATTTATGCCGAGCCAAGCGGGAATTTGAATCTCTTTATCGCGAACATAATGACGGTTTTTGCAGTTATTTATTGTTTAAGGCTCGTTATGGTTGTATCGAGTTACAACCGATCTCGAGGAGACACAGCCGAGGCGTCATTGGCGGTAACAAGTTAACGGAGTCTCACATTTGCCGTTCGAGCTATTTTTCTTCTTTTTTTTTAAATCAATAATTGACTAGTTATCAATAGCGATGGACCGTCCGTCATGTATTTCAGGAAATATAAGTATAAATGAATTATTCAACTCAACCGAAATGTAATAATATTACACGGCCATTCAACTAATTTGAATTTCCATCTTCTTGAACGTAATTGTTTTTCTTCCTATTTCTTGTCACTTTTGCTCGTTGGAAAACATTTCAAATAAATAAAAAACACATTCTACGACTGCTGGCCACAGACTATACGAACTTAAAGTCACTACAACTCCATTCAAAAATTAAAATAATTTCGAGGCAAAGTTGACTGCATCTAGGCTACCTAATAATCAAGGAGAAAATATTCACCCTCTGAACTCATTCGACGATGAAATACTGACCATCAAGATTTGCCGCTCGAGAGCTTCGAATAGAAACAAAAAACAATAACGTATCTGAAACGTATAATGTATCTCAAAGCAACACTCAGTCAAATATAAGAAGGTGAGAGCAAGTTACGCTTTGAACTACGCGGCTTTTTTTTCAGGAGTTGCTAGGATTTTCAATATTTATTTCTCTAGAGTACACGTGTATTATTGCCAAGAGTCAAAATATAAGCCACAATAAACCAAAAACCGATCATACACGGGAAAGGATGGTTCACTTTGTTTTATTATCAAACGCAATATTTCACAGCACAATGAACGGATTATTGACGAAGAGTTGTCTTTGATGAGAACAAGCTCGAGGTCGAAATGAGTCACAACGTTTTCAAACCACTGCCTCCCACCTCCCCTTTCTAAAATAAATCGTGGTAGACTTCATGATGACGTATCGGACGTTATAATTGCGGTAAAGGCTAATAGGAAGCAAGGACGATGAGATCAGAGAGAGAAAAGAAGAAGAGCTAAACCCGGGACAAAGATGATATATATGTATACGTTTATACGCGCTTAATATTTGTCATGCACACGTGGCGCATCGCCTAACAAACCACAGCAGCGAAATTCAAACCGACCTCAACTTCGCCCCTTCTATCTTGCTCTAGCAGCTTGGCGGCCGTATAGCTCTCTTTTTCTTTTCATCCCTTCGGATTCCGAATGATTCGGTAGTAACGTTGGGGGCCTCTGTTAGTTGGAAAGCCATTTGAAACAGTGCGGAACATTGAAGCATTTTGGGCGGTTGCTGGAGAGTGGACGTAGGAAGGGCTCATCGAGCGTACGTTTGCCAACGTTGTGAAATTCTCACAAAGAGCATAAAGAATAGTTCAAGTTAAACCACTTTCGGTCCCTTCATGAACCCTTTTTCGTACGGCAACAAAGAGAGATGTATAAACAAGGCAAGCGAGACGTGGATCAAAAGGAGGAAGTCGAAGGTAGATGAACTCCACCCAGGACAATTCATGTTGGCCAGTGAAAATCCTCGAAAACAGGGGATGCCTCTACAAAGGTCCGTTCGTCCGCTTGTTGGTTCTTTTTCATTTTGAAAAAAAATCACATTAGGCTCTTGCTGTAGCAGTTGGTTGGATTCTCGCGATAGGCGGTAAAGAACAGAAGGGGAAATACAGGGTGATCCAGAATGAATGGATCTCCCTATCTCTGTTGTAATTTTGAGGATTTTAGAAATAAATAATAATTCTGCATCCAACCAAGTTATTATTTTCTTGGCTGACATTTAGAAAATTTTCCTATATCATTGAAGGAATCCTATTTCATTGGTTTTTCCTATTTTAGGAAATTTTTCCTATTTCCTGTTTCATTCCTATTTTCCTAATTCACATATAGGAATTTTTCCTATTTCATTGAAATCTTTCCTATTTCATTTCCTATTCCATTGAATTTTTCCTATTTCATTTCATTTCGGCATCATGGGTGATTCACCAGTCATCAATCGCATCAAAACGAGTCTTGGATTATGAATGCTACGAAGAGGAGATTATTATTCTAACATGACAGGTCGAATTCCGCGGGGAAGTTAGGGCATTTTTCAGGGGCAATTACATTAATTTGTTATTGAATAATAAACAAATAGGAACTAAAAAAAAATCGGAACACCCTCAGGCTGAGGTAGTAGTGCTCCGAGAGCCATTGAAAAACAACTCTCATAATGATCTTTTCGTTAGCTCTCAACATCAACAGCTGAGAAGAAATACTGGAGCAAAATAGTTAATGCTGAGAGGACTCCAGAGATTTTCCAAAGAAAGCAGAAATGAAAGGGATGAACCGTCAGGGTGGTATAAGTGATTGGCGTTGAAAGGGTAGTCGTGAAGATGGTGTGAAAGGAGGATTGAGCAGGAGCACCACTGGACTGCATGTACATACACGCAACACATAAGAGAGCTCTTCGAGCTTCTTACAGCTTCTTCGAATCAACCCAGACCCCATCATTCTCCTTTATTCTCCCTTTTATCCGTCTTTGAAGAGCAAATCCTGGATTACCTGACCACCTACTGTTGAGGTGAAATCCAACATTCCTTTTCAGCCCATTCTTCACCTCTATCCCCCGCCAAGTTTCGACGTATGTCCCCTTGGGATTTTTCCCATTTCATCTTTCGCGAAAGAGAGAGCTCCCATCAAGGAAAAAATTCACACATCTTTGTTAGGAATTCGGTTTCATGATTTGAGCCCAGACTTTCGAGAAATAAGGTAATAAGTGCGATGAAAATAAGAGAAAGGCTATGAACTCTCCAACGGCTTTCTATTACGTTATTCATTTCAGCGAGCGCTTTCGCCCACAGCCTTAGCAGGTTTCTTGACATTATCGCTCATAACAACCGTAGCTTATCAAAGTGCCAAGTTTTCAAATACTAGCAAAATTAGAGTGGATCAGAAAACGTTTTGAAAATTAGAGATAGTTAATTAACATTTTCGAAAAATATTCAGTCGAATAGAATCTATATGCTCGTGAGACTACATCTGGACGACTTTAGTACGTCCATCTAAAACAATTTCTACCTACAAAAAGAAGTAATGCGACCACCTGGAGAAGAAAAAAATCAACTTGAACATTTAGAGAGAGATTTACTTATTTAGAATAAGGCGCCTAATAATTTTCCCCTCATCTCGTCATCCAATAAAAATAATGATTA
The DNA here is from genome assembly GCA_037159825.1 of Tupiocoris notatus. Lineage (NCBI taxonomy): Eukaryota > Metazoa > Arthropoda > Insecta > Hemiptera > Miridae > Tupiocoris > Tupiocoris notatus. Next base: position 3,840,274 of record JASJUZ010000090.1, read on the forward strand.
CAATTGTGCTTATATGAAGAGAACAAGCATTCTCAGTGAGTGTTAAATGGGGAAGACGCCTATTCTATATTTTCGTTCCTAATGACCTGAATTCTGCTATTTGGTGTCAGCTGAAGACGGAATGACCAATTTTTCATGAAAATTGTGAGTTTCCACTAAAGCAAGCAGAAGAGAGCAAAATCCACTTCGGGAATATTTTTCCTGGTTTCTTTTTCAAACCCAGGCAGCAATTGATTTGCTTTACGAGGCATTTCGGGCGGTACTAACTCGACGATTAAAAAAACATAACAAGTAGCAGTGAAGTTAGCGTCACTTGCTCGATCTAGCGTGACTCCAGTCTTACAGACCGTCTTGTTGTTGTTGTCTGTCTATCAGCCGACTGCAGAGCGCTCTAGGGAGTTACTTCAATCGGTTGGAGTTACATCTCCGGGTTTATTCAAACCGCTGATTTTCCTTAGCGGTTTTCTCCGCCGAAACTCATAATTTTCATGAAAAATTGGTCATTCCGTCTTCCGCTTGCGCCAAAGAGCAGAATTCAGGCAATTAGGAATGAAAATAAAAAATAGGCGTCTTCCCGATTACTGAATTTGGGAAGGCGTTAAACTGCTCAAGAATATTCAGTCAGTTCGAAACGTCGGGCCCAATAAGTGAGGGCACGTTGTGCCTACGGGGAGGGGAGCAAATCGGACCCTTTTTCACCTCAGGGGTTCCTCGGAGAAGGAACCGTCCTCAGCTTTCCACCCTCGTCTGTCATTGCGTTAACAATAAAACGGATTTCGTCAGCGCTAAGAAAGGAATCATAATAATAATGAAAGACCTTGAATGCCTCTTTTTGGAAGCAATTGCGCTTCGGACGGATTACACGATTGCTCATGATGATCACGTAGGATGGCATCTCCGAACGAGTAAAGTAGCATCGTCGAGATGTTCGTAATACGTTGAAGGTGGAGCATCAGCATGTCCGCAAGGGGAACTATACGAGGGGAGTTAGTTCCTCATTGAAGAGTGGAGGGAAAAAATTGCCTCTAGGGCAGAGTCTCAAGGGGTCGGACGACGATTCTTAAATCCCTTCCGGTTAACCACCCTTGGTTGGAAAAACTGAATGAGCTGTAAGTGCCCTATTTCATTTCGTTTCCTCCACTTACGATTACAAATTTTAAAAACGATAAATTATATACACAATTAGCAACTCTAACACCCTTGCGGCTCCTTTCTCAATATTGCAGAAGTGTCCAAACTCGGTAATTCACGACCGAATAACGAACAGAGCGTATTTTAAAAGTACAGCCTCAAAAATTGTTACTAGCCTCATTCACTTGTCAACGGAAATAACTTGAACGCCCACTCAAATTTGAGTTGACAATGGTATGATAAGAAACGAGCTTCATAGGAATACGTCTTCAATTTACAATGATCAATGTGTCACTTCCTTTCTTTATTAGGCGATAACTTTAGTCTCGATTACAAAGTACTTCGTGTCTGCTGACAGGTAACCTTGCAATTGTAAATTTGAGCTCGATTCGTGCTAAGTGACATGAAGGACGATTACCAACGATAAACCCAATTAGAATCGTCGTGGTCAACCATTATGAGATGAGAGTTTATGAAATATCAAGTTGAGAATAACTAATAATTTTTTCCAAGTAAAATTTCAAGTAAAATAAAATTATCTGATTGCTTTAGAAAAGAACGTGTGGTAAAAGTGTCATTTGTGGTTTGTGTTCTTGTGACTGCAACGAATCGAGATAACGAACATAAATAACGAGCATAATGAACATTTCAAGACCTTGACGACGCGCCGTGCTGTTTAGCTTACATGATTCTCCAATATTGCAATGTTCGAGTTTTGTTTTCGAGAGTAAGGAGACTTTGGGCGGAAAATATGTCGAGATTTTACGAGACCATAAAAAACATTCTATAATCGAATGATATTCAAGCGAAATAATTTACCGAATAATTCTAATGAGAATAAAGAGTGAGAGAGAGATTTTTTAAATGCAGATATACACTGTACATTGCACACTGGACACAAAAGCTGCGATAACTCGAGAATCAATAAAGCTATATCGACCCCGCGATGGTCTCATTCGATTCAGCGTCCGAAAATCTATATAATTTGATACCAAATACCCATTTTTCTGAAAATCCTTAGAAAATATGAATTTTCTCCCCCTCAAAACCCCCCAAAAATACCCTTAAAATGGAGCTAGCAATTTGGTTCAAGCTTTGGGCCGTCGTAGGACCGAGATTGATTTTTGGTGAAAATTTCAAGAATGTAGCTATTATAGTTTGGCCGGAAAACTGCTAACGGCGTACGGCGGACAGACAGAATTTTATATGTTGGATATTTGGATTCTACATGCCTTGAAACGGAAAACATCAAATTTTGAGGGTGGCTAGAATTTTTTTTTTGGGCGATTACAACGGTCTATTGTTGAATAATAAACCAAAATGAAAGAGCGAGATTGGAGAAAAATGCTTCGCTCGCATGTTAACGTTAGCTGTTCTGCGACGATGATAAGCCAGGCGCGTGAGGGAAGTGGTTGGTTGACATGAAAGAGAAGCGAAGTAAGTCCCAGAGGGTGAGTTGTCTCATGGCACACGAGCAGCAGCGGTAACGCCTGCCGCGGTGCCAACGTGATCCGACCTGACAACCTAATCATTACATCAACTTTTTCCATTCTCTGCGAGAAGTTCCTCTCAGAAGGGCTGAGATAACCTCAACGACTACAGCCTCTTCATCCGACGCACACAGACACGACGTGTGCGATTAGATTGACGGAAAAGACTTACTGTTGCTGCTAGTGGTCTTCTGTGATCGAGGCAGGACGAGAGATCGGAGGTGATTTGCACCCTCGTTCTATCTCACCCGCTTGTCTTAGCGCCAGACGCGTCATCGCGTCACATCACATCAAGTAGCGCTTTCCTTGTCGTCGTTTACGCTCTTCCGATGGTTAATTTAGCAAAGAGAATAGCGTTTCTTATATTCGTCACAATTTCAATCCCATGAGACCACCGTATGGTAGCATAATCCATTTTTTTTTCTTATTATCGTTTGGTTCTGTACCTAACGGTACAGCTGGAGAGAGTGTTTGACGACCATTCCAACGAGTATAGAACGATTTTTATAGCTTCAAGAACTCTCGAGTTATATCCTCATGCCAAATTTCTGAAAATCTCCCATATTTGACTCAAAAGCTGCGATAACTCGAGAACCAAAAAAGCTATCGACCCCGCGATGGCCTCATTCGATTCAGCGTCCAAAAATCAATATAATTTGTTTCCACATACACATTTTTCTGAAAAACCCTGGAAAATATGAATTTTCTCCCCCTCAAAACCGCCCAAAAATACCCTTGAAATTGAGCTAGCAATGTGGTTCAAGAATCGGGCCGTCGTAGGAATGAGATTGATTTTAGGTGAAAATTTCAAAAATTTAGCTATTATGATTTGGCCGGAAAAGTGCTAACGGCGTACCTACGGCCAGAATTTTTTTTATTGGATATTCGGATTCTACATGCCTTGAAACAAAATTTTGAGGGGGGTTAGAAAATTTTTTTCATGGGCGATTACAATGGTTTATTATTGAACGATAAACCAAAATATTGCGATTCTAATGCCAGCACCTCCCGTTTTGAAGATTAACACGCCCGTTAAATTTGATTCATATTCCGGAAAAGGCATATCGTATTTCGAATCGTTTGTTTTTCATACGAGGAAAAAAATTAAGCAACCAGGTCGCTTTGAGAAATTAATAACGAGCTCAGCTATAACAAACTGAATTCAAAGCCTCTATGGCTCTCTGTTCGCCTTTCAATAGCAGCAGTATGTTGAATAAGGGTTGGTCATTTTCCTCCAAAGCCCGAACTTGAATTTTTACCTACTTCCATCTTGTGGACTCGATCCTTCATTCCTTTACCGCAGCATTATTCTCCCCTTTTTGAGGTTTTATCGTTTTGTCACATAGTCAATTTACTGTTCCATCGTCCCCCTTTTAACCTCCGGTCCTTTATTGCTACGCAACGTCGAATGAGTAGAATGCAGCATTGTACAAAAGCACAAAACGTCCCCAATTAACCGCTACCAACTGGAGTGCCCACTTTTTTCCACGTAATTGGATAGCGACGGCCACCATTTCCACTCCCTTTATTTATTTCGATTTTATTCCAATACTAATTGCATAGAGTTGGCAGTCGACGAGAGTCTCCTTCGACTTGAGTAGTTTTCATTGTCAATGAACCACTTGCTCTGGCTCGAATTTTTTTTTCTCATTGAACAATTACGCCAGTTCGTAGTCAATTGTGGACAGGGGAAAACGAGATAAAATGAGTTTTGATTTAATTGGTGCAGATGATCGTATTGGACGATTGCAGAAACGTAAATATATACATATGAATACATTTCCATCTAACCTTATTGGTGAACACTCTAATAAATTGTTAATTACCTATTTAGATTTTTACAAAAAAAAAAAAAAAAAAAATAAAATAAATAAATAAGAAAAATGTAACCTTCCCCATTTAAGTAGATTAAAAACCTAATTTCCCCGAAGACTTCATCGGTTTTTGAAATTTTGATAACTTTATTTATTTTTAAATGCCCGAGCACGAAATTATCGTTGAAAATAATTAAATAACGCAGCCATCTTTGCTGGATTACTACGAAATTATATTTGCTTTCGATTTGACAAAAGAATTATTACCATTGGTAATTGACTTTTGCTGGTTGTTAATGGAAGATTGCGTCTAATTTATTCGATATGTTGTTGTTTGTTTAGCATGGATGTATATATCTGGTATGGTATTGTGTTGTATTGTGATAGCGTGTTGATGATAATTTATTGTTGTGATTATAATAATTATTACTATTATGAGCAGATGAATACTGAAGAGAGTTGATAAATTAGTGGGTTGATTGTGAATTGTTGCATGCGATTTGATAGTGACCCGTGCTCGTGCTTTTAGTGATGAAATCGATTTCCAGAATGTGATGCGTTGATGGTGGATATTCTTGCGTGATTATGATCCGATAATGCGTTCTGGCGTTAGTGTTAAATTGTATATTCGATGACAATTGGAACAGTTTCATCGATTGCTTAACTTATGATAGCTATTGCTTGGGCATTCAGTTGGGTCGATTTCGTCTCGGGCATCGTTTTTCGAAGGTACAAAAATCGCACTTCAACTTGTCTCGGGTGCTAGTTTTGAAAACGACTACCTTTCCGACTTTTTTTGTTACGACCCTGTCAAAATCCTCTTTGTCATAAATACCGACAAAAGTCGGATGAATTGTAAATATCGTGAAAATCGTGTAATATTGCAAATAATAATTGCACGAAGAAAGTTGTCTCTCGGTCCGAATAGAATTTAGCGAGAATGTAGAACGAAACGTTGTATAATTATAGTAGTGTTTTAAAGATTAACGTTGGAAAAAAACCGACTAAAGTGCCAAGACGACGGAGAGGGTTACTTCGGCAGGAATAAATTGAAGGACTCGGTAGAAGGCGGAAAGAGAAAGAAAGGAAAAGAGAAAAAGAGTTAGAAAAGAAGGATGAAATGCTTGGGAGGAGCACATGAAGAAGAAGGATGTTGATATTCCGTAAGACTTTCATGTGCTTTTTTATTCAACTTTACCCCACGCCCTTAGCTTCCTCTCGTAGCTCACCCTTTGTGGTGACAACATTGTAATTCACCTTTCCTTCCTTTATACTTTCCACCTTAAACCAACTTTGTTGCTTCTTTTCCTTTATTCATACCTCTGCTCCCTCCCCCAACCGTTTTGTTCGTTCCGTTTTCATTCTCTCTCCTTTTCCCTCACTTCGCAGCTTTCGACGCTGTTCTTCAACGACAATCTTCTCGACGACCCAGCATAACTAAAGCAGAGACGGCACGGATCAACTTCAGCCCCTCCGGCGATCTTACTCATCAGGAAAAGGAAAATTCTTCGCGCATTTCTTGCCGAGGGGCGCAACCAATTAAAGACTGTAAAAGAAGTTTCGTCTTCTAATAGCTTTGCGTTTTTCTTTGTGGAGGGGGCGGTAAGTAAGAAGACGAACTTGTTCTCTCGGGGCATATCTTCCTTTTCTTTATTTTAACCTACAACTCGGATCAGCGAGATACACTTCCAAGAGCTTTTTCGATGCTCTAAATTAAAAGCACCTATCCGTTACCTTTTCACTTCGTTAGCGCTGATGGGGCGAGAGAATAATCAATAAAGAAGAATGAAGGGGCAATCAAGAAGAAGAAAAACAAAGAATTTCTTCTAGATATTTTTTTTATCAATGAACAATTTTGTAGACAACTTCCTCTCTCTTTAAATTAAAGAGTTATTTTTTCCAGGAATATGGCACGCTCTGAAAAACACGAGTCGCTGAGTAGTTTGTAAGCTCATCCAATCGTAGTTGCTGAATAGTTAGCCCGCTCCTTGATTAATTTCAATAGATTCGGCGAACATCACTCTCAGAGTCATCGTAATTTGAAAACTGCTCGATCCGCCTGTTCGTACAGCGTAGTCAGCTACCCGAGCTGATAAAAAAAGTTTATAAGCTACTCGGCTGCTCTTGATATAGGTACCTTTATCTTCTGCGGTTGGGTCCTTACAAACTTGCTCATACGAAGAAACCATCAAGACGCATTTCAAAAGATAAGACACCGAACTTTGAAATGAACATATTTATAGTTCGATCGAAATGAAAAATGAAATACCCACCAGCAGAGAAATTATAGAAACTAATATTACAAATAGGTGCCTATTTAAAAAAAAGAAAAATCTCATTTTAATCACCCAAACGTATACTTTAGTGTAATTGGTATGAATAAATTATGTGCACCGCAGTTCAGGTACCTATTTAAAGTGTTTCCAATTATATTATTTACTCACGAACAAGTAATTTTGAAAATTATTGATACTTATTGAAATTGTTTGCCGTGTACAATAAAGTTAGGCGAAGGGTGATTTCTGGACGCACACACAATACTAACAATACTTTTATACTTTTATTTACTTTTTACATTACAATATTTTATACTTTACTTTACTTTTTAAATTTTTTATACTTTACAATACTTAATTTATATACTTACAATACTACAATAGTTTTTTACTATACTTTATCTTGTTTGTTGTCGCAGGCTACAAAGGTTTTTAAAAGTCCAGGCTTTTGTTCGCGGTTATGGAGAAGAAAATCTACTCTCAAACTAGTGAAGTAGTTAACCAACAGATTGGCAGACAACCAACAGATCTATTGGCTCATGCGGAAACTCACTATAAGTTAACTCTGCGAACAAATGGGACGGGATTCCGTTCACGGCCGCGGGGCAAATAGTACAGGTGAATACCTATCCTATCATTTGTTGAATGAGTAAACAGTAAAATCTGCCATTGGTGACAGGAAAGCCCGGATTATCTATATCCAATAATATTGTTTTGAATGACGAATTAAAAAACTGGGATAAAGTATCGGGAATATTTCCAGTGAATATTATACCGACATAAATTTCTGTACTTTTCAAAGAAGTGTGGCAAATTCTTTCTGCAGATGTTCCATGTAGACATTCTTACGCGTAAAAACCTTTCGGATTGCTGTTTGCTTAGCTATTTCAAACCGTTGCAGTGATTTGTTCCAATCCTGAATGAACATGAAACACACTTTGAACAGAATATTCTCCAACTCTCAATTCGTACACTCGGTATCCCCAAACTAAGCTAAATGATTTGTAGTGTTCGTAAACATTTTAATAGCAGCCATTGAAATTGCGCTCTCATGAAAAGTTGGGACAATATTGATTTTTCGTATAAACGAGTCGCAGTAGCCAGTAGGACGTAATCCTCTGAAAACAGGTTCATATTATTTTTGCAAAGTGGATTGCTGAACAGAGTGCCCAAATGGAGATGAAACCGGTAGCAACAGTGGGCATGTATGCGTATTAATTTCGGGTAAATATTTCCATGTGATAAAAGGCTGTTTATGCAGATGAGCGCTCAATGCATTGCGTACATTGGGACGACCAATTCAATTGGAAGTGAAACGAAACGAGAATTAAGTAATTATATTTTCGTCATTAAATGTTGAATTTTATGAAATTTCTTCCACTTTCAAAGCATCGACGCTCACACGCAAACAAAATCACATTCGCGGATGTTTATGAATTACTGTATACATTGCTTTTAATCGTACTCATAGAAGTAAACTTGGTTTGAGGGCGATATTGATATGAATTACTTGGTCGCTACAGTTAAAGAGTATCGCGCATACGTAATGAGATCATTACTAATCGAAAATATTTAATATAGAGAGCGTAAACTGTTTCCGATGAACAAATAAAATAAAGGGAAATTGAGTGATTGAACGCTAATGGGTTTTATGCGAGGTGATTACTGAAAAAGCGGAATGTATTCTTGCTAATTGGGGGATAGCTTGCCGGATGTATGTTTCCTGTTTGGAACTGACTACGCGTGAACGTGTTTGTGAAACGGAGAGAGAGAGTGTGAGTGAGAGTTAAAGAGAGAGTGAGAGTGAAAGGGAGAGGGAGAGAGAGAATCGGAAAATGAAAGAGATCGTTGTAGAGATCAGATTGGGAGAAGAGCAGCGTTGGTGCCCATCGGGGAAGGTATCAAACAAAATGAGGTCCTTCCAATTTATTTCGGATTTTGAAGCGATGGACTCGTCGACTGTGTTGAGCCGCAAATGCTTTTGTCCGTAGCCGGGATCAGCGAGAGAAACGCGGGGCATGTGTCCTTTGTAAAGGATTTTCCATTCCCTCCACATTCACCGCATGCACTCGGCTTCCCATTAAACTGGCAAAGTGATCATGAAACAGAACATATATTGGGGCATCTGGCATCATCAAACAATTTACATTCAATACGGGCGCCCTTCCTCCCTCCGGTCGCTACACGTCACCACTCGCACAGAACCGAACCAGCACAGAGGCACTCCGCGGTGAGCTTGAGTATCACATAAACACTAACAATGTCCACCCCCTTCAACTACAACAGAGTTCAGTAGCGGCGTTTCAATTTCCACAATCCACCCCCGTTGTAGAGCCCGACGCATACCTTAGCTTTGATTTCCATTTGCATACACCAGAATATCAGAGCACGGGTAGAGAATTGCGGTCGACTGCAGTCGAATCAAGCCTATCGAAAGCAATGGATGTTGCAATGGCATCAATATTCAAACCGGATTGGCAAAAATGGCGAAAATTGAGCGCACCGCTTTTATTCCACCGATTCCGCCGTATAATAATAACCAACTGTCCGATTTTAGGTATCATTGTCTCTCCGTCGCCGTAATTGATATCAACGTGTCACATTCAATTCATTTTAAAACGTAGCATCGTACACACGGAAAATAGAATGAATGCAAAACGGTTGACGTTGCAACGACCGTTTTATAGAGAACGGGGCTTGTCGATTCAATCGAATTAAGCGCGGAAAACAGGATTGAACAAACGTATTTTGTGGTAACTAGAACGTCGTTCAATCGGATTATTTCCGATAATGGTTTATTATTCAATAATAAACCATTGTAATCGCCTAAGAAAAAAAAATTTCTGACCACCCATCAAAATTTGATGTTTTACGTTTCAATGCATGTACGATCCGATGTATCCAATAAAAAAAATTCTGTCCGTCAACACTTTTCTGAGGAAAATACGGAAGCTAAATTCTTGAAATTTTCACCAACAATCAATCTTGGCCCGACAGTGGCTCAATTCTATAGCCAAATCGCTATCCCAATTTTAAGGGTATTTTTGAGGGGTTTCGAGGTGGAGAAAAGTCATATTTTCCAACGTTTTTTTAATTAATAATTTTTACAGGCCGGCAAAATAAATACATTTGAACGCTGGGGGACTTTGCATTTTTCTATATGACGGCTGAATATGCTTGTTTTTTTATTATTGAGGTCATTTATTATTGAGGTCACACGCTGTACTCGCCTCGCAGTTCGCATTTTCAGTTACCTATCATATTTGTGCACTATTGTATATTTGGGGTCTCCTTGCTATACAAATTATTCCATTTCACAAAACTTATTTAGTATCGATTTGATCACACACCGTACCTCCGCCGTATGCCGTTTTTTCGCAGTTATGATTTTTACAGACCGTAGGAAAATCAATATCTTTGACGCTGGTTGTGTATAAAAATTATTCCATTTTTCGAAACTTCGCTTGTATTGTTATGCTAGTTCATGCTATAGTCCGCATTATTAACCTAATTCGTGCGTATTTCTATTTTTACGTTCTCCTGCCTAGTTTTTCAATATTAGTTGTAGAAAAATAATTTAGCGCCCTTAGAACAAGCTTCTTGATTTAATAATTGGATATTCCTGTCACCGACTCAAACATGGAAGTACTGTGTGCTCCATGCAAACCACTGGTGTTTTATAAATCGATTTGGGCCGACTTGAGTTATTATCGATGGGATTTTATATTAGGAAAGCCTATTCTAGATCTACGACTTGTTCATTTTTCACGCGCCCTCCATCACTTGAACATTAGAACGATCGCTACCGAATAGAAATTTCGTAGGTTGCCAGTCTACGTTCGATAAGGCCGGCGATTACTCCTGTTGAAAATCGTTCTAGAATTCTCGCCATCCATCATTTCTGCGCTGAAAATCATCGAATAGGCACGCGCTGGTGAAAAGCTTTTGACCGCTCCATCAAACAACGGCTTCAACAACTACTCTGATAAATCTGTTCCGTTGGGCGGTTAAACAAAGTTAAGTGGCGAACAAACATCCAGAAATCTTTCCTTTTGATCGAAGCGAGCTATGTTAGGAAGGAGGGAAGAATCCCCCTTTCCTGCCCTTTCCTTCGCAAGCCATCGAGCACATCTCTCGAATCGGATGCCCGTCCGACCGACAATGTTGTTACTGTCTGAGACCGGTAGAGCGATGAACGTTAAACGTCTAGATTTATATCAGCGCAAACACAAACCGATCTTCAAAACTAAAAAAAGGCCTTGTATTTCAAATGAAATGCCGAAACAAAGCGATATAGCGAGCACAACGCGCGAAGACAAACCACTGGGCTTCTCAAACTCGTATTAGAAAATAATCTTCGAGGATAAAGTGTAGTGTCAACCCGACTACCGAAAAATCTGTGTTCACCCCATTTTATACAATCCCGTTGAGTGGATTGCACTGATACCGCAAACAGGAGGCACTTGACGATCACTCAAATAGGGAAATGTCGTGAAGTGACCATGCGAAATCGAATGTTGCGCACTTAGCATATACATCGTTATTTCAAGCAATAATTACGACAAAAGCATCGATTAATGTTCAACGACCGCATCGGCTACGATCTACATATTATACGAGTCACTAACAACGATAAAACAAAGGTGCCAGCGAAATATTGATTTTCTCAAACTGAACTTGCTATAGATATTTTGGAAACCAACCGCATATTTGGGTATGTTTCGATCAGATATGTAGATATATATCTAGCATTTTAGCAGTACTAACTAATTAATATACAGTTAACTAGAATATTTGAAAAAAATTGTATACGTATGATTGGTTTTAAAATATAAATTTCTGAAGAACATTTCTATTTTCTTTTTTATTTATTTTTTTCTTTGATTACTTGTTAGGAAGATTTGAGTAAATCGGTGTCAAACTATGTATTATATAATTTGTAATAATAAATTAATTTATCTAATAATACTCATTAAAAGATGGTCAAAACACTTTTCACTCTTTCCGCTGGGCTAAGGATGTAGACTTATATGATACAGTTTCTCATGCTTGGAGGAGGGCAGGAGGAGTCAATGTTATCAATCAATAGAGAATGTTTTTAACTATCTATGCCACAATTTTGAATTAATATTAAAAACGCAGCAAATGATTGTAAAATGGTACAGTAGTTCCTTCGCTTCAATAAATATTCAAGATGACTATCCATTTGTGATAGTAATTATTCCTAACATTTGTGAACGTTTCCACCTAACAGCAGATTGTAAACTATAGGGGAAAACTCCGTAGCAACTATTGTCATTTAAATCATTTTTATTCTTCTTAATTTCTTAATCTCTAAATTAAAAGCTAAATGTTTCGCCTAACGTTACAGCTGAAGAGTGTTCGACGAACATAGAATGAGTATAGAACGATTTTTACAGCTCCAAGAACTCTCGTGTTATACCCTCATGCCAAATTTCTGAACAACTCTCAAATTCAACACAAAAGCTGCGATAACTCTAGAACCAATCGTCGCGATTGTCTCATTCGATTTAGAGTCCAAAATTCAATAGAAATTGATATGTACTAAATACCTACCACTTTTTGCTGAAAAACTAGCGATCTGTTTTTCGGTGGGAACGTTCACAAATGTTAGCAATAATTATTATCACAAATGGATAGTCCTCTTAAATCACTACTGAAGCGAAGGAATAATAAACTACTGTACAAGCATTTGCAGCGTTTTTTATTGGATATTCGGATTCTACATGCCTTGAAACGTAAAACTTCAAATTTTGAGGGAGTTAGACAATTAACGGTTTATTATTATTATTTAATAAACCAAAACGAGAAAGAGATCGTCTATTGAGTTAATCGAAATTATGTTAATGTTTTTCACCTATGTCAATTCCAATCGACGCTAATAGAAAGATTCGAAATAAATTTCTTCCTGGCGACTGTAACTGAGTAACTTTTTAACGTAATGATCGACTCGGTCTTTGTGTACACAACGGTACAAACAATTCCGTCTACCGCAATCACTCGAGTTTTTAATTGCAACAAGCCGAACAACAACGGCGGACTAATTGCGGGCATTCATTATTTTCGAAATCGAAAAAAAAAATGAAAAGAATGAGAACATGAACAGCTGAAGGGATTTGAAGAGGGCGGGAAAGCACTTGTCTTCTGCCGGCAGTGCGTGTTATGAGGCGCCCGTCGAGTAGGTATTGTCGGTTCAGCGTAATTATGAAGTATAATTAATAATGGAGGGTTTGACTCGTCCTGGGAGGTATAAATGAAGAGGGCGATTCAAATAAACGAGAGAGAGAGACGGATAATATGGCCGAGGTGGGGGTGGTAATTATTTATTGTGCGGTGAAAGGGGTTGATTATTATTTGTATCAGTGCGAACAGGGAGCGGTGATTATTAGTGGGAGGGCACTTGTGGCTGCAGATGCGCGGGAATCGAGTAGGTACTCGTGATACCGCCAAGTGTCGCACTCGCTAGTTGAACGCTTGTGTCGTCGTATGGCCCAATTAATATTTGCCGCTTAATCGAACCTATTACTATATCGTCTTCGAATTTAATTAGTTTTCTGATTTTCCTCTACGAGATCGACCGCCTCTCTACTCCTAATTTACAAATTGAGATGGCGAAACGGAGATAAACAATTATTGTTAAAAGTGGCGAATTGAATTATTTTTCCAATTTCATCAATCAGTTGGAGTACGAATTTGACTTCAAATTTAATTGATAAAAGAATACCCAGAAGCAGAAAATTTCACAAATATTCGGCTTAGGAACAAATAACACGTCGGTATAAATATTATTTACAAAATAAAAAATATTTTAATCAATCTGGTAAATAGTTTAATATTCGATCAACTAGAATTTTGCTGCAACCGGGGATTTTTGACGCGTTGTTGGCTCGAATTAATGAACTCTAAGTTTTCCAATAAAACGAATTCCTCATTGCATAGTACGTTCGAAAACATACCTAAGTTCGTAAAAATAAGAGAAAATATTGAAGAACTGTCAACGTTATCGAAATAAAATGCTGCAAATAATGATTGTACAGTGATTTATCAATCCTTCACCATGCACATCTGTTAGCAATTATCCCGCACTTTGGTGAACGTTTCCAGCAAACAACAGTGGGAACGCTATAGCAACTATAGTATTTTTATTCTTGTGAATTATCTAATTAAAAATTAAATTAATCGCCGAACAATACAGCTTAGCGAGTATTTGACGAGCATTTCAACGAGCGTAGAACGTTTGTTTTGACTCTAGAAAATGAAAAAAAAAAAATTTTTTTTAAAGATTATTGTAGCACGATGATTGTGGAATTTTATTATTTTTTTTCGTTTACATAATTCAGAAGGGCTGATTGAGATGTTAAAGTGGAAGTTTGTTTGTTTTTACTCTATATGTAGTAAGAGAGGGCAGTAATACCCTACACTGTGCAGAAAAATGAATCGTTAGTCAATTCATTCATCTTGCCCAGTTTTACAAAATCTCGAACTTGCCACACAAAAGCTACGATAACTCGAGAAGATTACCGCTATCGACTCCGCTGTGGTCTCATTCGATTCAGCGTCAAAAAATCAATAGAAATTGATTCGAAACACAAGTTTGTCAAAAAACCTTCGAAAATACGCCCTTACTCCCCTTAAAACCCCCCAAAAATACAGTTGAAATATAGGTAGTGATTTGTCTGACAAAATGGGCCATTTTCGGTGAAAATTTATATTACTTAGCTTTTATAGTTTTGTCAGAAAAGTCTTACGGCGGACGGAAGTTCGAATTTTACGAACATTGAAAGGTAAAACATCAAATTTGGAGGGGGTTTTTAGACAATTTTATTTCTTGGGCGATTACAATGGTTTATTATTGAACGATTAGTCCTAAATCAGCGAGATCTAGTCTCGAAGACAAAGAAGAAAGCACGGCGGAATAACGTTAAATAAATCCACCTTCATTCCCAGCAATCCGTTTTGTCCGTTTTTTTGCTATTTTTTGCAAAAAAAAAAAAACCGAACAATTTCGTACATTTCAGGTTTTTTTTAACGCAAAGAATGCTTCAATGAAATGTGACGAGATTGCCTGTTTAAATGGTCTCATTGTATGCGATTAGCTGTAATAGCGTGTTTAAACATGGATTTGAAACTGGTGCCATTTGCTTCCATTTCGAGCTGTGTGACTGATGACTTGTTTAAAATAGTATCGTACACCTGACTCATATTTAGGTCTGGCAACCCAAGACATTCAGATTCGATCGTTTTCCTCGTGCCATTGGCCTAATAATCGTCGAGGAATCTGTCGTTAGTACGGCTTTTGTCGCGATGCTAAAATAAACCTAGACAAATTTCTGCGTCCGACTTGAGCCTTCTTCACGAGGAGGCGGCTACGTACGAAATGTACTTACTTACAGTGGATAGTGGCGTTAGGCGGCGGTGGGGCATTGCAGAGTGGTGGCTGAGGTACGTTTGAAAATGGCGATGCACCTGGGAAGGCGCGGCCAATGAGGCAGCTCTATCCCCACTACGCGGGATCACAATGCCCACCCACTTCCATTGTGTTCGATCCACCGTCCGCCTCATCTTCCTCTAGCGTATTGTAGTGAGGCGGTGCGGCACTGACAGTCCTACGCTTACACAAGGCCACCGCTTCAAGAAGATCCGAGGTGGAGCAGTTTATGACGAGGTCCCCTCAAAACCGCCCGTTGGAACCTTTCGCTCCACGCGCAATACTCCCCAGCCAGCGAAACACCCTCAACAACAATATTCCCCGCTTGTTCGTTTTCATCCTCTCTTGCGTCTCATTCTCATCTTTCGTACGAACGTATATTTTCCTATTCACTATCTTCGTCGACACCCGCGGGCGAGAACGACCGATCCTCTTTCCATAAATGAATGCATAATCACATGAAAATCCTCTGCCAAGAGCGGTGGTTATATTTTCTCGCCAAGGATCATTCAGAGTTGGTATAATCCGGAAATTACCTCTGAAAAAATGTCATCGGATAAAAAACGCTGCAAATAATTATACTGCTGTTTATTATTCCTTGGCTTCAATAATGATATAAAAATACTATCCATTTGTGATAGTAACTATTCCGAAAATTTGTGGAAGTTCCCATCGAAAAACAGATTGATAACTATAGAGCGAAACCGTAGCTACTGTCATTTTAATAATGTTTATTTTTCTCAATTTCCCAATCAAAAGCTAAATTTGTCGCTTAACGGTACAGCTGAAAAGAGTGTTTGAAGAGCATTCCAGTGAGTATAGAACGATTTTTATTGCTCCAAGAACTCTCGAGTTAAAATATTTGCTTTTTCATTGTTCCCCCTGTTGCAAAATCCCAGCCCTGTTGCAATAAAAAAGAAAAGCAAAAAGTAGTAAATATACTTCCAGTTACTACGTAAACATGGAAGTAAAAATTATACATCCCATGTAAGATTAAGTTAAATGTATTAGTTACGATTAATTGGATGTGCCATAAGCTTTTTTTACATCCAACAAAAGTAAAGTCACCCAACAATAGTAAGCGACTTACGTCAAGATGTGCAACAAATTCCTATCAGAAGGCTAATCGTTACGATATGTCTGTACAATATTGACGGTATATTATCATTGGAACTATTAAATCCTCTGCAGACTACCCACGTCTCACCTATAATGAAGAACACTCTTCCGGAAATTCATTTGTACGTATTGACGAATCAAAAATCGCGACTCATCGGCGTGTGTTTCCAAAAACGATTAGAGAGAGGAAGGTTTTTCGCGGCTGTTGATGAAGTTTGCTTTACAATTTCAAACCGGGAAAAATACTGCGATTCGAGATTTTCACATTTTTCGATATTGTTTGTCGTAGCACTGTGAAAACGTTTTAATGGAGATCTTCTACCTCGATAACATTCAGGTCTCATGTAGACTTCCCTTTCATACGTTCGAGCATTCTCAGGAGCGAAGGTGCTTGAATTACACACAGCATTCCCTTTCATGTTTGCGGGCGCAGCAACCTAACTTATCTCAGCAGAATACTTAGTTTAAATTGAAGCTTCACAATTGGTGGATAGTTCATATCATGAGTTTATGGCTCAAATGAGTAATTGCTTCAATATTATTATTCCGTTAGCAATTGACCGAGCGAGAAATGATTCGTGCATCAACAATTGTCAGCGACTGATTATTCGAAATATTTTCTCCTCAAATAAATTCTTCTTTTGGGTGTCGCTCATTTTCTGATATTGTCAGGATGAGGGGGAGATTGAGATTGCGACTTTTTCTCCACATTTTTATTCCTCGGCCGAGATCTTTCGCCCATTCGGGGCATCTTCAGGGCTGCATATAGGTCCATCTGGTACCTATGACCTATGATATGGAATAAAAATATGGAGAAAAAGTCGCAATCTCAATCTCCCCCTCATCCTGACAATATCAAATAAATTGAAAAACATTTCAATGGCATGAGCTTTTCCCCTACCCATAGTAAATATCGTTAGAATTGAGGTAACTATCTCGCTAGAGGAGTGAGCCATCGTTAGTCCGACAATGATGATGCAAAAATACAATCATGTTAATATAAAATATATAAAAATAATATCTATTTCTTTTTTTTTTTTTTAACAATTCTGCATGCTGTGTTACGTAAACCGTAAAATTCATGAAGTTTTGAGAGCGTTTGAATAGTTTCACTTCGACTATTGCATTCGGACTCAAAAATTGGTAAAAACTCGAATTACAACTTGTATCTAGTTGCCACCGTCAATAAGGCAATCCTTAAAATTATCACAAAAAACCAAGATGATTTCCCACTAGCGACCTATTTAAAATAATTCGAGTATTCTTTATCCAACAAGTGTACCTTAAAGTCTGTCTAAAATTTTTCGATAAGCACCCATACTATTTTCATAGACCCGTTTATGGAGTACGGCAAAACACATTTTCTACAGCCTACCATTTCTACTCAGAACTCTGCCTGAAGAGATGATGAATCCCGGTAATTTTTCAAGAAGTAATGTGTAAAAGAAGAAACTATTTAGTTGGCTTAGTGCAAATGGTTCGGAGGAACGTAATAAATTGATGAGCAGCGTACATGTGTTGTAAAAGGTTCATATTTAATTTATTATATTTGAATCGTGTGTTATTCCTTCAATTTACCCCAAAAAAAAGTGTTATTATTTTTTTTAAATTAAATTTCATGGAGAGTAAACTCCCTCGAACCGATCAGGACTATCCAGTTCTTGGTTTGATATACATTCCAATGTATATGTACAGAGCAACTTTAATTTTTGTAAAACTATATGGAATACAACTATTAGGTAATCTATTGATGTGGATTATTCCTCCAGAGCACGGTCGTGGCTCTAAAGAGTTCATCATTCGGGTCGAAGCAAATTAGAAAAGCACCGTAGTTGATAAATGAATCCACTGAGATGCATCATATACTCGGTTAGTACTATTAGGGACAATACTCACTTGATGATCAGGTTTCAAAATTGAACTGTTACTATCTATCTATTTATTAGACAAAAATTAAACCTAATGGTTGTGTACATTTGTGCCTTCAAACAAAGTGATGACTACAATATAATCAACATCTATTTGGAGCCTATATCTACTCTCGACTTATTTTTTGGACATACCTATCCTAATTTTCAATTTGGTGTTTTTTTTATTATAATTTTTTTTTAATAACTTCACTTACGACCAGATTTACAGGTTTTGATTCACCGATTTTGATAAAATTCACCAGCGCGACGGATGATAAATGCGATATTTTCAGGAATTTCGAAATGTTTCCCTTTTTCGACCTCGGCTAGTTCCCCCGAATTGTCAGTTGATTGAGGGATTTATTGCGAAACTTATTGCACTATATCGCCCTGATAATGGGTCGGCAAGAGTTGAATAACTTTTTCACAGAATGATGATAGTTCCACAAGGGGAACTTCAGACGTAGATGGGTCGGAACGCAGTTTGATCGAATAACTCCACCCTATTCCGTACCTTTCGTGCACGACTCAGCAGCATCCGGTTTTTCTGGTGCCGCTGGTACAGTTGCTGTTCTCTCCCGCCCATAACATTCACAAACCGGAAACTGGATTTTCTCCCCCCCAATCGGAAACTGTTGAGATTTAATTCTTGCGAAAAAAAAAATTCGATCCATCGAAAATTAATAAGTCTTCATTTTAGTTTATAAGTCAATTTACTTTTATGGCCCCTTCCCAATTCACAGAAAGCTTCCTGCAACTCATCTTAAAGCCTAATCCATTTTAAAACCGAAACATAGTTAGGTGAATTGTGGCGAATATTTTCTGCAAAATAATTCGGTACTTGTCATTTTCCCGTTTCGAAATTAATTTAAGATAACCATAGCCTCCAGTCGATTCTCACAAACTGGAACACTAGAAACTACTTGGAGAAAAAAACATCTCTTTCGGTTAAATCATCTCGTTTGATTAATTTTAAGAGATGGCGCTAGTAGTTTTTTCTGTTTTATTATTGTATTGGTCTGAATTGCATTCGAAGTGAAAATTGACTTGAACTGCCTCCTGAACGATAATTATGCTCGGGCAAGTTCAGAAGTTCAGTGTCTCGAAAGAGAAGATTTCTCTGCGTAACTGAAGTAAGAGTATCGATCGAATTGAAAGGACGGTGCAGACAAATTAAGCTCTGTAGAAAGCAGTTTCATCAGAAAGTTTGGTAATAATCCGCCCTAGGACCGGAGAATCGTATTGAAACAAAGGAAGAAGCAATTAAATGAGTTAAAGGGAGAATAAAGCCCGTGCTGGGAAATCGTTTCATCGTTTAGAAGTACTTATTGTACGAGCTCCTCGCATATTGCGCTGCGATGTAAAGACTGGGAAGCTGAAGGAGATGATTTTCAGTCAAGCTCAGCACATACAGCAACCCTCTCTTCAACCCTACAGTTCTAAAACAGCTGCATATGAAATTCGTACCAGCATACTCGTATAATAGTATAATACACGCAGAAGCGAAATAGAGTTTGCGTGCGTTTTGTGGCATGAGCGAATGGGGTAGGTTATAAGGATGACACAGAGGACGGTATTGGCGGCAGGAGAAGACCCGTGAAATAGGATCCCAGTTATAATCCTTATGCCTTCAAAGACCTTTCCTACCTATTTATCCAGCCGGCGAGATGGGAGCGGGAAAGCGGGGAAAGGAGAAGGTACATGTGAAAGAGAGAGGCTCGATTTCATTTTGGGTTTTATTCAAAATGATTCGTTTTCCTCTTTGACAAGCGACGATCCGTACATGGGTATTATATTTCATCATTTTCCTATATTCCCATGCCCACAAAAGAATGGGTAACTTCAATTTAGCAAAATGCGATTCAATTTGCTACCTATTCGCTTGCAGTAGAGGATGCTTTCCCATTTGGTATTAACCTACCATGAAATGGGCATATTACGCAACATAATGGACTCATTTGCCTCATCCTCCCATCCACCCTCCTCTTTCTCGATTCATTTATTCTTTTCATTTGTTACGGTTTTTTTCAACACTCGTAAATGGCTGACAGAAAATGCTTTCTAAGTATAAATAGCTACGTATATTTCAAAAATTCTCTAAATTCGCTCGTTTTGCCTTCGAGAACGGCAGTGAAAGCGTAAGAACTCCGAACCGGTCGAATGTAATGCAAAACGTATTTTTGTAATTTTTTAACTATAATCGCTAAAGAAAAATTGAGAGCGAAAATCACCGAGGTAAATTCAAAAATTGCTTGATTGAAATCCATATGATGGTTCTACGGGAGTTCATTCTTTTAAGTATTGCATTAGTTAGAAGGATTAGGAAAGGAAAATTATGAAGTGTAGGCAGTTGAAGTGAAAGAAGCGAAAAAGTACACGTGTATTCTTGCATATTGATTATAACAGAAAGGGAAGGTAAAAGGTTAGCTCTTTATTGCGGAGGACATAAGTTGGTACATATCAATCTCCCCGATCAATTTTAAACATGGGTGAAAGAAAAAAAAAGAAAAGAAAATAGTGTCTTCAGTAAAATTGAAAATTAAATAAAGTAATTCTTCAGTCATAGTATATGGACTAAAGCTTGGAAGGAAGCCTCGACTGTCAGTGGTGTCCCCAGCATGAATTACGCGTCAACTTATTACCGAAATAAGACAAACCTGGATACCTGAATATAGACCGATGTTCCCGCCTTTACCGTCAATAAACACGAATCTCGGAAATCCGTTGATGCCACGAATGAAATCTCGAGTTCATAATTATGTTTTTCTTCGGTTGGAAAAGAAAAACATGGGAATCTAGTCGCGTCCGACGGCACGACGATGTCAAGCTATTCACATACGGTTCAGAGGTCGACAAGCAAGGATGAAAGAGCCTGCGTGTTTGATGAGGATGAGTAGAGAAGAGAGTTTGAATCAGAGAGTTGTTTCAAAGTGATGAAGACGACGTGGGGGTGGCCATGAGGAGGGGAATACTCGGAGGATTACTCTATACTCGAGCTTGTAGAATTAGTAGGTATTGTTGATCGCCCCTAGCGAAGCTTGTTGTGGAACAATAACACCTCATTACACTCCATATTGTCATCCAGCCCCCTCCCCCAACGGCCGTCCGATCCCTCCTACCCACAACTATAACATATGCCCATTCAATCTTCAATCCCTGCTGTTTTATCGAATTAGTTCAAAGGGTATACAAGACTACCTTCGTCTTTCCCTTCGTCCACTTCCCTTTTCATGGATCATCGTCACTGTCTCTCGCACTATCTCCCTCTTCGCTTCACTTCATCTCGTCCTCTACCTCGTCAAGAATTCTGAGCTCCCCAGTACCTTAACTGGCCAACCATTTTTGAACGTGAAAGGAGGAAATTTTCCTGAGCTTAAGATAGCTAACCTTCAACAGTACACGTCAACGGAAGTTCGATGATTCGGTTTATTCTTTCACTTCCATGTTTACGTAGCAAGTGGGAGTATTGTGATCGTCTTGCAATTCGAATTCACCTGCCGAGGAGGATTAGGGAAACAACCGTACTCAGAAACAACATTTAGTGAAAAAGTGTCGAAGTATCATTTTCATCAATTTTTAAACCAGTGAAATGGTCAAATCAGACGTTATTATAATTTGGATAACAATTGAAGACTACTTGGGAATTCATTCTACGTTTTATCTCTAGTTTTGAATTCTTCATTTCACAAAAATAAAATTCGAACGCTCAAGGATTTAATATTTTACATCAACTCATATTTTTCTATTTGCCATGGGTTGCGACGTTTTTACACAACGATCACTAAAAATTGTTCTCCAGATAATTAAGACTATCTATATATAAATAAATCGCCGCCACATTCGAAGGAGAGTGCGAAATAGGTAAATAATTAACTACGAGATTATGAAGGTACATAATTATTATTTTCAATCGCTAATCCTATTTGAAAATAAAGTGATGAAAACTGATGGTAAAATAACCGAAAATTCCAAATGCCTTGTTTTCAGCAATTGCCAGTGAAAAGGCAGTTTCGTCCGTCTGTGTGGTGTAGCAGCAAACACTCGTTCAGCAAACAAGGGCCTAGCTCTGAGGGAGCATTTCATGAAAGTTCGTGCTAACTACAGAGCACGGCTACAGTTGAAAGAGACCGGAAACAACTCTCGACTATCACACGACCAGCAGACCTAGTGTTCGAAAGATGAAAACCTTGCCGATCAAGGGAAACAGCTGGTTACGGCTGACAGACATAGCTGTCGTGAAAGGATGTGGATCGAATAAGCTACGCTGAATCCTACAGACCATGGCAAGGGACGATGGAAACAGGTATCAAGGTGGGAAATGATGAGCGGCTCGCTGATAAAGTCCCGGCAATCAAGTTGGACAAACAGCAGCAGCCGACCAGAGGCCCGAGGAGGAGACAAGCCACGAGGATCCGAGTCATCAAAGGGGTGCTCGCAGACTCCAGAGAGGCTCTGTTTGCTCACGGTTATCATTTGTACAATGGCCCGTCCCTTTTTCCCTTAGTTAGTTGACATTTCATCGCTATCCACTTGTTCATCATCGCGAACCTCCCCCTCATACCTTCTCTTTTGCTTCGGGCCATTTCCCCTCTTTCTAAACGCCGTTTTCTCTTTCGATGCAATTCGTCTCTGTTCCATTAGATCCCCCTACATAGGCATGATCTTAGGCGTATTTCCTATTCGGATCAAACAATCCTAATCAAAACGGAGTAAGAGTAAAATGGATTCAACTTTCATGCTAAAGAAAAAATAAATAAAAATAAATAAAAATAAAATAAAATAAAGAATTAATTAATGACAACCCGATCGGAGATAAAGGATAACAGCGGTAGAAATACCCTGCCATGGAAGGACGTAATCATCCTCATCATTTGCCGACGTATCCGATCATAATAAAGTTTAAACAGACCACACACTTGCGATGATTCGGATAATCTTCGAAAATGTAACCAAAATCAAATAGAAAAGGCCGTTGTAGGAGTATACGCTATAAAAGAGTGTGTGCGCGATTCTTAACAAAAATGTATAACACATAGTGCTTATAGTGATCGAATGTGTTGCTTCCCTTATAATTCATGAAGATAATCTGAGACAAAGGAGACAATGAAAAAACAAAAGCAAATCTGAACAAGAAAGACATGTCCAATCAAAACCACCATAGGCGGAGTTGATACTCACCCATGTTTTCCATAATTTCTAATTTCGATTATCGTTGGTGCAGACACTCAAATCAACAACTAAAAGGAACCGTCCAATGAACCCCAAGTGAAGGGGAATAATTAAAGGGAGAATTCCAACTCAGTTCGCCAACTATCACAATTACTTTGCAATGTGGATACGTCTTTGCTATTAAAGAGGATAACATGAAATAAAAGGTTGACGTAGGGCGTCGACAATGAGGCTTTCCGGCACTGATGGATCGGCTTGTATTGTCCTCAATTGCACACAAAAGCTATTCACATCCGTCATACATTGAACTTGATCGATCGGTGCTAATACTCAACCGCTTCAAGTGTACAAAGAGTACAAACATCGCACAACAGAACTGCATTGGTGGCCACAACGAGGGGAGGCCTCAGACGGTTTCGTACAGTCGTACGTAAAATAGGGCGAATAATAATTTATTTGAACACCTTAACCGATAACGACGATGATTAAAATGAGAAAAATGAAAACCTCATATTATTTCATCACATCACAATTTCTGTAGCTCACACAGTTCACCATATATGATGAAAGCTAGCTTGAATATTGTTGACGACGACGAAAAGCTGCATAATTTATATTCTCCGCTAAAATATTCATTCTGAATTCGAGTCGAATATAAAGTTATACGTTTTTACAATCCCCAATGACCTGTTCATCAATGAAATTGAAACCTCGTATTTTTGCACAATTTATTTTCATTTTGTAAACTTTGCAATGGTTAGTTCCATTGTCACAGCTATGAGTCTCGATCAACTTATTCGAGTCAGATTTGAGTCGAATGAAAAATTAATTTATTGCTATTAACATTTTATGCATTCGTCGCCGCTCTCCTGCTAGAGATCAATTTGAAGGACATAATTATCATAGCAATCTCTCACTAGCTCACTTTTGAGCACTCGTGAGATCATTTTGAAGCGTTCAGTGAAAACCGATTATTGATTGTACCTACCTAATTGAATGAAAAATGAGAACACAAGTCTATCTTCACATCAGTCTACATTATCCTATGTAGACACTATAGGATCTGTTAAAGGTGAATCCCTAAAATTACACAAGTCCGATTTTTATATTTTGTATATTGTCCTAGAATAAATAATATATAACAATATCGCGAAAACCGAATCTCTTCGTAAGCTCTCTTCGAGTATCGGGAGTATTCTTGAAGAATTTCAGCGAGATGTAAATTCCTATTCATAAACTATAAGAATAATGTATTAGAGAATTCTCCTTTTTCGTTTTCATTTTCTTCTCGATGGAAACTTCTCAGGAATTCGCATTTCATAGGAGTGCATTTCTTTATTTGATCCATAGAAAATTTTCAAACATATTAGGGAATCATAAAAACCCAGTAACATCTCGTTATTTTTAGAGATTGCGTTTAATTTTCTCAACCCCTTCACGCTTAATTCTCATTTTTACGATAGAAAAAAGAACACGTACATACTTACTTGTACAAATGAACTAAGTGGAAACATTTTTGTTCTTGTTCACGATAAAGAATTTGCCCATCACTGATCTGTGGCCGTATTAATGAAGCACAGCAGACGACAACTGTCACATCTTTCATTTATTGGAACCACTAGGCGGGCTCAAAGCGACAGTGCCACATTGTTCACGAGCGATGTTGTCAGCGAGTAGGTACTGATGAAAAGGTCATTCACTGATCCGTTGGAAATACAAACGAACGGCCAGCGGGCAGTTTGTTGATGTTGATGGGTTGGGTTACGTCGTCGATGAACGTCTCTTTTGTATCGGCCTGTCTACCCTCGGACGAGCAGTTTTCCTCATACGCCAGTCTCTGACTTAACACGTCCCGTCGTCCTAAAGTCGAAATCGGGGACTTTTGTTTCCTTGCCAGTTCAAAGCGTAAAATCGGTTCCCCGTTGCCGAAGTCGGAGTTTTGATATCGGCCAGATAAAGACACGTTTCATCTACCGCGTCATCTTTTCGTATGATGACATATGAGGGGCAGGCTGCCGTTCGCCCGAAATAGACGGCATTCTCCTTCCCCTCCTAGGCCTCCCTCTCATCATCACCCCATCCGCGGAGATGCCCCTCCGATCCGGAACGGTACTACTCCCTTACTTTCCTTCTTTCTATCTTGACGCCAATCTTCACTTTTTCATGCCGTCTCGATTCCTATCCGTTCGCCCTCTCAAGTATGTTTCGTTCATTTCTTCTCAACACCCTCGCATTATATTTATTAATTATAATAATTATTTTTAGACCCTCCTAGATGACGGGTTACTCGTTCTTCAGCCTAATTCATATGTGAATCGTTTTCTGAGGAAGGTCTCTATTTATAAGAACGCGGCGGCTTTATTAAGAGGCGTTTCGCAGCATCATAATATTGAAAAGGACGACTCACTTCACAATCCTCGTCGGTTCCACTCGCACCGCTAATTTATATTTTGTCGTTTTTAGTGTAACAATTTCGACATGAGTATGTCTTAAGCGACGGGGTCGACTGGAAATTTATGCATTCCGAGACGCTAAAGGACGCGAATAACGTTGCTCGACGATCATGGACGTTAAATGGACGTTGTTCGTTGCATAAGGTTATTGTCACTAAAATATCAACAGTCTTTCTCGTTTGAATTCCTCGCCGAAAATTCCATCCGGCTATATCAATAACCCTTGGCAATTAGTGAGGCCGAAAAAACCATGTATTGTTCCAAAAAACATGACTGCTCTCTAACATCGTCGCTTCGGGTTTATTGTTCGCTAGTAAACCATTGTAATCGCCGAAGAAAAAATTCTAACCTCCTCAAGATTTAATGGTTTATGTTTCAAGGCATGTAGAATCCAAACATCAAATAAAGATTACAACGGTTTATTATTGAATTATAAACCGAAATTCTGTTCGTCCTACGTACGCCGTCAACACTTTTCTAACAAAAATATAAGAGCTAAATTCTTGAAATTTTTACCAAAAAATCAATCTTGACCTGACAATGGCTCAAATCTTTACACAAATCACTACCTTTATTTTGAGGGTATTTTTAGGGGGGTTTGAGAGAGTTTTTGAGGGGGAGAAAATTCATATTTTCAAACGTTTTTCAGAGAAAGGTGTAGTTGGTATCAATTTCTATAAATTTTTGAACACTGAATCGAATGAGACCATCGCGTAGTCGTTAGATTTATTGTTTCTCGAGTTATCGCAGCTTTTGTGTAAAATTTGGGGAGCCTTTCAGAAATTTGCATAACTTGTAAGTTCTTGGAGTTATAAAAATCGTTCAATACTCGTTGGAATGCTGGTCAAACACTCTCTTCATACATTTAGGCTTTAGTTTAGCTTTATTTAGAAAAATAAAATGGTTAAAATGACAATAGTTGCAACGGAGTTTTTTCTTTTAGTTACCAATCTATTTTTCCGTGGGAACGTTTACAAATGTTCGGAATAATTACTATTACAAATGGATGGTCTTCTTAAATTATTATTGAAGCAAAAAATAGCAAATCACTATACAACCAACTACTACGTTTTTAAACTCTGGATTTGTTAGAATCAGAATAAAAACCTTATTCCAGCCGTGATCTCGACCGGGATCACAAACATGGCAAGAATCCGTCCTCAGATTTTGTTTTTTTGGAACAACTGTTGCTAACGAAGACTGCCAGTTAAAGTGGAAAAAAATAATAATAATAATTCGTAAACGAACCAACATTATTACATTTCAGAGTAATCTAAAAGTATTTTTTAAGAGCTCTTTCTTTTTTATTTTTGAATAGCTATATGGGTCTAAAGCTATGCGGCAAAAACTGGAGGAAATTTACTCAAACATCACTTCCAAAAATCAATAAAATCTACTTTTTTTTATTCGAAGGAGCAGTGTATAAAATACTTTTTTTTATTCGAAGGAGCAGTGTATAAAAAAATCTAAGTGGTCTAAGTTGCGCTCCGGGTTTCAATGAGCTACTCCGTAAAATTCCTGCACCATGTGATCACTCGTTCGTTCGTGAAAGAGTAACAAACAGACAGACGGACATCCTTTGCCTGATATATACTTTTATAAATTACTTCAGATTCCTCATGAGCTGGTTGAGTCATATAGAGAATGCTCTGTTTTCCTAGCGTACCCAAGTTACCGTATTATATATTTTCTTTGACTGAAATGGTTGCTCATCATCAGAAGCGGAAGAGGGAGAGTCGGAGAAAATAGGGAGCGTTTCTGTTTGCAAAATAACTACAACGGAAAAGGAGGATGCAGTCGAAATGTATACTCGACAAGGGGTTCTTGGAGAGGATCAAACCATATGCTTCCAGGTGAATGAGTAGAGTCGCTTCATATATATCATTTCCGCATCGACCTTTGAGGGGCCTTCATTCGACAATTTTACCGGGAAATGCGCACTGTACCACGATATGCATACATCAGCCGATGAATTATATTGGATAATTCCTCTCAACATTAATTTCGTGCTCATCACAAGTTAATTACGTTCGTCCCATGTGATGTTATTCTAAAAAGTTTGAAGGGAGATTTTCATTTTGCTGGCTTGACGTCGCTCGTATGCAATAAGTGAAACACTCGATAGCCGAAAAACGTACTCATTCCTAGAAGGATTGAGAATATGAAAATGCTTAAACTCCGAAATGCTCCGAGACGAAAAATAGAAAATACGATTAACTAGCCTGTTTCGAGGATTGAGCATTTTAAAAGTCCAATGGCCGGAGGATTAAAGAATATTGTTGAACAGAAGTCAGTGAATACCACCGATTCTGATAATGGCGCTCTACAAAATCACCAGTGCAATGATTACGATATTAAAACAATTAATTCTCCGGGGTTTTATTCTCTGGCCAAGTTCTTTCGTCTGTGTTCCACGGCCAAGGAGAACGAAGCTATCTGGATCTAGAGAGTTTGGCGAATTATTCGGGTACTATGAAGAGGTTCGGTGCGTTCCGCAGACTCGTCAATCTAGCAGACTAAACCATATCATTTGGAGGAAAGGTTAAAAATAGTATCTTCTTGGGCACTTTCAATAGTGCCAAATTTGTAAAAATCTCCCAAATTAAAAAAAAACAAAAAAAAAACGATAACTCAAGAACCAATAAAGCTATAGACCCTATGATGGTCTCATTCGATTCAGCCTCTAAAAATCTATAGAAATTGATACCAAACACACCTTAATCTGAAAAACCTTGGAAATTATGAATTCCCCCCTCCTCAAAACCCCCCAAAATTACCCTTAAAATTGAGCTAGCTGATTCAAGGATTGGGCCGTCGTAAGACCGAGATTGATTTTTGATAAAAATTTCAAGAAAGTAGCGATTATAGTTTGGCCGGAAAAGTATTGACGGCAACAGAATTTTTTATTTTTATTCCGGATTCTACATGCCTTGAAACGTAAAACATAACATTTTTAGTGGGGTTTGGCGAGCTGCTACACGAGCGTACAACATTCAGGCATTCTGTTAATCGAAAATCGAATCCAGAATTCTTCTCCAAAGGCAATTCGATAATAGCCACCTTGGATCTACCTATTTCACACGACAGAAGAAAGATGACGAGGCATAGTCGGAGCAACTCGGCCGCATAATACATCCAAAGGAGTGCGCTCACAAGCGCAAAACTCACACAACAACACGAGTCACTGTGAACCAAGAGCGAGTAGCGCTTCTAACACAAGAGGCCCGTGTATAACAAGAAGTTCGAAGGGGTCTGCCAGCCAGCTTCACTGAATGAAAAGTGCAGAGTAAGTGCCCGGCGTGGATCACGCGAGAAATTACTCTCTGGGAACTAGAAGCCCGCTCACGCCGAGTGCAAACACACAAACACGTAGAGCGACGAAAAAGCCACCCTTACGCACACCGAAACATTGCGTTCTGCATTGTGGCAAGGATAGCCACGCAACATACAAACAAGGACTCTCTTGTGTTCAAATCGGGTATCAAACAATAAATGAAAGCGGATAAACATGTCACTTATCCGATTATGTTGATTCATTTTTATTGAAACAACAGATGCCATTGTCTATAAAAAAATAGTTCTTACTTCTTCGTAGTGAGTGGATCAAGTATGATCTTCCTTGAACACAAGCTCAGAGAGGTGTGTAATTCATACATTATTTGTAGTATTATTATTTTATTGTAGAGGGTGTTATCACACAAATTAAAATTCTCGCTGGTAATCCACGAGAAATAGTCTAAATTAAAGGACGGATGAATAAAGGACAGGTATTTAGCTAAGTTCCTCAAGAATTTAAAGGAAAACTATGACACCAAAGAGCCAAATAATTCCCAGGATTTTTAGGATATATATTAGTCGAACAATTAGTAAGTTCAGCGCGTTGTAGGCGTATGGCATTGTCGAACTAGAAATGGAGAGCTCTGCCCATTTCGATTCTTATGTTGTGGAAAAAGTAAATTTCCAATTCCGTCGCGATTGTTCACAATATGTTTGGAGTTAAAGAATACATACTGACAATCTGTCGAAATTATGAACGCTTTAATATATTTATAGTCTGATTGCTGACCTTGGTTTGCTGCTCCTGCTGCGATAGCAACTGTTCCCGTACCATTTGGAGTTGAAGTATCATCTCCGACAGGCGTCGCTCTTTTTCCAACAGAGATTCGCCAGTAAGGGCTTGCAGGTTGATCAGCGAGCCAGCCTCGTCACCTTCCGCAACGTCTGTGCCGCTGTGAAAGTAGAAGGAAATTAGATCTGCTGGTTCCAACGATACGTCAATGCAACTGAAGTACATTAACAAAATCATAATCGACAAAGTCCATTTTTAACCAACTACAAAAGAAGAAGGTTACTGCGGTTGACTTGCGGTTTTTTTTTTTTAAAGAATTTATTTAATTTTAAATAATTCATTTAAATTGATTTTTTTTTTTTTTTTTTTTTTTTTAGGGTCGCAATATTCTCTGAGATCAAGACCGTAAACTTTTGCAATGTTACAAAACATTCAAATTGGTTTTGTTGATGGTTGGTACTCAATAATCGACAATGGTTATATAATAATGGTTATATAACCCTAGAAAAAAATTCTCTGACGAGAATTTGACTTTTTACTTCCATGTTAACGTAGCAAGTGGAAGTATTGTGATCGTCTGAAAAGTCGAATTCGGAACCGGATGAATTTGAAAGACATTTTAATACTCTACTCAGTAACACTTTCTGAACAATTGATCTGAACAAAATTTAATTTAATGTACATCTGTCCGTGTCTGAGGTCAATTAATGACATATATATGGTCATATATCCGTGGAAAATGAACGAAACTAAATACAATAGTCCGATAAAGTTGTCCCAGAAAGTTTGAAAAATCAGCTGTTTACGGATTTTGGATAACACACAGTACTTCCGAAATATAACCGTTCGAAGTTTTTTCTGATTCGATTTTTACAGGCTGTGAGAGTCGATATTTTTTACGTTTGAGCTCTTAAAATGTCGGCGAGCAGATGAGCTTCGTTTTTTGTCTGTTGGGTAAATACATCCACGTTATGAGCTTTTTTCACTATTTCCCTAGTGTGTATTTTGCATTTTTATTTTTAAGGTCATGACCTTCTTTATTTATTTTTTTTTATTAAGGATAGTATTAAAACGGACATCTATACAACTACTTGCAGGGTGTTTGTCTTATTTATTGCAATCCGTCTTACATCTCCCACGCAAACTGTCTATTTTGCCGAGTCGAAGACTATCAATGGAGAGTGTTGGCTCTCTCCGTGATTCGCGCGTCTAGTTGAGGGGAGAAAGGCGACAGGAGGTCTGTGAATATGCAGGACTGAGATTGAGCTTTAGCTCTGCACTTCGACGAGAACTAAGGGAGTACAGATGCAGCGGAGAAGATGGTTGTGGTGGAGTTGTTTGTGTGTACAGACAGGCACACAGAGGACAAATAGCCCGTGTTCCCGTGGGCTTATGCGGATTGTTGAATTAACTAACCATTGACGCCGACTACCGGTTGATCTCCATTAGAAAAGGGAGGGTTGCGAGTCGGGCGCCTCCAAGCTTTCTCCGTTCGAACAATATCCTCTCCAACGAGCGCAACAAAGAACGACAGACCGACACAGACAAGTTCACCCTCGCGCTCTCAGTTCACCTGCTGCTGCTGCCCTCTATTTCCCTGTTTCTCCTCCTCTTTTTGTCTACAAGTCCACCCTTGTTCGGTCAGATTGATTGCCACACTTCTGCGACACAATAATGATTAATCGTCGCCTCAACTAATTGTAACTTTGCAGTGCCTTTCATCCACAGAAGAACGCACTTGTCGGAAAATCGAGACATTTTATGAATTCAAAAATTCGAAAGCACCAAGTAGGTGTTGAAGTACTATAATTATTCATTACAAAACAATTTTATATCAACCGAAACACGTCATTGTACAGAGGTTTATTATTCCGGGTAATCTCTATTTGAAAAGACGACAACTTCCACCAATCAACCAATTATTATTATCAACTATTAGCGCTGTCTAGCAGGAGTCATCGCTGTTTCGTTAATTTTCATGGGAAATGAGTAGTAGTCAGTTTATTTGTTTAATCCGTCAATATCCGATTTTCGGGAACAATCTCTTACTAATTAGGTACTTCAGGTTTTTCCGAATTTTCTCTGTCCAAACCAATATAAATATATCTATATGTATAGAGACAGAAGACCAAACCGATGAATGGAACGAGTGGAAAATGTTCGAACCGGCTCAAGTATCGGTAGAGAGCGAAAGGGAACAGTATAACGAATGAATTGGGGAACCGAACGTCATTCATTTCGCTCGGTGAAAAGGGCCTGAAACTTGTTACAGGAGGGATACTTTCCCATCACAATAGCGAATGCTGTTGACGGCTGAGACGACAAGGAAAAGGCCAAGTGAAGCTAGGGGACCTACTACTCCGTTGTTGCTTCATTATTTAAGCGGAGCCCCTAACTGTTGAAACTGCGACCTGGGTAGTACCAAAAGCGCGCTCTATGGGGCTCCTGTTCACTGAAATGAAGAACTTCGCTATGCCCACGATCGCAAAACTTTTTCCTTCTTTTGACAAAGTTGACTAAGGATGAACAAAGAAGTTGAAGTGGTCTAAAGCACTCGTGACTCCTGTGTTCTGGTTGAAAAGGTTTCCGTACAGGTTCGTTAAAACTGTTGGAAAACTTTGATGGCATTGTCATTGGAGGAACCACTCGAGCTTTATCACAATTTAGTGCAAACGTAAATTCGCTCTACAGCAATAGCGGTTCTAGCGATTAAACACCAAGTATACATAAACACAAACATTCCGGTCAATGTTGCAAGATTTTTCGAATAAAACAGCAATAGTGATTATTTCAAAAGAAAATCGTCTCTTTACTCGCATAATTAAATAAATTGATTTTTTTTGTTCACCCAAAATATACAGGGATTCAAAATTAATCATGGATACCCAATTTTCCACAGGTCGTCGAATGTATTCTGTATATCTAATGCTATGCTTATCTATTTTTCGGGCGAATACCAAGTTGTTTCCAAGCCAGTTGAGCATTGGGGTCGGCAGTCCTTCATAACATTTAGAGCGAATAGGGAAAACCAGTGGTGTGCATAGAGCACGCAGAATTTCCATGTTTGGTCGGTAAAAGGAATAACCAATTATAAAATCAAGAAGCTTGTGCTAAGGGTGCAACTTTATTACTTTTCAACTGTTATAGAAAAACTAGCTAGGAGAATCAAAAAATAGAAAAACGCCCGAATTATGTTAATAACACGGTAGGTCAATCAATAAGTAGTGCTCTATGTGAGCCTGACATAACAATACAAGCCAAGTTGGGTAAAATGGGACAATTTTTATGAACCTCCAGCATCAAAGATATTGATTTTTTCGCGGCCTGCCAAACTCGAAATAGTCAATAGTCATTATTAAATCGTTACGTATTTGTTTCTAACAGGTCTCTCGCTTGGAAACAAATCAAACTAAAGGTTGTTGATGTCAATTGAAATGAATATCAATTTTATACACTCGATAGCCAACTCGAACCGAAGTTAGCCAGAATAAAGTCAGAAATAATCAAGTTTATTCTCATTAGAGTTTATACAGGTAAAGAGCAATTTCTTTTTATTAAAGAAAGGGGTGAAATAGCCTTTGGTTTGTTGGGTAAATACGCTGACCATGCTGCTGGAGGTGGATACTGATTTTATTTTTACATCCAATTATTTTTGTCGGAGTTGGAGTCGTCAAGTAGTAGCAACATAATGTACAAGAGAATGTGGGGAAAAACGAGCTACCGAGACCGCGATTCTCCACATTCTCTTTCACAAACCATTTTCCAGAAATAAGTTTTAAAACTCTTTGTCGCCTAAATTTAGTCACCTAGAAGAGGCCCGTTTGAAGAATAACTCCTTCGAATGGGGACAGTAGGATATGACATTTTTTTCATTCTCCCCCGGACTCTCGACCGAGCGGAAGACATTTGTTTAAACTGATGATCTGAACAGGACACTTGGGAGAGACTGCCAAGTTTTTCTGAAAGCCGCTCCCGGAAATGGTCTATTATCACTCAAGACAATAGACAATTGGTCATTTTCGCCAGAAACAACCGTTCTCACCTGCGGGGAAAATAACTAGCAAACAGACACTTAGGTGCAAACGCGCATGAGATAATCATTAAAACCGTCTCCACTCAAAATAAAAAGTTTTTTTTTATGTTTATTTTATGTTCATGAGTTGCTCAATTCTTGCACCGGAACCGCACTTCAATTCTAATGACATTTTTCTGGGAACTTAAATGGGAACAAGTCATATTTTAAATAGTACTTTGAAACCTGAAATTTTCATTATCATTAGACAACGGTTGTCAATGTAATTTCATGTTCTTGTATGAATTACAGGCTATCTGAAATATTAGTTTTGTTAGTATTTTTTTAATTATATTTTAACCACTCAAGAGCACATACAGTAAACGGTTTTCTGGCTAGACTCTGACCATCGAAGCAATAAATAAAATGATTTATGAATAGTTAGGTACCTATCAGGTAGGTACCTATTAAATTTTTCTCCTTCCAATAATAACATTCCTTCTCGCCTCGATATGTTGAGAAAAGAAAAATCATACAAACTATTCTTCAAATTCTGATCCTTCTAAAATACGCTAAATTTTTCAAAAACTACTCAAAATCTCCACAATAGCTTAATCCGATTCACT
This sequence comes from Tupiocoris notatus, assembly GCA_037159825.1. NCBI lineage: Eukaryota > Metazoa > Arthropoda > Insecta > Hemiptera > Miridae > Tupiocoris > Tupiocoris notatus. Next base: position 3,874,792 of record JASJUZ010000090.1, read on the forward strand.
GAAGATCTGTCGGTCAAAAAAAGTTTCACAACGACTGTCCTAACTAAATTTTGAATTGAAATTTTCATTAATGAAGCACCAGTTGTTTCTTCAGAAATGTCGGAAGGAAGTGTAACAATGACAGAGAATATTCAAACAGTAAGAATTCAAACCAAGAGCCAATCCTGGGGAAAATCTGAGGCTCTGTAATGGTTCGATTGAGTTGATTCAAGATATTGTTGCTCGACTGAAGCTGTTACTCGTTACGGATTAGGATCCAGAGAATATTATTGTAAACTGTTGTGTGAGAGAAGACGAACCATTCGAATTTGGCCCTCATTATATCTCTGGCCCATCTCGACGATATTTCGTTAGGTTGACACACTTTATGGTATCAATGCCAAAAACCAAACTGTCAGACAATGGCCGCTACACAATAACGAAAAATACACCACCAGCTTTCCAACTATCGAGCTCTCAGTTCTGCTAGTTCAGCTCCTGAGCCAAATTATCGCCACAATTGGAGAACACAATGATGGGGCAAATAGGTAAGAATTCTCAACGGTAGCTGCGCTTAGTAAAGGGGACTAAGTTTCCAATGTATAATATAAATGTACACATTTCGATCTCGCAATCCTTTTTACTCCCATGTTTGCGTAGTTAAATGGAACTATTTTGATCGTCAGAAAAGTCGAATCCGGAACGGAGGGGAATTTCGAAAACATTTCATCAGTGCTATACTTAGAAACACTTTCCGAACAAGTGTCTGTGTGACTGTGGTAAAAAAATGACACAAATCGTCATATCTCCGAGAAAAATGATTGAAACTCAATGAAATTTTCAGAGAACGTTCTCCCACTGCAAAGCGTGCAAAATCAGTCATTTCCCGATTTTACACACACTACTTTCAAGATATAATCGTTCATTGTTTTTTCTATATTGTTTTCACGGGCTATAGGAATCAATATTTTTCTACGTTTGAGGTCTAAAAATGTTTGTTATAGCGAGCAGATGACGGTTAATTATTGTATATTATTGTGTCATACGTCGTACATCCACGTTAAGAGCCTTGTTAAGTTTTTATATTTAAGTTTTTAAGTTTCAGTTTTGATTTTCACAAGCCGGAAAAATCAATTTAATTGAACGCTCAAGGTCTTGAAATGTTTGGGACGGCGATACAACGAAATCTGACTCTTATCACGTAGTTCAAATACAGTACTTCCGCGTTATACGCATATTGACTATAATTTGATTTTTTCAGCAGACTGCAAAAACGAATACATTTAAAATGTTTCTTTATGTCAGTTGAATGGCGTTTGAATTTTATTATTAGTTTCACACACCGTGCTTCCTCGCGATTCTCCATTTCACAAAACATGTTTTGTATCGATTGGATCACATACCGTAATTCCGCCTCATGCGGTTCATCGACTATTTCAAGTTTTACAGGCCGCGATAAATCATATCTTTGACGCAGGAGGATCGTAAAAATTATCCCATTTTACCAAACATTGCTTGTATCGTTACGTTAGGCTCATAAATATACTGCAGTTCTGCCTTCTGCAGTACTAACCTGATCCGTGCGTTTTTCTATTTTTTGGTTCTCCTAGCTAGTTTTTCAATAAGAGTTGTAGAGTAATAACGTTGCGACCTTAGTTTGAGCTTTTTGATTTTATAATTGGTTATTCCTGTTACTCAAACATGGAAGTACTGTGTAATCTATGCACACCACTAGTTTCGATGCATGGCCTCTTCTTGGTAAATAGCGTTTTACGTGGCATTCACCAGATCTGAAGGGGTTTCCGTGTATTATTAATTGTTCTGCAAGCAATGCCGGTTTTACTTTCGCTCGCCATTTTTTAACCACACGAAACATCAGATTTGTGAGGAGTTACACGACTTTCCCTTTCGGGCTGATACGACAATTAACCTACCTCAAAATGTTTTTTTTTTCGTCATAATCACTGCACTGATTCCTGACCTAGCCCAAGCTGGAATGGACTCGGTCATTACTAAAACTACTCAAGGCCAGACTCGCTTTATCTGAAAAGCATTGCGTTTTGTTCACAAGAAACGTGAAACTGAAAACCTTATATACGACTGGACTGGCGATCATAATTTCTATTAAATTGCAGTAGGCCAATTATCTGCAAAATCCCAAGCAACTCTACCATTTACTAGAACAAACATCGAAATCACCTGGTTCAATCATCGGTTTGGCTGGTTACGACTAACGATTGAACGCATGTCAAACCCTCGAATATTATTGAAGAAGTAGAAAGTCAAACCGTATAACCGACCGTCGTATTCAATGCACAAGAAACTCAATTGAATTCGGTTGAGATATATGTTTGTAACCCTAAATTCAGTCTCCTTGGTTTCTTGGTTCAACCGCGATCTCTACTTTTTTGTTCATCTTAGGGATGTTGCTATTGCTATTAATTTACTACTGACGATTTGTTTGCTTCCATTCGTAATACGAGGAAGCGAGTTGCACAGTTGGATTCTCGTGTACCGGTAGTCGGCAACGTGATTTTGACTCCAGACTCAGCTTAAAATAATATCCAATCTGGAATGACAAAAAGAACGAACAATTCACTGAATAATCGGAGTTTTATCTCAAAAATGTATGATGAATGAATGAATATATTTATTTCCTTGATAGCATACTACATGATATTTGCATTCAAGTTGCTTTCCTTTCTGTATTTATTTTTATTTTTTTTTTAAATTGATTTTCAACCAACAAAAAATTAGAAAATAATTAAATTAAATGGTAGATCTTTAACGTCGTAAGCTCACGGAACTATTAAAATTCAGTATTTGGTCAATAACTTACACTAACTCGAACGTGAATAAACAACTCTTATAACAAAACTTTTTTTTTTTTTTTTTTGTAAAAAGAATAACATCACAGTTGGGTTCTATTGCTTTTTTGTCTGATCCAACCAGCAACAACGGCCCCAAATGTCTAAATGTACCAGTAAATGCCATGTTCGAAAAAAGCTTTGACTTTGCGAGTTCATAAATTCTAGAAGAATCACCTCACATTCTTTATTTGTTGATTATTCTTTATCGACATTATTTCTTTTGATAAAATCTTTCTGCCAGTGGGGACCAAGCTCGACTTCTCGTTTTGATAGTTGCATGACTTGTAGAGAAGAAATTGATCCTATAACGTGACTTCTTGAGGTTTTTCGTGCACCGTTTTCAAAAAAGCCGGAATATTTTTTAAAAAAATCGAAGTAAATTATAAGATTTTTCAACGCTGGTTTAAAATCGGTTCATGGTATCATAATAGTATAGTAATTCGCGTTATTGTAGAGCTGTCTGAGACACTGTAACTCCATAGACGACTTCTGTACCTAATCTGCGGTTAGGGCATGCGTTAACTATTTTCCTCTTTCCAGTTTTTTCGATGAAATGAATATAAAGTGAGTTTTTTCATTTTTCCAAGTTTTAAATTGTTCTCTCCCGACTAACACAAGAACGAAAACACTGGTTCGATAAAATGTGTCATCGCTCCCATCAAACGTTATCGTTGACCTTTTCACTTTGTTACAAAATCTCCATTCCCTTTCATTGTTCTCTTCGGTCTGAGCAGGATATCAGATACGGCAGACGGAACATATAGTAGTATTTCATTGAGCGATAAGTTTTTCTTTGTAGACGACCGCGTTTCGTCTGATGCATTGAGCGATCTGAGCGAGAAATAAACGGAGGAGCAGAAAACAAATTGAGGGAAAACATTCTTTAAAAAAAATTGGAGAGTCAAATACAGACATAGAAGCGGGTTTAGATATCGAATGCTCTGATGATGGAAATCGAAGAAGGGACAAGAGAAAAATTATTAAGTTCGATCAGTAATCATGAAAAATCTGCACACTTCAATTTGTTGGGTATCTTCATAGGTATCTGGTATTACTCAGCGCAATACTTAGACTAGAGAGAATACCTAGCGCACTCAAAGCCATTATGGTCTGATTCGGCTTATTCAGTTCGGAAATTCACGGTCAGTGTCGAGTTGCCGAGTAAATCGAGATCGAAAAGTTGAAATGTCAATGAGAATGGATAATATCGCAGAGAGAATAGTATTAAAGCTAGTTCGTTGTATGAAACGCGTATTTGGTAAACAAGAGCTCTTATCAAACACAGTCGTAACAAAGTAGTAACTTTTCAATTCAATAATCGGAAGGTGGCCGAACGTAAATATATTTTTGTTTATTCGTTCTCAAGGCAACGTCTGCTCCTCGTTCGTATAATTTAAACAAATTGTTTTGTTCATTCCTTTTTATTGCACCTCGACTACTTAAATTGCTGAAATAAAAATTACTAAAAACATCGTCTGCGTTCTAAAAATATTAATAAATATAACATTTATCTTTCCAAAAACCGCTAAAATACCTCCATTATTTGAGCAAAAATTTGGCTAATGAATTGTCCGTCATGAGCTGGGAATTGATTTTTTGTGTGAAAATTCCATGTATAGCAGCTCTCTTAGTTTCTTTCGAAAAGCATTGACGGAATATGGCGACTAACAGAAAGGCAAGATTTTTTCTATTAGGTATTCGGATTGTTTTTGCCTTGAACAATGTAAAACATGAGCTTTTTTGTTGGCAGATTCCGAGTGACTCTGAAGATGCCTGACTGAGCGAAAGCACCTAGAGAAATCGTAGCCTCGTCTCTCGTTTAATCTTTTCTCTCACGAAGGGACCAGCTTGAAAGTATTAAGAAAAATCTGATCCTCTCGTCGTATCCGTATCAGATAAATCCAATATACCTAGATTATTAGCGTGTATAATAATGTGCGACGTTTTTTAAATTATTATTTCATTTTTAATATTCATTGATAAAGCGAATTTAGGCTTGAGTGGGAATTTATAATGTGGGATTCCACTGGGTTGACCTCGGTAGAGCCGAGACAAGATGACTCACTTATCGGCTAAACCGTTGACAATACAACGGATGCAAGCAGAGAACAAGGCGAACTCCGTACGTAAGCCACCCTTTTCATCGTCGAACCACCGTTTCCGAAGATCACCACTGCTCATCTCTTGCATTTCTACCCGCAAAGCGAATAATTTATTCATTGTCCTCGGGGAAGAAGGGGAGCGAACAGCGACCTTCATCCTGACGTCACTTGATCTAATTCCCATAAAACAGCAGTCCAGAAGTTGAAGAGAAACAAGGGAGTAGAGAATACGTAAGAAGAAAAGGGGTTCTTATCGTGTTTTTGTGCCCTCTCTTTTTTATCAAGGGTAAATAAATAATACGAACCCATTAGTATAGGGGGAAGGTTTTATCCAATTGAATTTCGCTTTGCAGCAGCCAAACCCGATTTTTCTAATGCGTTTTCTCTACAGACGTTTTTCAAAAACGTGAGTGAGGAGTTCGTTTTGGATGAATGGTCGTCACTATGACAAAAGGCACGGAATAAAGTGAGCGGTATCACTAATAAACCCCTTCTCGCCGACCGTTCCTGTACAACGAAACCAAAATTCAAATTTTTGGTTCAATTTCACCCGCTTGTTCAGCTAATCCCTAATTATAATTAATAAAAACACGATTTTCTCCTTTTTTTCAGGTTGGCGAGTTTGATATTATTATATTGAGCCCTTCGTTGGTCCAAAGAGAACAAAAAAAGTTGAATTTGAATGTACATGGATGGATTGTAAAATATGAATGGAAGAAAGACAATTTTTATGGAAAATTAAATGAACGAATTTCAGTTATTTGTCAGGCGGTTGTCATTAATTCTGGACCTTCTAAAGACAAACGATTGATAAAAGGTTCCTATAAAATACGAATAAATAAAACCGTACGTTGCAATATTACATTACACTCGTAGTTGAGGTTACTATGAGAAGTGATCAACTAGGGTAACTTTAATCCTATAGATTTTTGAATTATCTCAAACACATTCCCAAGGTACCATTTTCATTCACTAGAAATGTTGCTGATTGCTGTTGTGCTTGTCTGTAGGGCTAACATAATAAAAACTGCGGTTTTTTTTTTTTTTTTTTTTTTTTTTTTTTTTTTGAGAGAGTACATTTAATTAAAAACAGATGCAAGAAATTTCTTAATGAATAATTATTGCCCATCGGTAGGCCTGTATTGTTGGACACGAGTGTCCTCCTGCGAGAACTATCAGGTTATTTAAACTTAGAAAAAAATGAAATGAACAATCGAATCGTTTGAGGGTCATCTTAAGATATCACTAGACGATTGGCGATAAGGAGCAATATATGTTTTTTTTTTCATTCGTCTATTGTACGTTCATGTGTTTTGTATTTATTCAGTGACAGTAATTTTCACCCAATTGTCAGTCGTGTTGTCTGCCTTCCTTACTCGAAAACTTAATACCGCCCATAAATACCGCTATTCGCAGATTCGGTGGATCCCTTCCTCTCCATATTTTGAAACGCTCCGCATTCATTTTACACATAATTTCTCGTTAGAAAGATGAGAAATTTAACTGGCGCACTAGCCAATAAGGAAGTTCATTTCTTTTCTACGCCATTCAGGAGAACCGATTCACAAAAATAATCAACCCACGGCAAACAACCTGCACAGTTCTAATAGGTGAAAGCCGTTCGTACATCGAGGCTCGAAATGCCGGACTTTTTCTGCATTTGCGTTATTAAGGACCGCCTCTCTAAGAGAACCGGTTCCATCTCCGAGCGGCGGCCAACTTAAAAATGACTTCGGAATTTCAGAGGCCTTGGCTGCCTGAAGAGAAGCTGAGACTAAGAGAAAGGTTGAATTAAGCGCGGCTGTTTCGTGCGAAAGCATCTTTATACGTCGAGGAGGAACTCGCGGCCGAGCCCCGACTTGCTTTCGTAATAATATTCACCTGACTGAAAAAGTGGCGATTCTGTATTGGATCGTCTGGTATACCTGCCTCTTGATTACTATTTTGCTACCGTGAGGTTCCGAATGTAAGTATTCGGTTACCCAACTGTATAAGGGAACCTCCCAAAATCTTATACAATTCAATCATTCATACAGACGTCAATAATACTAGCATACGATTGGCTACGGAGGGAGATAATCGAATATTGTATCGAATTCCAAGTATCAAACCACCTATTGGTTTATTATTCAATAATAAACCATTGTAATCGCCCAAGAAAAAAAAATTTCTAACCCCCCCTCAAAATTTGATGTTTTGCGTTTCATGGCATGTAGAATCCGAATATCCAATAAAAAAAATTCTGTCCGTCCGCCGTACGCCGTACGCCGTCCGCCGTTAGCAGTTTTCCGGCCAAAGTGTAAGAGCTAAAATTTTGAAATTTTCACCAAAAATCAATTTCGGTCCTAGGACGGCCCAATTCTTGAACCAACTTGCTAGCTCAATTTTAAGGGTATTTTCGGGGGGTTTCGAGGGGGAGAAAATTCATATTTTCCACGGTTTTTCAGAAAAATGTGTACGTGGTATCAAATTATATAGATTTTTGGACGCTGAATCGAATGAGACCATCGCGGGGTCGATAGCTCCATTGGTTCCCGAGTTATCACAGCTTTTGTATCGAATTTGGGAGATTTTCAGAAATTTGACATGAGGGTATAACTCGAGAGTTCTTGGAGCTATAAAAATCGTTCTATACTCATTGGAATGGTCGACAAACACTCTCTCCAGCTGTACTGTTAGGCAAAAAATTTATTTTTTAATTTGGAAATTGAGAAAAATAAAATTAATTAAAATTACAATAGTTGCTACGAAGTTTTCCCCTATAGTTACCATCTGTTTTTCGGTGGGAATGTTCACAAATGTACGGAATATTTAAAATGACAAATGGATAGTCTTCTTAAATCAATATTGAAGCGAAATAATAATAAACCACTGTACAATCATTTGCAGCGTTTTTTTCAACGAAGTTATCAAGTCAATATTATATGACTTGAACTGCGGTGGCAACGATGCTTCCACAGCATATGTTTTCTTTGACGACTGAACTTCTTAGGACAAGTACATCGAATTGTCAGGCTGCAACGATTTTTCCGACATTTTCGATTCATCTAGTGTTTTCTCGATTTTGATTCCCCCACCCACGCGTTCACCAAAATTGTACTCAGAGAATCTAGGCTCAATACTCTAAGGGCTCTAAATGTTTGTACAACGGTTTTTCTTTTGTGCGAAGTTCGAAACTCTAACAGCGGTGTGTATCATTCGCATATTGTACAAAAACGGTAGTACAACTCTTGGGCTGTATTATTTCGGATATTGCACGCAACATATTATACACAACCATAAGCGAAACGTGGAGTCATTGCTGCCACAATACGACCATATTTAACCATATTTGAGGCGACCAGCATGAATGTGGCCTAAATATGAATTTCTTGATTTGGCAATCAGTTATGCGTGTTGGTAATTTTGTGTTTTTTTTTTTTTTTTTTTTTTTAACTATGGACTTGTTTAAAAAGCGCACACAAACACTAACAGTGCACTGACAAGGCTTGGTAAAAAAAATTTCCGAGTATGGAACTACGAAAATTAGTTCCAACTTCACCTCCGATCCGGATTCGACTTTTAACGATATCATAATACTCCCATTTATTACGCGAACTTGTGGTAAAGCAAAAAAAAAAAAAATGATTGGGGCGGGATCGGAGAGATTGAGGTGTTCAGTACTTCTTAGCTTTTGTTTTATTATTCAATAATGAACCATTGTAATCGCCCTAGAAAAATTTTTTTTCTAACCCCCCTCAAAATTTAATGTTTTACGTTTCAAGGCATGTATTTCATACGAAGGGGACGCCCTAGTGGCCGTTTTCCAATTATGAGTGGAAACAATCATCAGTCTTGAACATATCGCTACAAAATTTTGCGTTCTCATTTGAATAATTATTTAGAATCTAGAGCGTTGGAAAAAATTGATGGTACCTGTTTTTCTCGGGAGACCGCCTCTTGTGTCGTTCTTCTTTGATGGTGCTAATATTCATCTTCGATGTCAACCGTTTCAGGACGTCGTCCATCGAACGTTTCCCTGTCGTCAAGTTGTTATTGTTGTTATTATAAACGGAGGTGTTGTTGTTGAGATGGTGAGCGAGCCCCTTGACGACAGTTTCAGCACCCGTTCCTGGCGACTCGGCCCGATCTCGATCCCGTTCATGTTCCCGGTCGCGCTCTCTTTCGCGGTCCCGTTCCCGGTCCATATCGTAAGGAAAAGACGGAACAGCGTAAGCCATAGACGCCTTGTTAGGTGCTTGCTTGACGCTTCGGAGGTAACCGGAGTCAACGCCATTCTCCATGAGGCGCTTTTTGCTCGGAGGACTTAGGAGGTCCTGATCGGAATCAGTTGGCACCATAAGCTCTTCAAGTTCACTACTCGACGAACCCGAGCTCAGCTTGTAAAACATGCTTCCTGCAGCACTTCCTCCACCTGCAGCACCTCCACCGCCTCCACCCCCTTTCTCCTCCTCACCATTCACCTTATCGCCGCCGTCTTCGGTCCCTTCTTGCAGTTTTGATGGCGGAGACTTCCTCTTAGAAGACATATTTCTGCAACACACAAACAAACGAACCTGGTCAAATTTCTTCGCATATTTTTGAATTCATTCAACAAACTGATCCCTGAGCGGTTGGAAACAGTGGTTATCAATTCGCAAATTGTTCACCGTGAAGCGCATTAAAAGTACAATTGATCACGTGCCACTTAGGTAAATCATCGTATTGTTTATTTTCAGATTTCAAAGTTCTGCGATCAGCCAACTGTTATCGCATAAGTATCTGTTCGAATGAAACAGATTTATATGTACGAAAACGGTTCATCACATTATTACTGAAATCACACCTTTTTAACAACCTATAAACTTGGAAGTACTAACTGTAAAAATTGCTATCTCTCTTTATTTTAGATTGACTAGCGAGTGAGGCTTAGAGGAATGACGTGACGGTTTCTCTTGAAAATCATAATTATTTCTTGCTCATGTGCTTCTTATGGCCTTTCAGGGAATATCATCTAGTTCAAATCTTAAAGTTAAAGTAAAAGGATTGTCAGGAATCACATTTGCTTAGTTAAATAGGGGTCGAAGTAGTTAAAAAGGGGCTTCTAGTCTAGAATGATGATTGATTCCTTGAAAGAAAGGGTAGCGCCCTAAATACGACCGATTGACTTGAGTAGGTCAAGTCATTCCTCCCAGGGACACCCGCGGATCAACCAATACGGACATGTGACAAATTAAAACGACCTCTATACTTAGGTCTTCAACATAAAATTTGATGAAATATAAGAATTTAAAATCAGATAAAATTTCGCCAGTATTATGAAATGAGGCATCAAAAATTGTACCCAGGTTGATTATTCTTAAAATATTGTTCGCTATTGTGCCCTCGTTCCTGTTAGCAACCAAAATTTTCCGCCATTAAAACAGCGCCACAAGCCTTTTTGTTGTGATTAAAATGAACACTTATTTGAGTGCGAGATGTGTTCAAATGACGTAGTGAAAGCTCAAATAAATTTCTAGCATGAGAAACATGAGAAAAAGTGACGAAGAAAATATTTTTATTTCATTCGCATTTAATACCTATCCTAGCGGGGTGATTATTTCACGGTTTATTTACAAGGATGACTTGTTTCACGTTTAAAAAATTCAAGAAACAGAAAAAATACAATCTCACAAAGAATCGTTAAAAAGCGGCATTTAAGACGAATTATAATATTTTCACTGATTTACAGAGAGGTAGGTATAGGAAATGATATGAATGTGGAGGATGCGATGAACATCCAAATAGTAAACGTGCACCATTAGACATTTCAGACTTCCGGGGGATGCGTTTCTTTTGACGTATACAAAAAATAACCGACTCGGAATTATATCTAAATATTCTTTGATATTTAATAGTTATGTTCCATAAATTATAACGCTAGTCTCTAAATAAGTTCACGCTCTTATTGCTTATTTGTTGTGATAGCTGAATAAACATTCCAATAAATTTCATGGATCCATTTCTATAGCTTTGCTTGGAGAGATTATCAAAATGGTGCTCTATCCCGACTCACTGCTATCCATTTTCTTTCACTTGTTTCCTGCGAACGTTTTCATTCGACTAATTAGAAAAGAAATAGAGCCTACGAATCTCTTTGATGTTGAGCTCAGTTGTTTCCGTAGGCTTTCTTCGAACAGGGATTGATACATCTGGTGAAACTTGAATTGTTTTACTGGCCTGGCGGTAGCTCCATTCTCAAAGGCATTTCTTTTCTCTCTCTCTTTCTCTCCATCCATTCAACTATGAAGTTATCTCTCGATCTACGCTTCTGTTGTTTGTAAACACGTTCTGAGGTCGAACAAATGTTTATGAATGTACCTATGCGTAAAAAAAGTTCAAAGGGATACCGAAAGCCTACATTAACCAAGAGGTGAAACAAAGAGAGCAGAGTCGATTGTCCCATCGCATAAGGCCGTAATGTAGCCATTTATAGAGTAGGTACCTTTAATATTACATTCAAGATGAATCCACTGCACTGAATAGCTCTTGAAGCATATTATTCAGTAATATTGGTTTACTATTCGATAATAAACCAAAATATTCGCTCACGAAAAAAATCATTTGTAAGCTCCTTAACTATACTAAAGTATCAGGTGAACAGGTTTTTCAATTATCCCTGATGATGCGATTCATCCACACGTTTCTATCAACGATACGGAGAGTACTTACAATAGTGGAATTTAATGCAATAAAGTTCTATTTGAAAAAAAAAAAAAATAGTTGAATCCGATTTAGAATGAGAAATTGAAAGTTCGAAAAAATTGTGCTTCGAGAACGTAGGAGGATCGACGGCCAACCCAAGTTAGCTTGTCTAGTTAGTTCCAAAACGTTTTACAATGACTTTTTCGAATTCGACATTGTTATTTTTTGAATCAGCAGAGGCGAATTTTCGATCACAGCTTGGCCGACAATTATCATGAATTTATGGGGAGAACGGAAAAGTAAAATATTCTCATTATTTTTACTTCAGTTAGGTATATAGGCCGAATTTCCATTCTCAACCTCACCTACAAATCGAAGTGTACAATTGAAATGCGCATGGAGAAGATGAATTGCAACTCGCTCGTTCATACGGATTTTGGGCATTGAAAACCATCGTTAGTTAGCAGAACTCTTCCGTTCCACCAGTCAGATGGCGGTCAAACTGGTTCGATCCAGCGGGAACTGCAAAACCCAGGTGTTACCTCGCACATACGGCCAAGTTTCTAAGTATGAAATTAGCAGTGCTTGTGTCAGTAGTAATATTTGTGTTTTTTCGAGCCTATTTTCCTGATTTCTAACGGGCACATAATACCAGTGATAAGTAATCTTTCTTATAACGCCGCTGTAAAAAAAAAAAAAATAAATAAAATTGATTGAGGAACAACCCAGAAAATTAAGAATAAAAATGTCGCCCAAGTGTAACCGCTAAACTATCTTCATAAGTGTCTAATAATTCAATCAACAATTTAATAAGGTAGATATATTAATTAAACAAATATTTTATTAAAAATTTAGCCACGTAGGTTTCTTTTGAAGACAACAGTAGTTCCTTTTGATGTCCTATCAAGACATATTTTATGGCTACTGTAAATTTGTATTTTAGTCAAAACAAATGCATACAGTACATTATTCAAGAGTATTACTAATTTTTTGTTTAATAAAAGCCATTTTGTTGCATTATCCATTTCTTATGCATTTTATTATTATTACTACTTCCTCATATTCTCTGCTCAGCCAAGCGTGTAGGAAAACCATCTCGTTTCTGGGTCGTCTGCGGCAAAACTCGCACTTTTCACCATTTTGTTACAACACTAGCAGGTTTCAACTTCATGCTTGATTTTCGGGGTTGTCCCTCAATCGATTTTATTATTTTTACACTGTCTTATTCCAGGTTGGAATACAACAAGACAAAAACGCTGTCAATGATTGTGCAGTGGTTTATTATTCATTTCAACGTTCACGGACACTCCTGAAATGGTTCCGGAAAAGAGGAAAGCTTGAGGATGAATACAAATCGATTCAACAAATTTTTTCCATTAGACAGTAATTATGCTGTTCTGAAAATGGCCATCAATCTCCCACCTATTCATAATTTCAAAAAGATATAACAATCGTCGTTTATAATTCAGAGTGAATTCAAGATAGTAAAATGCAAGTCTGATAAAGATCGCAATATTCTCGAGAGATGGGTTGCTCGTTATTCTCGAAACGAAGTGGAAATAAAGGATGCGGTGAGCCGGTAATTTATTAACGTTGCCAGAACGGAAGAGGCTCAACGTGTGTGTAAGAGGAAGGGGGACGGCGGTTCGCTATAATGAAAGAAGAGAAAAGAAGAAGGTTAAGAGCAACGAAAGAAGTCGAAATATATAGCGAAGGCGGTAGACGGAGGTTGAGAGAAGTGATATGACAGAAACAGGCAAGAAGAATGGCGTGTTCCAAGGGCCTAAGAATGAAACTATTTCTGGGAGGCTCGGCCGCGCTCTCTTGTGTCACAGAAGAACGACTGAGAGCAACACACCTCCCACCATTACAACTCTACATCTATCTTTTATCACATCCTGCTTCCAATGTTGCCAGATCAAAAATAATTGAGGAAAACTTTGTGGCAAAAGTGAATACTTTGCTAGTTTGATCGATTCTTCACATTCGGAAATGGTAGAGAAAACCATTCATATTATTGGAGCGTATTGGCTGAAATGTTGGCAAAAAATTTAAAAACGTTTATGACCAATACGAGCATTAATATTTATCAGCAACGTCACATATTATCGTAGTAAGGAGCCCGTAAAGTTTGAGATATTGGTGGTTGAGGCGATTTCATTGTCGCAATCTTCTCACTCATCACTTGTCGTCCACAAAAATGCAAACTTCAGTTGAGCATTAAAATGAATGACTTTAAAATAATTACGCACTATCAATATCAATTGAGAATAAGGTAGAACGTGTGGGATAATTTATTTAGAACTCTCGATTCAACCAGTAAGATAAATTGATAACTTTGTAGCTCCTCAGATGTGACGATAACGTTTAAAAGCACTAATAGTAAATTATAACTAGGAGGATGCTCGTTGGGGCGATCCTTAGAGAGACTGTAGCAAACCGAATGGTTCTACATCGCTCTTGAGATGCCTGAAGGGGCGAAAGTTCTTTTTCAAGAATAAAAACCGAGTCACCTAGTTTTTCTATCACTCAAAACCACAGCACCAGGATTCATTTAATGGCTCACGATAAATTATTGCAAAGAGCATAATTTTATGATAATTTTTATTTAACTTATGCAGTCAAGAGTTGACAAAAAAAAAAAAACCAGTGGTGTGTATAGATCACACAGTACTTCCATGTTTGAGTCGGTAACTGGTATAACCAATTATAAAATCGAGAAAATCGTACAAAGGCCGAAACGTGACCCAAGCGGTAAAGATCAGGCGTCATTCACTCGCCATTACAAATATTTAATACCTCTAGCGTCAAATGTATTGATTTTTGCACCCTGTAAAAAGCTCAACAGCGATAAACGGCGTAGGGCGGAAGTACAGTATGTGATCAAAACAAAACATGATCGTTGTTGGTCACATTTAAAGCAGAGACCTGAAAGTTACGAGAGCGCTAGAATAAAATAACTGAAATCGCGTTTAACGAGGAAGTACTGCATGTGACCCCGATAATAAAAATCAAGCGAAATTCAACTGTCATAAAGAAAAATTTAAAGTCTAAAGTATATTCACTCTTGTGGTCTATAAAAATCTCTAATGCAAAAAAACGGCATAAGGCGGAAGTACTGTGTGTTATCCAAACTATACAAAACAAGTTCTGTGAACGTGGTCAGAGATGGTCAAATATATAGCAAAGAGCCCCAAAAAGTACAGTAACTGAAAATGCGTTTTGCGAGGAAGTACTGCAGGTGACCCCAATAATAAAAAACAAGCAATATTCAGCTGTCATATAGAAAATTTAAAGTCTAATGTATATTCACTCTTGCGGTCTATTAAAATCTCAAAAGTTAAAAAATGGCATAAAGCGGAAGTACTGTGTGTTACCCAAACCATACAAAACAAGTTTTATGAACGACGTCAAAGTTGGTCATATTTATAGCAAAGAGACCCTAAAAGTACAATAACGCTTACTAAAATAACTGAAAATGGTTTTACGAGGAAGTACTGCAGGTGACCCCAATAGTAAAAATCAAGCAATATTAGGCTGTCATATAGGAAATTCAAAGTCTAATGTATATTCACTCTTGCGGTCTATTAAATCTCAAAAGTTAAAAAAAGGCATAATGCGGAAGTACTGTGTGTTATCCAAACGATGCAAAACAAGTTTTGTGAACGAGGTCAAAGTTGGTCATATTTAAAGCAAAGAGACCCAAAAAATACAATCAAAATAACTGAAAATGCGTTTTACGAGGAGGTACTGCATGTGACCCCAATAATAAAAATCAAGCGATATTCAACTGTCATATAGAAAAATTTTAAGTCCTCCAGCGTACAAATATATTCATTTTTGTGGTCTATAAAAATCAAAATGTAGCAAATGTGCAAATAACGCGGATGTACTGCATGTGACCCATTTGATAAAAATCAGGCATTATTCAATCGCCAACCCCAACATTTTAAGACTTCAAACATTCAAATACATTGAGTTTTGCGGCCTGTAAAAATCAAAATACAAAACATGCACTTGTGAAATCGTGAAAAACGCTCATAACGGGGAGGCATTGTATGTGACCCACTATACAAAAAATCTAGTGTTTTCTGCTTGCCATAACCGACATTTCAAGCCCTCAAACGTAGAAAAATATTGACTCTCATAGCCTGTAAAAATCGAAACAGAAAAAACTTTGAACGCTTATATCTCGGAAGTACTGTGTGTAATTCAAAATCCGGAAAAACCTAATTTTGCACAATCACTGGGAAAACATTCCCTGAAAATTTCATGGGGTTTCATCCATTTTTCAGGGAGATATGGCGATTTATGTCAGTTTGTGACCACAGACAGACGGACAGACGGACAGACGGACAGACGGACAGACGGACAGACGGACACACAGACACACAGACACACAGACACACAGACACTTGTTCAGAAAGTGTTTCTGAGTATACTACTATGAAAATTTCTTCCATCAGGACCTCGGTTCCGAATTCGACTTTTCAGACGATCTCAATACTTCCATTTACTACGTAAACATGGAAGTAACTAGAGCTTTCGATGGGGGAGAAATCTGAATTAGGAGAGAGAATAAGATGCTGAGAGAAAAGAGGAAGAAGAGGATGTGACGTGAATCTGTTGTGACAAGCCCAGAGAGTCCAGCTGCCCAAGTCTTCTCAAAATAGATGAAATATGAATGAGACTCGGTCGCACCATTCTTGTGTCTCTCGACACCGCACACTTCTTCTAAATGCCATAGCGGCACTATCGACCGCTAGCATAAGCTATCGCTATCCGTGAAAGCGTCCGAACGACATGAGTGCCATCTTAAAAGTTCGCGAGTCCGGTCGAAATAGTACACCACTTTCATTCGCGAAGTTCTTTGAACCTAAACAAATAACTACTCCAGATCGTTTCCCCTCCACGAATTCAAATTAAATTCGTAGTATTGCTCGCTTTATGAACTGGAAAAAGAAGTCGATCGAATTTGAAGTGGAACCATATTTTATCGGGTTCACTGAAATGGGAAAATTACGATTTTTTCCACTCGTAAATTTTCGTTGTGTAGAGGTTGAAGGGAAACATCAAGGCGACGTAACCTCTGAATAACAAATCCTTGGCCCATCACTTTCCCCATTGGGTATCTTCTGCGATATTTAAACACATTAAACTACGCGGTGGTAAAATCATAATGGTTTTTAGTGCTCATAAGAGGCCCGATGGGGCCAAAGTGCTCGACAATCGAATCGAATCCATGGACGATTCGTTTTGTTTTTCGCACATTGAATGAAATTCAAAATCACAAAAATGGCTGCAAAAATTATTATTCCCCTTATTTTAGAAGAGTCGACAAAATGTACACCAGATCGGTTCTTATCTTTATTTATTTTATTATTTATTTATTTATTTATACAAGATAAGCATCGAAGTCGTTTTGAAATCAAATCAGCAAATATTCAGCCGCTTTGGTTTGTGGAACGTCGCGGTTTTTTTCGCTAAGTAACACCGTTATGCCTCACACAAAAAGTACCAGGTTGGAATGTATTTATACACTGGGTATTTCAAATTACCGAATAATCTGATCTCAGATGTCTACAAACGGTGACGAAAATATTTCAACAAACCCAATCGCCTCGCTTCACTCGCTATGGTTCAGTTTGTTCGACTTTAAATCGTTGAAATTGAGGAGAAAACGTCAATCTTAGGAACAGTTAAACCGATGTGATGATTGACGTTGGAGTAATAAAGGAAGGGAATAGGCTGTAGGCGGAAGAAAATTGAAGGAGGGAAATGGGAGCCATCTCCGGAGCTCACCCTGTGGGATACCTCTCCGAGGTCGAGAACTCAGCTTTTCCCTCCAAGGAAATTGCTCAACCTCCTTCCAATTACTTCACGCTAATTGAACGATGACAAATTAATAATCTTTAGTCTCCCGTCGCTTCTTCTTATTACCAGAGCTGCCGTTAGAATCTCGTCCAAAGCCATTACATCTTTCCAATCGTTTTCTCCAATTTTCAAAAAGTGATACATCCTCGCGGAAATACGAGAGATCTTTACCGATTTTGATTAGTAAGTTAGATCGTTTGTATCCGCCAGTTCAATGAACAAGAAACCGTATCTCCGTTTCGTCTCTTTTTCAATTTTTGCCTTCCTGACTTGTTTATCAGTTTATCAAAGCTCAATCGCAAGTCTTGGCGGTTCAAGATTACTTGACAAACGGGTTTCTTTCAGCTTAACGCTCACACGAATACTCTTATTAGCACCGGATACTGTTTATTTTTACCGAAAGTGTCTAAATCGATGGACAGGTCAAATCCATTTCAATTGACAAGGTGATAAACGTTCCCTGTCAGAACCTACATCTGAAGCGTTCGGAACGAAACACCCTTTCAATTTCAGCGGGATCATTCCCAATTATTCGATTTCAGCTTTACAGTCGTGTCCTCTCTCACCTTGTAGGCGAACTATCGAAATATTTCGCTGCTAAACATGACGTATCCACCTTTTCCTATAAAAAGAAAAAAAATTGATAAATCCTAATTCCAAGGAGACAGAAACGGAAGCAGGATGTAAACGTTCACTGGGGGAACATTTACCTAGTTCGTTCACTAGAAGGCCTTCACTAAAGTTCTTTATTTTATTTATTTTTATTATTTTCATTTTTTTTCAATTTTAAATGAGGTCTGAAATACATAGAATGAATGAACACGTATGCAGAAATCATGTTCTCGTATCTCGTGCAATTGGGAAACTTGCATATGTATGAACATGTAATGTTCTTGTATAGACGAGTAACATGCACATTGAAATATCATGATTTAAATTTTATATGGATATATTGTGCGTTGTCATTTGAATTGAAGAAACACTCATTTCACTCAACGAAGACAAGAATGGACTGGATTAATTATACTTCTCAGGTTACTCGACAGCAATCGCAATGATCACCAATCAACCTATTTAATCGTCGTCCAAATACAGAAAGCTGCCCGAATGCACTCCAGTAAAATCGGGCGAGGGTTGGATCGAGGCAAACAAGAACGAGCCTAAAAGTAGAAGTATTCGTTTCTTCTTCGGAGAAGATAACTATAGTCAACAACAGTCAATCCTAAAACGGTTGTACAAACACTACATTGTTATACTGAGACCAATTCCCGATTAGCGTGAAGTCTTTGAAGCTAAATAGATGTAAAGTACGAATTAATGAAAATGACGACATTTTCGAATCTTTATAGGACCAAAGGAGCTGTGTGTAATCGTGCGATATTCATAAGATATTTACCAGGATTTAGTTAAACAGAATGAACTGAGACATTCAGCTTCAGGTCAGACAGGAACTGCAGCGAAGATGCTCACCGTCAGGAGACTCTCGTCGCCAAACAACAAGAAAATTGAAGGCGTGAGTCTCTGCAGAGATTTCAGAGCGAAGCATTGGTTCGGCGTGGAACCTTAGTCGTATGTTCGGGCCATGTGTTCCCTCTAACGACCATCCATGCGACCTTTCCTGGGCTTGTAGGTCTCGACACAAATCCTCAATTGTTTCTCATCTGTCTACGTCCCTACAGATAAAGCACAATACGAGATGAGCCCTATTCACGGGATACTGGTCCATTTTTGTTGAGTTGAATAATTGTTACTGGTCGCGTTACAATCCGAATCGTTGGCGGAGGATGAACCATTTTTTAAACTTCAGATGAAAACATGTTCGACATAGATTACGATGAAAGTTCTAGTGGCGAAACAATATTCGAGGATGTTCCACACTTTGCTTTGTAGACAGTATCTCGAACTGCCCTGAACATTTCTTTAGCTTGGTTTCAAGTGAGAGAACGACTTCGATTCTCAACTTGTACGATGGAGATAACGTTTAAACCAATACCGAAGGTATTTAAACTTTATTGAACGGTTTTCGAATGTGCGATTTTGATAACCGATGTTCTTCAATTTCCAAAGTTATTTTTATGAACAGTAAAATGACCATCGAGAATTTGGTCATTATAATAATGATATAAAATGAGATGTCCCGGATGCATCACGAGGGGTGAAAAAGCAACACGTTGGCCACAATAGAAATGGCGTGTTTGAACACGAAAATTCTGTTTCATAAAATGTAGAGGTTCCGAGAGATGGTCAAATTTGAACTTAAACTAGCATAAAATCTGCTAACTAATACGTGTATTGCAATTTTTGGCGAAATTAGAGCGTTTCTACTGTTGGCGGGGTTTTTCGACGGCGGCCGTAGTTAAACACCGGTAAAAGCCAAATCTCCCTATTAACTTACGAACATCTATATAATAGATTCGTTTTTTCAAGCCCGATCGATTGGTAAGGTCGAAAAATCGACAGTAGTTAATAGCCGCTATCGCAACCCTTCTGCAACATCCTGCTATCGCAATAGGTTATCAGTGTGGACTCACCAGCCAAACAGACGAAACAGAGGAGTACCGTTCGTGTCTGTAATCTTCCAAAGTAAGCGTGATTTTTGTGTTAAATTACGAACCGTTACAAAGAGGACCAAATCGGTCTCGTTAACAAAGTTGAGTAGAAATCGTCCCAAAAGGGTTAAAGAAAATAATAATGAAGAAATAATAATAATGATTAGGAAAAATAAAATTCAAATACTAGGTATCTCATTGAAAGGATTACATTTTTTAGCGATGGAATTCATGTGAAAACCGCTAAAGATGCGATGACGAGTTGCGGCTCATCTAAACCCAAACTAACCACTTGACTGAGAACAAAAGATGTGCCACCAATCGATTAATCACATTGTTTCCCAAGGTGGTGTTTGGCGAGGTGCCACAAATCCGTAGCTCATTAGTGCTCCCTGCCCTACAGTGAAGTACCCCCCAATGCTCGCCTGCCAGCCTCACTGACTAGAAACGTATTAATCCTTTTCGATGGAGGCGAGCCGCATCGAGAAGTAAGACAATGAGAAATAATGGAAGTAGAAGAGAGGCAGACAAAAAGCCAAGAGCCACCCCTTTCTGATAATAAATAGCTACCAATTCCAAAGCTAGTGAAGTGGAGCATTGGTGGCGAATGAGGCACCATTCATCACACTGAACAAGACGAGAGAAGTAAAGTATAATAGATTGAATGTAAAATCAGTTTTCAAAATCCCTGTATGACGAATCCCCTCCGGCAGTAAAAATTACGACAACGCGATTTATATGACCAGAAACCAAATTGTATTTGAGGCACTATAACGTGCAGGCAAATCAAGACCACTGATTTACGCTCGGTTCAAAGAGCGGTCGCGTATTATAGTCCAACGAACGGAATTTATTGTTAAAACTAAGTTAAGAATCTTCGTTCGAATGTGTCAAAACGGGAAACGAACGTATTATTTTCATGGTTCTATTTCCAACTGGCTGTTGTAATCTAAGATTTTCAGCTTTGAGCGCATTCGAACCTCCTAAAACGTTGGCAACCACAATGCACGTGAAGACCATGGCTCTAGTCTCATAAACACTATTATTTTCACTTTAATTTCCTACATTTTATTTATTTATTTATTTTTTTACATTTACCAACGTAAAAAACCGATGCAAGCTTATTTTTATTTACCTGTATTCAGGCAAAACCCCAAATACGGTAACAATAAACGAACTCGTAGAGAAATATCCAACATTTCGATTATTACAGAACGATTATCGACTTATCAAGTCATATTGATATCCCATTAATAGAGTAGTGGGAGCGTTGGATAAATATTTCATCAACAATTACTGATCGATTTTGTTTCTTGATTACATGATTAACGACATTAATATAAAACACTTGAAACAGAATTTTTGATTAAAGTAGATATTGGTTTAAAAAAATTTTAGTAGAAATTTCATTCATGTAGCATTCATTGCTTCCTCGAATGAGAACATGATTCAATATTCAAACTCATTATACCTAATAACAACAAAGATCACAATTGTCCTGCAATAATTGTTATTCATTAATAATAAACCGAAAGGAAGTTGCACGGTTCAAATTTCCAAAAAAATTTACATTGGTGTACAAGTATTTCTTATTGAAAGCATCCAATGTAGCAGCATTTAGATTTTAACTGTGGATTATTCTTACTCCAGGTTCATATCGGCTTATCCCTGCCGAAATTAATAAAATGCTCTGAAGAATAATAATTGATTACATTACTCTCAATTTTATTTCATTATTCAATAACAAACCAATGTAACCGAACAATTAAAAAACGCTGCAAATGATTGTACAGTGGTTTATTATTATTTCGCTTCAATATTGATTTTAAAAGACTATCCATTTGTCATTTTAAATATTCCGAACATTTGTGAACGTTTCCACCGAAAAACAGATGGTAACTATAGGGGAAAACTCCGTAGCAACTATTGTAATTTTAATCATTTTTATTTTTCTTAATTTCCTAATTAAAAGCTAAACTTATTGCCTAACGATACAGCTGGAGAGAGTGTTTAACGACCATTCCAATGAGTATAGAACGATTTTTATAGCTCCAAGAACTCTCGAGTTATACCCTCATGTCAAATTTCTATAAATCTCCCAAATTCGGCACAAAAGCTGCGATAACTCGAGAACCAATAAAGCTATCGACCCGGCGATGGTCTCATTCGATTCAGCGTCCAAAAATCTATATGATTTGATACCACGTACACATTTTTTTGAAAAACCTTGGAAAATATGAATTTTCTCCCCCTCAAAACCCTTCAAAAATACCCTTAAAATTGAGCTAGCAAGTTGGTTCAAAAATTGGGCCGTCGTAGGACCGAGATTGATTTTTGGTGAAAATTTCAAGAATTTAGCTATTATAGTTTGGCCGGAAAACTGCTAACGGCGTACGGCGGACAGACAGAATTTTTTTTATTAGATATTCGGATTCTACATGCCTTGAAACGTAAAACATCAAATTTTGAGGGGGGTTATAAAATTTTTTTTCTTGGGCGATTACAATGGTTTATTATTGAATAATAAACCAAAATGGAATGGAAATGAAATCCTGAGAACTTTAAGGAATATTTTGAATGTCGAATGTAGTTATAATCATTGAAGATTTCTCCAGCTTAACAAAATACAAATTTTGTTTTCCACTGTAGCGTGGAATCTGCCGCAGATAACTAACAGTTCCAAAAAACCACGATGAATTTTTCCCGAGTACTTCCAGGTTGCCATTTTTTTCGTTTTTTTTCCATTGATTGCCCAACCCAAGATTGTTTTTCGCTCAGGGCGTGGAGGGGTGTACATTCCACAACCAACTTTCGATGATGGAGCAGCGATATCACACGACATCACATAGTTAACCCAAATCGAGGCCGAATGCCGCGGTTGAGTGTAGCAACGCTGTTGTCCCCTTTAAGATGGGAAGTCAACTCTAAGAATAGGTGCATGCAGCATCTTGTTACGGCTAAACATAAGGAACGAGTTGGAGAGATGAGAAGGGGAAAGTAGCAAAGGAATGGGCGTGTGTCGTCGAGTGTGTTAGGAGTGCGAAGGTGTGCTCGGGTGTGAAACAATGGGGAAGCCTTTGGAAAATGCCCAAAAGCCAACGCTGAGTTTGACTACCGCGTCTGAATGGTGGGGAACGTTTGGATCAATTAAGTGGACATCTGAAATCCATCATTCGGTTCTTTGTGAGCCGAAGCAGTTCTTGGACAGGCAAGAGAACAATGATATTTAAAAAACTGTTTCATCTTCTGACGGGGTGGTCGGTTTCCCGTCAGTCTATTTGTGGGGCCCCTCCTCCTGTCTAATAGATTTCCACTCGTCACTCACTCGTTCTGACAATGGAAGTGTTGAAACCTTTTATTCTTTTTCTCTCCCGTCAAACCGATCACTGCTTTCGGTTATAAGTGGGCACCACACAACTTTCCTATCTTCATCTTTACTGTTGTTCCCAAAATATTCACGAGCGGTTCAAAATCCTAAATATCAAAGGTCAACTAAATTATTAATTTTGGCTCTAGTATGGTGTATTAAATGCGTACGTTAAATCACCGGTTATATAACACAGGAAACGTAAAATTGCCGATGAAACGAAACTGAAGGCGCTCAGCTTTCGATGCGGCGAAAGAATGGCAAAATCACTCATACAGCCTCATACGAACTCACATACCCCAAGCGCCGAAAGAGAGTTAATTGATTCAAGAGGAACAAATCACAATTCGTCCACAAATGATATCAGGACCTTCTCATGATGAACTTGCAAAATGCTGGCCTAATGGTTTAGCCTGCAGTGTTTTCGTGATTGAACAATTCATTCTCAATTCAGTACTTACTTAGTGATGCATTCTTTTGGGGGAAACCTTCACTGAAAGAAGATCAACGTCAAGTAGGTATGCCTGATTTGTCGCGAAGAGAACATGAAACATGAGAACATAATTCGAGTAGATGACACTTAACCCTTAAAAAAATTTCTCAATAATGATGATTCAGCGACAGGGACAAAGTCGAAGGCCATAACAGTTGGATGTTCAAATTCTCCATGATCATTACCAATTGGTACAAAGGCGTTCGAGGTAACGACCGTTACGTTCGGCGATGAGAGGATAACTTTGCGAGAAAAACTACACGTCGGAAGGGTGGGAACGCGATAGGAAAAGTATATAGCGTGAAGGTACGATATCGTTTTCTGTGATGACATTCAACTTTCAATGATCATCATTAGCGATAACAGGCGAGAGCCCCATCCCCTTCTCGGGACTCAGCAAACAGTACTCTGCTGTATTCTCCTGTAAGTAAAACAAAGGCGTCCGTTGTCGCCATGCCATCCAATACAAGCACAAATCTTGGCTGGTGGGCTCTTCTCTCTTCTATAAATGAGAGATATGACAAAACTGGCAGATAAGGATCCCAAAGAGCTTCAAAGAACGCGAGAGAAAGAGAGATAGTCGACGTGCGAGACACGCCCTCGTTGCTCAGGCCCTCCTCTTTTCTTCCCATTAGCTGTGTCCTAATTCTTCACCTATTAATATTGTTCAATAATGAGCAGTCGGTTCATTTTAATTCACAGCCGTCCTGAGATGCAAAGCGCGATTAGCCACCAAGAATCTGATGGTGACAATGTGCCGACTTATTTCAGAGGCAGATAATAACATTGGTTGACGGAAAAATGAAAAATAGCCACGTGAGTAACAGTGCTTCGCTTGTATTTTGAAACGCAACACCTCTGCTAAGCGTAAGATTGAAGATAGATTGAACACTTGATTGGTCAGAAAAGGAAAAATAGCACACGTATGTTCAAATGTTGTATTTGAAAATATTATTCAATCAATTTAGATCGCTTTCAAGCGAAATGCGATGAAATATTTTCGTCTTTTAGCGTTAAGATTCTAAAACAAATTCACCACTATTGATTTCACAGCGACACGATCGTGCGCGGCTATTAGTGGTCCGATCATGTTGTAGGGGATCAATAAAAAATGCATGACCCGAAAAAACTCGGAAAATTCCATGAAAATTGGATGAAATCAGTAAAAGTATTCAGGGGCTTTGATAAATGCGTTGCGTTTGACAACGGTGAATCAATAGAAGACGGCGTCCTTGATTATTTCACAAAATAGTAAAAATTGATTTATCACAAGGAAAATACGGGAAACAAGTAACATGATCAGTCCAAAACGTTCAGAATCGCAGAATACCGGTCGAAATTTAGGTTCCAAAGACGCTATTCCCACAAAGAATCTCTGTTCAGAAAGTTTTGACAGTGCTAATTTCCATTTTTGTGTTTCACTGTTCTTTCAAGGCTTCTAATGCTTCGCAGGCCCGGCAATCGTCACTCACCACTGCAAGTACCAGTGATTCCACTTAATAGGATCCTACTCAATTTCGAACTTTGAAACCGATGAATCGTATTGAGAAAACTGAAAGTTGTAAAGACGGGTCGAGAAAAAGATAAGATTCGCATCAGTAACTGAGCAGGATAAATAGGTGACATTAATGGCCTCGTTGGTGCTCTTCCAAGTCAAAATAAATCATTCAAAAGATTATTTTTTTTATGCCAGAACACACAGTTTCTTGAACTCGGTCAAGATCTCTACAGTACCAATATGTTAACTGGCAAAGCTCGGCTATTAGTTCGCTTCGTCTAACGATTCAATGATGAACGAGATTTCTATTGGTAGGGAACACATAAGTACGAGGTGGAACCTCCAGTAAGCCAACAAATATTTTATTCCAAATGTACATTGTGATTTGAGTAAGAAAGAAGGTAAAAACCGTTGAATATTTATAAATCGCGCTGAACGCAGCAAAAAACATAACGAGGAGAAGAGGTTCAGCTATTAAATATTTGAGGCTAGATTTCAACACTGACGGCCAAAAAAAAAGAAGAAAGATTTTGTTAGGTATTAAAAGAGAGAACGGCGCGTGTGAACTGCACACGAGTGCGCAATCGCTCGGTCACGATACTCCATAGTCTTTTGCTACCGCGTCAACTTTTGTCACGTTGTCTTTTGTTGGTAAATAAAATCATTGAAAAAACATCCTGTCACAAGTTTCAATAGATGACTAGGGGATGTTTCGTATTTCATAACTTTTGGTAGGTATCTATCATACGGATAGCGCAACGTCACGAGCGAATCTATTCAAGAACCTCGAACCAATGACGAATTTCTTCGTTCAAAAATATGCTGTCGCTTATTTTGCCTATGTCGCCGGAACTCGAAATTGAATCACCACTCGAACACTAAATTTCCACTTTCAAATTATATTGAAAAAACGTTCACCATTTTTATGCAAGGAAAAATATTTTGTAATTTACCACATTAGAACAACTGAACCTTTGCTAACACGATTACCGTACGTTGTTAATGTGTCTTACCAAAACTTAGCGAAGTTATCATATTCTTTACACCAGGAAACTCAGGTTTCTAGTACCCATAACAGTTTTCAGGCGCACTCATGTACGAGCGCACGAACGCAATGCACGAACTACAGGTCGTAAAATTTGTTTCGATTGGATGGGTATCTGAAGCCAAGTAACCGCGTAGTTGTTAGTCCTGTCCTAGTGATACATTGTGGAATAAGAATTCATTTAGGATATAGGTCACTAACAGACGAAACCCACTAAGTGAAGCCAAATTGAACAATATAAATGTCTGAAAATACTCGATATTCGTGAATTAATGAGGGAAATCGGCCTCAATCGGCAATAGTGCTTTGATACCCAGTTCTGCAGTTCGTTTGACTTGTTCCACTATAATAATACTGAGTCGAATCGGTTGGAATTCGTATTTCGCTTGCCGTCTCCGAACCGTTTATACCAATAATTAAGCACGAGTACAATTTCTTTAAACTTGTAGTGTAGGATATATTACTATAAGGATATATTATTTGTTGATTATGAAGCAGGCACAATCAGCCATAGATTTCAAAATCACATTTGAGACTCTTCTAGTTTAGTTTTGAGTTGATGTGCAAAGCACCGGAGTGTCAGGGCGTCCGTCACGACGGTATTTTGCCGTAATGGAAATGATTGTACAAGAGTTAAACTATACAAAGTGATGCTCGGCGCAATCCAAACGGGCAAAGCTGGATTACCTCACTAGCGCTTGAGTAGAGGACGCCCGACAGAATTCGAGTCGTGATGATTTTAACAAAAGACTCCACAGCAGCGAAGTTCATCGATGTGCGCGCGTGTGTTAGGTCTATTTGTTTGTCTGTCGGCGTATTGTGTTTCAGTCATAAGCCTTGACTAAAGGAGGAGGAAAAAAGAAACAAAGCGGATATTGTCTTTGAAGAGGAGCATCTGGGGAAGCTCTTGCAAGGAACATACTGTTCTTATAGTCTTCTAAACCTCACTGTTAACCATCTTAGTTAGCCTCGGACATAGTCCAGTCGACTCATTCCATTGTCTTTTCTCCCAGCAAATGATCATAAAGATGCGGAATTTTCAAAAGGAAAAGCGACCGATAATAAGCACAACGGTCGTGAGATCGATTTAACTGCAGTGTTTGACTAGGTCGGTGCGCATTTCAGTTTTCAGAAATTGCTCAAGTCTAATGTGGCGAAAGTGGTTTGAAAGAATACCAGGAAAATTGTGCTTCTCCTTCTCAGTTGAAGCAATTTAGCTACTGTTCAGTGACGCTGGAATGTGTTCGCTTCCCATGAGAACCACGAGAACTTTGGCCGTTTAAACTTATCCACCGATTAGGTTTGAAACAATTCCCAACCCAACGCTGTTGTTCCCTCGTCTGTAATAAATGGACATTCGACATCCTTCCACTGATATTGCGAATATGATTCGAATTTCTGGGAATATTTTTTTCCATTACTAATCAACCAAATATAAGAAGATTTTACGTGATGAAAATAGAGTTATGAAAAGAAAAAAAAAAACAAGTTTATTTACAGTGATTTATTATTTTCTGAGGCCTTTGTTTAAATTTCCCTCTATTCCCAAAAAAACCATCCACAAAATTCATCTTTCCCGAAACTTCCTTACTACCAACATTTTACGAGGACTCCATTCGCAACGGTTTGTAGCAATGGTTTTGCTACATTAACATTATGGAAAAAGAGTGTAAGCAGAAAATAAACTTATGGAATCGAAAACAATCAGTAAAAATAACAGATTCAAAAAATGATTGCACTATCGTTTATTGCTCCGAATAGCTTCTGCTTCAATTGCCCATCAACTCGCTATAAACTAGGCACCTATAATGCCGAGCGTTTTCACATCGCTCTAGATCGATCTCTTGGAAAATATCCAAACATTGTTCATCTTTACACAATACATTTACATACATTTAGCGTTAAATCGATCTTCAATCAATATAGTGTTCCGCCATTTTTTTGACTAGTGTTTTTCAAGCTCGCAGTATCACATCTCACGTTTGAAAATGACTCAAAATTCGCTCAAGAAAGCTGCAATTGATAGAAAAACCTTATATCCATAAATTTTTTTCATGATCTCGTTTGGATCATCGTTCAAAAATGGATTGGCATCGATTCCGAACGTGCATAATTATAAGGCGAAAACGCAGGGAACTGTAGTACCTAACTATTCTACCGTAAAACTCATAGAGAAATAACTATCCATTTGCTATTGTGAGGCGAAGTAAAATAAAGCGATTCATTTTTATTTTATCCGAGAACCTCTGGGCGAAAGCAATCGGCTTGGCGAAAATAAAACTCCAAGAAATATTCTTCAATTCCTCCCCCTGCGCTCGCCACAAGAATTAATGTAACGACCGTACAAAGATAAATGTTACCTTGCTTCATCTTTTTTTAAATGTATTTAAGTACAGTTGAAAGGCTATCTTTAAAATATGTCTCGGCGTATGAGAACTGTTGAGAAGCAAATAGGGATCCGAGGAGTACACGGACGACATACTAAATGGTACAAGCTAAATCGTGTATTTATAGTATGTAATACCATGCATACAAATCGCAAAAAAAAATGGTACGAATGGTCAAGATGTTAATAGACTGGTCAGACGCAAAACTGACTAACAGATTACATATTAAGTAGAAAAAAACAAAAACAAAGTGTTGTACAAAAGTGGCATGCGCGGTTTACAAGAATTCAATAAGAATTTTTTCACTTTCGGAAAGCGATGAGAGCTTCTGGATTGCATGAAAACCCCGAGTTTTTATAGTTAAATTCACCATCAGGTAACATAAGCTCGATCACTTGACGTGGAATGGTTCAATAATAATTTTAAAAGTTCGACATGAAACATTATTGAAGTAGAGCAAATAAAATGGGGTAATACTCCCTTGTTGGTGCTTGACGTGTACTTATGGGCGACGGACACCAACTTTCCCATAAAGAAGATGCCGAAAGAAGGGACCGGTTGCGTTTCCCGAGCATTAGTTACAACAGAGTAACCGCTCGAAAACGAACGACTTGACGTAGCGAATAAAGAGGGATGGCCCGAGTGCGCGTGTGTGCGTGAAGTGATCGGAAAAGCATTAACCCTCAACCGACGATCTTTTTCTGCAGACCTGGTCGAACGACAAGCTTGTCTGCGGTACAGGGACGCTCGCATGAGGGGATCTGCCACCCTCGCAAAGGAAACCATAAAAAAGAATAGGTCATAGGAAGTCGAAGGAGAACGTTAGAGGAAACGGGCGGCTCCGCATTCGCTCTATAAATCATACGACTTTTCTATAACACTTGACTACTGTGAATGGTACGATCCAGCGATGCGGTTGATGTTCCGGTATCAAGAAACAACGAGGACAGTTTTATTTCAGGTCCGATGGACTTCGAAACTCTAACGTCTTATTTCTCGTCGTACAGACCGTTTACGTTATCGACACTTTTTGTCAGCCGCTCGATCATCATCATCGTTAGTTGGCAGTTGTATTATTTATATATTTTTTTATTGTATATACGTCAATATTTTATACGAATCGAGAAAAAAAACACGAAAATACTCTCACTTCTTCGAGGTTAAACCAGTACATTCCAAAAGGATTTAATCTACATTGAACTAGCCCGTCTCCAGGACAACGCCGGATAGGCCGAAGGACATCGAATCAAAGAAGTACGCGAGATGCTAAAAATGCGTCAACCTATAGGCAAAAATTAAAAATAAAAAAATGTGCATTTTTTCGGCACATTGCAGCCTTTTTTTTACATCATCCTCGAACGTAAATCACGTCGTATGAAATGCATACTTTGAAATATTAACGTTTACTTATTTCAATCATTATCTATCGCTTCTACAAATGTTGAATTTTTCACAATAAAAAAGAGTAGTAATACTCCCTCGTAAAACTTCATTGGAATCTACAACGAACACCTAATTGACGGGTATCAAGAATCGATGAGTTTTGGGTATCGGCCCATAGCTAAACATAACATTTTTCTTGAGGCAACCGTCCGTCCAAATCTAGACAAAAATATTCCCTTGTAATACTAACTCTCCTTACTATAATCACAAATAACTATTTTTCCCTGTTTTAGAAAAAAAACCGCTTGTTGGAATGACTATTAGAGTTACATTCGTACTCGAGTGTGTCTGTATAGAATTTCCATGCATACCCTTCTTCTCTCGTTCTAATTTTGGATGTGAAAAAAATGTACAATAAATAGGCGAGTAAAATAGGATCATCGTTCTCGTAGATGAAAATGGAGGCGAAAGAAGTAGGGAAGACGGTTGAACAGACACACAACGGATGGAATAGAGGCCGGATGGTTTGGCGTCAGAAAAGGGAGGCTTTTGGTGGGGATGACAAAAAGTGGACATGTGCTGCACGACTAGATGAAGAAGTGTTTAGTGGCAGGGACCGGAGATTTTTTGTTCTTTCTCCCAGAAGCGCTCAAAATGTTTAACGAAGATATAGGTTGGCAAAGGAAGTTTTCGTTTTAATCAACAATGTTTCCTACTCATGGATAGATGAGGGGTAGTATTTTTGGCGTGTGGTTCACAGCACAGTTCATAAGGATTTTGCTTCTTGGTCAATCGGAAAAAACGCGAATCGAAGTGTAATTCACTTCAGGAAATTCGTTCATTCGATCACATCGAATTCCGAACTTGCCGTCGTCCATTGGTATTACGTAAAAAGCATAAATAGGGGCTACACATTTGGTGATAACCCTAGAATGTTATCGATGATATCTCATGTGTGAAATCAAAATTTCTACCATAAAATGTTATCCATTCCACCCTTTTTATCTGTAATTTTGCAGGGAGAATGGTCTAAACCAGGGGCCCCCCTCCCACCACACCACCGTACACCCAGAATTAATTTTTTTTGATAATGGAGAGCTCAGTAGTGGTTTTTGAGAGCTTCTTGCGTTCATAAGTCGCAAGTGAGAGACGAGCGCTGTATTTATTCAAAAGTGAGTGCTTAGAAATGTATATTATATAACTTTAGTTTTTCAGTACGCTAATTTTCTGCGGGCGGTAAAAAATCTGTTCGTAGGCCGGGTGTGGCCCTTGGGCCGTAGGTTGGAGACCCCTGGTCTAAACTGTTGAGGCACGTTTGACAATCTTGGCGAATTGATTGAGGTTAATTGGTTCCGGGTATCGCACTTCCATGTCGATGATTAGTTCAATTGGTCTTCAGAAGTTATTGCAGGGAAAAGCGTTTAACAAGTATTCCAACTAGTATTCATGGTGCATATGCCTTATTTTCTCTCACCAAGACGAAAACGTTTTGGCAATACCGCATTTCCAACATTTTCACGGTCGATTTGATAAACCAGAAAATGCGGTCTGAGCTGGAAACGCGGAGATCAATAACGATCTCGAAGATGACAAATAGTGCTAACGCATGCGCCATACTTGAATTTAACATCCATCTCCATTTCGGCTCATTCCCAGATTTGTGCATCATTGCGCGCTCATTGGACGAATTGCAAAAGCCGAAATAATCAAGCTAGCTTCACCCAAATTCGCGATGAGGGTTCCCATTCGAAAAACTTTTACGAACAATTGTTTGTTTCAAGACCGAACCGAATAAAAAGGCCAAAACCAACAAATTCGATCGGGTAAGCGATGCGCATTAAATAATTAGACAGTTTAATTTAAAAACAGCAAAAATGGTGCTAAGCAAGATACGTCTGTGCATAGGAACTCTTCGTTACCGCTACTAACTCTCGACATCATGGAGGAAAACCTTTCGAGATGAATCCCGTGCAACAATCGCTTCAGACAATCTCATTGTCGATGGAAGCGTATAAAAAGAAACAAGTCTGATTTTTTTCTCCATCGCTATGGTAAAATACGCTGCGTGCGGAAATTGCCTCAGTCGGGGGTTGAATGAGCTCCGAAGGGTCCCGATGGTGACAACACGAACAAAGGTCGAGAACTCGATTATTGCCCCTTGGAAATGAAAGGTTTTCTTTTAAAGACGTACTTTTGTGCCAGGATTGCTGCTGCTCCGACAAGGAAAATATTATACGAAGGTCTTGAAGAGATTGAGGAGGAAGGAAGGAATGCGGAGGGCGGCACATCAGCAGTTCCCGCTCTTGTTACTTTCGAGCCTGTCGATGACAGACCCGACGCCAGCGATGTGAACTCGCTCATTACTCTCGTGAAGTATAAGTGAAACAAGGCTTCTGCTGAGGCAGTTCATTTTCCGTCTGTTGTGTGGACGAAATGGAAATATGAGAGAGAGAGGGAGTGATTGGGTACAATACACTGAACAAACCGATGGAATTATTGAAGTACCTAACGCATCAAGTAATACTCTTCCTTTTCCACATGAGAGTAGTAATACTTTTATCCCCGTGTATATGTAATCAAAATAAACAGGTGTATATATTTTATTTTAAATCTAAAGTTCAATGGTATTGAAAAACGTATGTGGCGTAATAAATGAACTCAAATTGCTGATATTATGGAGACTTTTCAACAGACCGATTAAGGGCCAAGTGCAGATTCCGTAGATGACACAACTCCAAGACTCCAAGACCGTTCCGCACGATTGAGGAAGAAATTGATGTTTTCAGATTGTTCATGGTCGAAAAAGGGTCGAAAATGAATAAACCGATGATACGTTTAGTCCAATGTTGATAGGTTGAGAAATAAATTTGATAAGATAAGATAATGTTTATTGGTCCTCTTGATAGTACAGTTGTATTAATCACTACAGATGGATTAAAATATTGATGCTTCTTGGTGATTTGCTTATTTCCTAGATTGAGTATCTTATTATTTATAGGATTTTATTAGTGATATGATTAGTATTATTTACATTCCTATTTGAGAACTGCACTAAAAAACATCGCAGAGGCTGTGCTCTGGTGCAAAGTTGGTTTTGTATATATATTTCATTTCTGTTACCTCTTTAATATCCGTGTTTTCTATATTATGTTTTATTTGTATTTGTATTTGTGTTGTTTGTATTTGTATGTTTGTTTTAGTGTTTCCTTTATTTGTAGGTCTTTTTTTTATGCTCTATTCATTTATGTAGTAATCGTATTTTTTGCTATTTACGAATTTAATTATTTCTTTTTTGAATAGAGTTCTGCTATTTATTTTAGTCAATCTGGTAATTAAATCGAATTATTTGTTGATTATTTTTATTCCTTTATATCGAGAGAAGGATCCGGATACAATTGTTTGCAACTTTCGATAGAGGCCATCTGGCCTCCTTGTACGCAACTTAATCAGAAACTGTGTCTCGTTTTAAAGAGGCGCTTTTTTCAAAAAAAAAAAAAAATAATAAATAATAATAATACAAAGCCATCGTCATACTGAAAATGATTTTCGGTGAAAATGTTATGCATACGTGCACGAGGTTAATTTACTTACCTGGGGTAAAAAAAAATCAAATTTTGAGGCGGTTAGAAAATATTTTTATTTGGGTTTGCGTTGTATAGTTTATTATGAAAAATAAACAAAAGGCCGGAAAGCAACGTTGCAGCTGGGACCAAAAATGGACGGTAGGATATTTACCGTAAAGCAGGGCTCACAGGCTTCCGTCGATGCGTTTGAATTGTTGCGTGTTGCATTCTGATTGGCTTCGTGATAACTTTCCCGTGCCGAGTAGTCAAGCATATAATACAGAACCTGTAACGCAATCGCTTTTGCCGGATGCCTGTGAACCCAGCATTACTCATCAACATAGTTAGATTCTCTTTTTGTACCAATTCTTACTGCCTTTTGGTTTCCTTTTAGCCACGACGCCGTCACCGCACCTCCCTCCGTAACTTATGAACGTAAAGTTGCTTTCCAACTCGCCCTACAATGAATGATAATTATTTAAGGAACAGGCCGCTACCTTTAAACCTAGTTTTTGTGAGGGCGACACTATTTCTGGATGCGCGAGGGTCGGATGCTTGATGCGACACGCAGCTAGCAGTCGTCATAGCGCGGCCAGATACTCGGAACTTCCTTGCTCTTTCACTAACACGCCTGTCGTTCACACACACACGTAATCGTCCCCTGTCCCTCACCCTCGAGACCCACGTTGTCTTTCTCCGGATTTATATATATCTGTTCTCATCTTTATGAATGAACCATATCATGGTCATCGTTCGATATTATCAATGGTATTGTAGCTCGTGAGATGATCGAAAGTTTTGAAATGAGCATTTCTTAAATTCCTGTTCAAGCGAAATAATAAGTTAATATTAATAAGTTAATACGGCCAACACTATTCAGAACCGATTATGAAATTGAGTTCCCTTTTTCCACACCTCATTCGCACAAAAATCTTATAAATATACAGGACTGCAAGCCTTCAATAATTTTCCAACCACTCGGCGAAAGAAATTATTATATAACCAATTTACCGGCTCAGTCAAAGGGAAGCTGACGGAATTCCTTCTTTGTGCAATTTAATGACTTAAGAACTAGCTGTAAGAAATGTTATTTAAGAAAAAATGTCAATTTTAATAAGGAAAGTAAGACAACAAAAGCTCTGATTCGGAATTAGAGAAAAGAGCATGCTGTCGAGCTAACTCCTCTTACAACACGAGCTTAGTCTCATGTGGAAGATAATTCCTTAGAAATTGAGCAGCCTATGTGTGAGATACGTTTTTGCTGTAATCAAGTTAGCGGTTTTTAACCCCCAATTTACTAAAAAATGTAAAAAATATTCTTTTTTTTAATGGAAATAAATGTATTCTACTCTATTCTATTTACGCTTTCAGCTTGAGTGTAAGCATAGGAGGAGCTTTTTTAAAAAGAAATAGCTGCAATCGCTGCAAGCTCCAGTACAGGGAAACACAGGACGTAGTGTCGGCGACACATTTCCAGAGCGAGTTGTGAGAGGTATAAAACACAAAGGGGAAAGATCTCCTAGGGGATGATGCACGCTTTCAAAAAGTTACCGTAGAGCCCAAAATCACAAGGACGCCAAAGACAGGAACAAAAAGACGATATGAGACAGATGAGAGAGTTGAGGACAAGCAGCCACACATGCTCTCATCTATCGTAATAGAATGCACATGAGACACGTAACAACACACCCACATCTCATTCGATCTTCAACGACTGTTCTTCTCTATTTTCCGTTCGTTCTCTTTGTTTCATTTTACGGTTACGAACTATTCGACTGAGCGTGACATATTCACTCAGTTTCCCATGGGATTTAAATAAGTTCTAACTTCCTAGAACTCTTTGTGTGGAAAATGTTGAACCAAAAATCACTGCTTTGTGGCGTTTTGCAGGATTATAGCAGAAAAACCAGTTAACTTCGGCCTTTGATAAGTAAAAACACTGAAAATGAATGTCATGTAGCTTTCTATTCCTGTTGCCTTTATATCGATTATAATCTGAAAATTTACACTCGTAATTCACCGAGTTATCGGTTACAACACCACACAAACGTGAATGTTTCCACCAACCAAAATATACCAACTAATAAAATCGAACGTCAGCCGATATTTTCGGCGGTTATCGAAGGAACAGGGAATTTTAGGGTTTGATAAATCTCGAAAAATACGAATTAGGAATGCTACTAAATTTAGGATCTATAATAACGGCGATCGAGACAGACAATGTTAATGAGGTTTTCTCGAGGATGCTGATAATATGAATGCGATTATCTCTTCTTTTTTTTTTTGTTGATCTGAATCAACCCTGTCTGATTGAAACGCGCGGATCACTGTCGAAATATTACGTGTATTGTTCTCGGAGAACAAAAAGATAATGAGTCCAATTATCAATTTCAGCGCGCGGCCTTGTCTGGACGGCTGTTTGTTTAGACCTGGAGAACATTCAATCTGTTACGACATTTTACTAAAACGATTATTCTCATTCATCTCGTTAAATGTAGATTTGATTTTTTTATTTGATAATGTTCAGCAGAAAGAATTGCCAAACCGCTAGTTTTCATTAATCAACGACCAACTAACTATTTCAAATTGGCGTTTGATAAGCTAAACTCTACATTTAAATCTAAACATAGTCAACTGATTTAAATTAGGCTAGTTAGGTTGTATGTAAAGAGGTTTTTACGGGCGAATCTGGTAACACGGTGACAAATTCAATTCTTTTTTGATACGTTATACAACAACAAACAATTGTAATCGCTCACAAAGTCATTGCGAATCCGGATATCCAATAAAAAAAATGTTGTTGTGGGAACGATTGTGCGTGAAAAACCAAAAACTACAGTTGCAAGACCACAACCGAGGTCCAAACTGAATTGTTACTAGTATTTTAGTAGAAGGTAACATTCATATCGTCAAAAGGTGAAGAGTTCAATCAATTAAAATACTGGTATTAAAAGCATAAAGCTTCTAATATGACAAGGGACAACTTGCTCACGTGGCAGTCTGTGGATCGACTTCCGGGATGCCCATGTTATGATATTCTTATCCTCATCCTGACAAAGAGGCTCAGAGCTAAATGAGAAGAGAAGGATGCTCTTGTTATCCAAGCAGGAGCTTGATCCCCACGATCTCTTTATAATAGAAACGAAATGAAACCGACCGTTCCTACGAGTAGCAGTCGAGAAGAACCAAAGAATAGAACATGCAAAGATGGTCGTCGCTCGGATTCTGTTCGGCTCGGCTCTCATGATTACTTCACTATTTTCCACACACGTTTCCTCATCACTTCGGCTCCTCCGTTCAAATTCTATTTGTTCGATTGCGAGAATGGAATGAGCGCGAAGAAATTACCTAGAACACCGAGTCAACTTCTTACAAACCATCCGTGAAATCCGATTGAATTCTCATTTTGCTTTGATAATTATAATTCAATCTTGACCATATTGGAGTCGCACGAGAAAAAATTGTTCTAAAATCTTTCGAAATTCACCTTTCATGTTTCGAAGTTTTCAGAATCCTATTACCACATGAGAAAATGCTGTCTATCCTTCACACGTCTTTTGCACTTTTCACCGAAAATCAGTATCGGATACCTCAATTTTAAGGTGATTCTCGAAGTGACAAGGAAAGATTCATATTTTCCAATTGTTCGTAATCGAGACGTATTCAGTTTTAATTCAATATATTTGTATTCTGAATCGAGCGAGACCATAACAAAGTCGAAGCGTTTGAATCTAACGAATCTTGAACTTAATTTTTATCTTTTGAATCTGCGAACGATAAGTATTTGCTCTTGGTGCTATTTCAATTCAGCCAGATGTTCTCTCTGAGTTCTATCGCTCACAAAGCTTACCATTCTGAGTTCGTTAGATTTGCTGTCGTATTTTGTTTCTGTTGACACGTTCTTGTACGTTGAGTTAGTAACCTACTCATTTACTGCGTGGCTTTACCCATGATTCCCGTTAAATGGCGAGTAGTGCAATAGCCGTGATGACTAAGATATCTACACCACTGCTGTATTGAAAGGGTACATCACGAGTTGCTGGCTGGAAAGAAATTAGGTACTTGCGAGTGCGGATGATAATGCACCTTCTGAAATGAAATCGAAACGAAGGAAAAGTTGCAACAAATCGCTTTTTTTTTTTTTTTTTTTTTTTTTTTTTTTTTTGTCGCTCAATAAAACTGGAGAATATCGGTGAACTTAAGTCAGTGATGACGGAAAGCAACGAACAGTGAAATTCAAACCGAGTTATGGAACATTTTCGCCGTTTTTTATTTTTTTAATTTTATAAATTGATGACGATCGTATTTTGTCGTCGGAATTCAACGTTGTGGGGGCTATTTTTCATAATTTCGGTTCATTTCGCGGCCTTCAGCGCTGTCCCTAGGATTGTGGCGAAGGATGAAGCTAACTAAGATTACAACCAATTGACTAAACAGGTTCACACTATCATCTGGTTTCCAAAAATTAATGGTACTTCTTTGGGTACCTATTTGACTGGACACGAACCAATGAAGATATTTTCCCCGCATTCGTGTTGGTTCTTTATAAGGAAACCGTATCACTTGAACTCCTTACTTTTAATGAGTTCGGTTGAAAATAATCCTCACGTAAACGTGAATGACCCTGTTGAATAAGCCAACGTTGATAGCATTGCCTAACACTTGAACGACGCAGTGACAAGACACGACGTACGTTGCGATCGTAATTAAAATTAGTGAAGAGATTCGTACTGTTGTAGGTACACAACACGAGAAAATAAATAAAATTAAAATCGAGGGGACTTTTTCAACATGGAGTCCATTTAGTACCGCGGTGCATTCTTGTTGAGAACCACTTGTTGTATTAAAATCACGCTCACCGGGTTAATTATTTTCGCTGCAAAGAGAGAGAGCGTATTTTATAATTTTCAAGACTTTCACGAAACGTTGCCGAGAGAGATTTTTCATTTCTCTTCATATTTTACTTGAACTTATTTTTATTTTCGCGAAATAATTGTGCGCTCTCCTTCCTCCTGCTCATTACTTCACAATGTGTTCTCAGTACGGCGGCGAGGGTTCATAATTACAGAACATTCTTCCTATTAAAAATTACAGAAAAGGTTTCTCATTCACAAAGGAAGCCCATCCACCTCTCCCGTTCCGTTTTTCGTCTGTATTTTTTCCCCCATTGACTTTACCGTTGCAACTTTTTTCATCATCTCCGAAGTGGGTTGCGATCTTGGAAAAGCAATTAAAAATTCACCGTGGTCGAAATTGAGCAAAAATCTCGACAATTTAGGATATTGGCAAATGGTGACTGCTCAGCTACAAGCGTTTTTACGAGCAATGTTCGGAAAATTGAATCTGCGAACTAAGAAATTCACCAGCATTTATTTTGGCACCTACCAATTTAATACTTCAATCCACATCGTAAAAAATAAAATGAAATTGGAACAGCGATAAAAATCACTCGAAACTACATTCCCTACAAACCCTAAAGCATCGGATTTATTGGAATCAGCAATGGTTACAGTCGATGGAAAATAAATAATTGTGACGGTTATAACGGCCAACTGCGAGAATTCAAACCACCCGTGGGTCGGTTTATCTCGTCACCGTGTGTTGGTCATCACACTCTGACTTTCAAATAGCGGAACTCTTGACAGCTGTAACTGATCATCTCTTCACGGTTTTCGGGTAGTTAATCTATGACAATGTTTGCATTGAGTATCAATATGTAGTAAGCTATTTACGAGCAGTTCTAATCGAGTGGAAATTCGATAGGAGATACGATTTTTGCGGTGAAGGAAATGGATCATCAAAGTAAAAAAGCAGATTGGTTTTCCCTCTAAAACATGCTTGAAAAAAACACTTTCCTGGAAATATATTCGAAACAACGTACGACACAGGTAAAATATTGAAGTATCGTTCTCGGCAAAAATGAAACATTAAAATTCACTTTAAAAAAACTTTTATTCATTCAACCTATTGCCCCGGAAAAAAATCACCGTAGATTACAACACATTGGTGAAGATCAATTTAACGAAAAATGATCCAGACCAGGAGGCAAGTTTTTTACCAAACATTTCGTATCGACCTACACCTTCGACATCGCTTAAGGCTTCAAATGAACGGCAAAATGGCATGAAACATTCAACAGCCGAAGAGAGGAAGCACGACTTCCATGGTTGTGTTTATAGCGTGCTTTATAAGCGAGCAGCACTTATCATTATCATTATGCTGGTCAACTCTCCGTCAAAGTAATATTAATGAGGAATTATAGTACCATAAAATATGTTCCTATGTGAAAGTCGCCGTGAAAATAGTTGAACCCAAATGTTATTTTAATTTCTGACGTCTCAAAAAACATATAATTTACAATAAAAGATAGATCGGTATAATAGTCAGCTAGCACAACCAAGCCGATTCACAGGATTTTTTTCCCCCAAAATGTATGGGGTTGTGCTGAAATATTAGGAGATAATATGTACCGCATATATGACATGATCTAGAATATTCAGTTTCTCGCGAACCATCGTGTGTAGAGTACTAATCCGCACACTATTCTAACCCGTTTAAAGCCGATCTAGATTCCTTCGGCTCCCAAAATTCCTCTAATGGAGTACGAAAACGGGAAATGCTAAGTCAAAAATCGAGCACATGCCTTTCAAAGACTGGATCAACGATTTGCAGTAGAATCATCGAGCGGTAATAGCAACATCCAAAAGTGGATTTTACATTTTCAAATTTTGAGCGACGAAGAAAAATATCGACTGAGCACGAATATTTATTTCCTACTGGGAAGGCCAGGTGGAAGTTTGGAGGCCATCAGTTCAAACACGACAAAGACAAAGAATACGCTCCTCATGTTTGTCATATTTCTTTCGCCCCTAACGTAAGC
This sequence comes from Tupiocoris notatus, assembly GCA_037159825.1. NCBI lineage: Eukaryota > Metazoa > Arthropoda > Insecta > Hemiptera > Miridae > Tupiocoris > Tupiocoris notatus. Next base: position 3,915,445 of record JASJUZ010000090.1, read on the forward strand.
TCACGTGTTATACACATGTGTGAACCCATCCCCTTACCCATAAGCAACTTCTCAGTATCTGGCTCAGACATTATACCTGGAAAGTTTTGATTTTCCCCTAGTATATCCGGCTACTGTTCCAAATCTCTAAACCAGCCATGGAGAAGAGGCAATGCAATATCGGATTCATCTCGGAAATATCGACTCTTTTTCGAGTCTGTCACAACTTCAACGCAAGCAAACTAGGTAATCTAATGTGCAGAAGATTACGTTCAATGGAAAGTGTTAGACGCTGCCTGAACAACTCGGGAGTAAACTATAATATAAAAATGGCGATTTTTTAAAAGAATTGTTAACAACATGGATGGTCGTTGTTTTTGGCTCTGAAGCTTCGATTATTTTGCTCTTTGAAATATTTTCGTAATACAGGGCGAAGAAAATATTTTTACTTCCATGTATACGTCGGGACTTTCGTATTCCAGACGACAAAGCCTAATGAGAATGTTGTAGCCTGATGTTGTAGCTATTCCGAATCGCCTCGACTTCAGTCGAAAAATGTTCACATGAAATTTTTGACACAGTACTAAACTGACCAGAAAGTTTACTTAACTGAACAAAAAGTTCCCGCCAACATAGTGAGGATTATGATCAAATTCCCCACTTTCCAATTCAAACTCTTAATTATTTGTTACGAACCCACAACCCTCAAAACTCTTGAAAAATACTGTTAAAAGTGATGCTACAAACCGGTAAAAGAATCGAGCCCTCGTTGGTTTAACGATTTTAAATTAAATTTCTCAAACTCGAACTTTATTTATTACTAATGAACGAAACAGATCGGAATTTAGCACATTTGGCCAAAGATGCCGGGCCTATCTGTGCCAAGTGCTCTATAATATATTCTATCCTGAGTTAAAGTGAGCGAATCAAGTGATTTAAAATAATAAAAATTTAGGAAAAAGTCGATCGACCGAATAATAAATTTAGACACATAAAAATTATAAATATGAGGTAGACATTCGGCTAATGTATTGAGCACTCTATTGAGGTATCAAAAAATATTTTTGGTGAAAATTTCATATTATTTCTCGTCTTAAGTTTCCACAGATAATTTTTGATCGAATCGTTTTATAGCACGAGCAGAAATTTTTATATTCTTATTCGGATTTTTAATACCTTAGAACGTAAAATAGCACAATTTGAGGGATTTAGAAGAAAAAATTGTGCGCGATTTCACTGGTTTATTATCGAATAACAGTTTAAGGGAAGGCACTTTATAATTTTTCATTCTGTTAGATAAACTATTGTAAACACCCAATAAAAAAATTTCTTACACCCCTCAAACCATGAGAATCTTAAAAAGATAATCGGACACTTTATCGGCGATTTTCATACACAATCGCTCGATACGACAGAAAACCAAATAAATTCTTTAGCCAGACGCTACCTCGATATTAAAACATTTTACAGGGGTTTAAGGGGGAGAGACAATATATTTTCAATGTCTTCAAAAAGTGGACGTGCTAAGTATAAATACTAAATATAGATTTTTGAACGCTGAATCGATTTTCGTCGATTGTCGAGTTCGCGGACGGTTATCGACGCATATGCAAGGGATTAACGATGATAAAACTCGAGAACATCTTTGAGAAAACCGTTCTATACCCTTTCAAATGCTCGTCTCTTCAGTCATACAGTGGGAAATTTGACAATAAATTTATTGATCATGGAAAAATTGAACCAATTAAAATTATACGACATTCGCTAAGAAGTATAGCCAGCATCAATATGTTCAGTGAATTTACTAATTATTGGCAGCGTTTGTAGAGATCTGAACAAAAAAATATATATGTATTCAAATTGAAATGAGCTTTAGATTTCCTTCGACCATAAAGGGATCTATTCCGTTTTCAAGCGAATATTCTACAGACAAATCAACTCTAGAGCAGGTCGTTTTTGGTTTATTGTTCAATAACAAATCATCGTAATCGCCCGGAAAAAAATCCTATCCCCCAAAAAATTTCGAAGATTGTCGTTAAATGGCAGGTAGAATCGGAAATACGAAACACAAATTTTGTGGTCTGCTGTCAACACTTTTCAGAAGAAATCTACAATTCAATAGGCAAAGGGTGACAATATTTCCTTAATTTTCACGTTTTCACAAAAACCACTCTAGCCCCGCCAATGCTGGCTCAATTTTTCAACCAAATAGCTAGACTAAGTATAAGGGTAGCATTCAGAGGTTCTAAAGTGGTTAACTCGTGTTTTCCCGCTTTTTTGAAACGTAAGTTTGTTGCGTGTCAATTCCTAAAGATTTTCGGACGCTGAATCGAATGAGACCATAGCCAGGATGATGGCTTATATTATGGTTCTCGAGTTATTGTAGCTCTTGAGAGGAATTTTGAGAAATTTGGCTTGATGGTATAATTGGAGAATTTGTGGAGCAATTTAAGTTTTACTATACTCATTGGATCCTCGTCGAACATTCCTTTCAGCTGTATCGTTGGACGATTGATTTTACTTTAAATGAGATGATAAAATAAATAAAAATAATTTTTTATTACGATATTTGCCAAGGAGCGCCTTTTTAGTGACGCCGTTTGTTGTCAGGAGTGAATTTTCACAAATATTCGAGTTAATTACTATTTCAATCGAATGGTCTTGTTAAATAATAAGCAAACAGATAAATAACCAACTATACAATTAATTCAAGCGTTTTTTTCCCTATCAAACTTGGGCTTCTAGATAACCTGGATTGAACTCGGTGAGAACAACTCTAGATATAAATACGGTGACAATTATCAAGCAATGATTGCGAGCACCATTCCAAAAATTTATTTTCACACTAGCTGTTTTCAACGATAAATCATTCGAAATTCGGTCAACTGTGTCTTTCCTGTCCAGCCATCGTGCGATTTTTAGAACCGGCTCGACAGGGCCCATTTTTCGGTCGGAGACGAAATTTCATGAGAAAATAATTTCACGACATGCGAAAAAATTAACACTAGCCATCTGCACAATACAATATCGACTGGATTCGGTCGTTGGATGATTAACAGGCGTCAATTCGAAAGTTATTACGTTGACTGATAAATAAAAACAATGCGCAGCCTAAAAAAAAAAAAAACACAATAAGCACGCTATTTTAATTTTTTTTTAAATTTTTAATGTACTTATACGTTTAGAAAATTTTTAAAAAATTTTAGGAATCTTTCGGTTACCTATAGGGTGAGTGGATGAAGGTGTGATGAAGGTGATGATGGCCGAGGGGGACGTGAGGGAGCGGGTGAGGGCTCACCTGATGATTGAAGGATGACATTGTTCGGCGGTGGAGGCTACGACTGCGGCTGATGTGGCGACCGTGGAGGCGGCTAGCGTAGCGGACTCGCGTAACGCGACCGGCGGCGGTAGATCGCGTGACGAGTGGCAATCACTGAAAAATGCGACCGAAGACGTCGTTGACAACGTGACCTTGACGATTGCGCGAAAACGCTGTGGTATCTTTGATAACGGCGTGACAGAAGAGCGACCGACCGACGAAAACGGTACAATGCAGGGCAACGCGAGCTGCGCGGTGGATGCTATCTCACAACGCGGCGCCCGGCTGGCTCTGTGCGATGTGACGGCTGACACGATGAGGTAGACGTGGGAATTCGAGGTGGGGGCACGCGAAGGCGGAACAAGCGCAGAAAACGCGCCCCCTCCCCCGCCGCCTGCGCGCCATCCCCTACCGCTCCTGCGCCGCACCGAGCTCGCCCACCATTGGCTGTCCTCCTCGTTCTCTTGGCACCTCCACCTCGTCAACCACCGCCACCCCCGCTCGAGCGTCGTACCTTATTCTTCTTCGCCGCCCCCTCGAGGTGGACAGCTCGTTCCGCGCGCTCGAACAACGCCAACACGAGCATCCTCCCCCGGAGTGACCTTGCTCCTCCGCGTCACCCTCGTTTCCCCCCCTAAAATCTTCAGTTCTCCCTCGTGGAGAACTCGTTTCCCATTTTCCCTCACCCTCTCGCCCATTTTCTCTCCACTTTTCTCCGATTCCTTTTTCTCCAAAACCTTCCTCAAAGCGTATTCTTCTCCTTTTCTCACATTTGTCGCTAATTCACTTTCCTCAACTGGCGGAAACGGTCGGACGAACCGGCGATTCGGCCGCGGCAACAATGGACTCAGCTCGAGTGGAATTCGATAGCTATTTTGTTTATTCGACATTAAACAATCGATATCTCCAGAAGAGAGGGAAAACGCTCCAAATGATTGTACAGTGGTTTATTATTCCTTCGCTTCAAAAATAATTTAAGAAGACCATCCATTTTTGGTTTATTATTCAATAATAAACCATTGTAATCGCCCAAGAAAAAAAAATTTCTAACCCCCCCTCAAAATTTGATGTTTTACGTTTCAAGGCATGTAGAATCCGAATATCCAATAAAAAAATTTCTGTCCGTCCGCCGTACGCCGTCCGCCGTACGCCGTACGCCGTACGCCGTCCGCCGTACGCCGTACGCCGTTAGCAGTTTTCCGGCCAAACTGTAAGAGCTAAAAATCTGAAATTTTCACCAAAAATCAATCTCGGTCCTACGACGGCCCAATTCTTGAACCAACTTGCTAGCTCAATTTTAAGGGTATTTTTGGGGGGTTTTGAGGGGGAGAAAATTCATATTTTCCAAGGTTTTTTAGAAAAATTTGTACGTGGTATCAAATTATATAGATTTTTGGACGCTGAATCGAATGAGACCATCGCCGGGTCGATAGCTTCATTGGTTCGCGAGTTATCGCAGCTTTTGTGCCGAATTTGGGAGATTTTCAGAAATTTGACATGAGGGTATAACTCGAGAGTTCTTGGAGCTATAAAAATCGTTCTATACTCATTGGAAAGGTTGTCAAACACTCTCTCCAGCTGTATCGTTAGGCAATAAGGTTAGGTTTTAATTAGGAAATTAAGAAAAATAAAAATGATTAAAATTACAATAGTCGCTACGGAGTTTTCCCCTATAGTTACCATCTGTTTTTCGGTGGGAACGTTCAAAAATGTTCGGAATAATTTAAAATGACAAATGGATAGTCTTCTTAAATCAATATTGAAGCGAAATAATAATAAACCACTGTACAATCATTTGCAGCGTTTTTGTGATTGTAATTATTCCGAACATTATTTGTGAACGCTCCAACCGAAAAACAGATAGGTAACTATAGGGGAAAACTCCGTAGCAAGAAGTATTGAAATTTTAATAATTTTTTTTCTTAATTTCAATTATCTGTAATTAAATTATCTGGATATTTTCTGTAATTAAAAGCTAAACTTATTGCCTAACGATACAGTTGGAGAGAGTGTTTGACGACCATTCCAATGAGTATAGGACGATTTTTATAGCTCCAAGAACTCTCGAGTTACTCCCTCATGTCACATTTCTGAAAATCTTCCAAGTTTAAAACATAAGCTGCGATAACGCGAGAACCAATAAAGCTATCGACCCCGCGATGGTCTCATTCGATTTATCGTCCAAAAATCTATATAATTTGATACCACGTACACATTTTTCTGAAAAACCCTGGAAAATATTAATTTTCTCCCCCTCGAAACCCCCCAAACTTACCCTTAATATTGAGCTAGCAAGTTGGTTCAAGAATTGGGCCGTCGTAGGACCGAGATTGATTTTTGGCAAATATTTCAAGAATTTAGCTATTGCAGTTTGACCGGAAAACTGCTAACGGCGTACGGCGGACGGACAGAATTTTGGTTTATTATTCAATAATAAACCATTGTAATCGCCCAAGAAAAAAAATTGTCTAACCCCCCTCAAAATTTGATGTTTTACGTTCCAAGGCATGTAGAATCCGAATATCCAATAAAAAAAATTCCGTACGCCGTACACCGTTAGCAGTTTTCCGGCCAAACTATAATTGCGAAATTCTTGAAATTTTCACCAAAAATCAATCTCGGCTTACGACGGCCCAATTCTTGAACCAACTTGCTAGCTCAATTTTAAGGGTATTTTTGGGGGTTTTGAGGGGGAGGAAATTCATATTTTGGCTTTCTATATAGGAATCTAAAATCTATATAGGTTTTTCTCATGAACGGTAATTTTTGGGAGGAAACATTAATGGCATGAAGTGCTAGGAAAGGGTATACGAATCAAACGACTTGAGCACCGACGTATGTGAATCTCGATAACGATGATTCTTACCGCGAACGAAACGTGGGTGCTGAATATTGCTCTCGAATAAGGTTTCTAAATGGCTCACCTGCAAATGAAAAAAAATTAATCATAGAGCATTATTATCATCATGCGTAGCGGTAGGATAGTTTATAGTGTAGTATTACTCAGAAAATAACAAATCAAAAAAATATAAAAATAGACGCATTGTCTATGAGCTGTGGCCATTATCTCTAATTTGACAGCTTTGCTGCAACTTAATGCCTGGTTTTCGCACTTGTCATTGAAAATTATATACGTGATAATTTATAAAAATAATCAAAAATCTACGGCACACAAAAAAATGTAGTACTAGGTTGTCAATGATCACGATTCAAACAAAAACTCACTGCTTCATCACGGAGCTTTCAGGAACAATATTCCCATCATCAGGGGTCCAATAGTTACCCCTGTTTTTAGAGAAATAAGCTTCATAAATAACCTGGACATATTTGCGTATTTAAAATGAAATTTAAAAAAAAAACAAGAGTTGCGGTCTACTCTTTTATTTGGTAGGTATAAACCAAAAATTTCACTTCAGCAGTGAGTTTTTTTTTACCCTATCCCTGATCATTGGCAACCAAATAATCGCATAAGAGTTGATATGTTATCATCATTAAAATTATTACATGCATATTAAATCATTGATAACCCAAGAGAAAAATGGACCCTTCAAAATTTGATGTCATTTTCTATAAATACGGAAGACCAAACCGACTAACGATTAAGTTGTTCGATAGAAATGAAGGTAATTTCCGTAAAAATCAAAATGATTTAAAACGCCGATTTTCGCCCGAGAATTTCTTCATAGTTACTGATTATTGTTGTCAGTGAACGTTCGCTTTGTTCATTTTGGTTGTTCGTCTTTTCACAATTCGGTTTGTGTAAAAGGTCTTTTTTCCAAATGGGAACCTAAGTCAATGTAATTTTGGAATTGCAAACCATTGAACAATAATCCGCAGCGTTTCACTTCCACATTCGAGGACTATGGCACATCGCCCAGAAAGCTGACTCGGGGATGGAAACAAGTTCGGAAGAGATTCATCAATTCCCCAACTCAGAATCACATTCTCAACAGAGATGTCTTGAGTTAGTGATAATTAACCTGCACATCAGGCGTATTAAAAAAATAAATAAATAAATAAATAAATAAATAAAAATAAACGTTGATTTTCTTTTGTTGCGAGGGAATCATACTTGGTTACTTATTAAATGGCACTCCATTGCAATCGCTAAGGAGAAAACATTTCCAAATCCCTGCTCCTTAAAAATTATGGTATAAATCCCCCGTGTGAACGTTTTTAAACATTAAACATTTTTAACCATTATTTGACACTTTTATTATTTTCTTATTAGATTGAAACTTCGCCAGAGAAGGTGCACGTTTTGTTTTTTTATCCTAGTTGGTAAGTACATATTACAGTACACGTGACCAATGTGTTCACAAGTACGAAAATTATCTCATTCAATTTGTCTGTAAATACGTAACGCAATTGAAGCTCGAAAGGATGTGAAAACTGTATTTGTCATCACCCTGTTTCTCCGAGTGATTGTTTCCCGCACACAATAAAAATTTTTCCAAAGATTTGACATTTAAAACGGCAATCGAGATGAAATATTTACTAGCGAAGTTACCACGTTACTTTTTGGCTTATCTTAGTAGTTTGGTTAATTAAATGTTCGCACAGGAACTTGATAAAAATAGTACGATTGAATGCAAACCAGGATTCAAAAAGTGGGAATTTCTAATTAAAAAAATCTTGAGGCAGATGCAAGGGTATAGGTGACTGTATTCGTCCCGAACGTGTTCATCGAGGGGTTTTATCTTATCTTGAAAATCGAGCGTTTGATTTATTTTAAGCAGCATAAAATTATTAGTATTATTATTTTTTTTTTATCGAACGGGTCTCTCGATTAAATTGGGTAGCGGCATTCAAATAAGGAAATAACAATGAGTGTTTTGTTTTTTTCAATCAAGTTTCAATTGTTGAAATCCCAACAGATAAGGAATTCACCTGTTCACAAAGCGTTCACGCTCACGCAGGTACCTACCTGCTTATCAGAGATCCGGTGTCACGCAGCAAGTCCGAAGCTGGCGGAGTTTTTTCAACGAATAGATAATACATGAGACTAAGATAGCTGCATTGCGAGGAGGGGATATGATGAAGAAAATTAAGAATGGATGTTTGGAATCTTAGGCCAAATGGAACTTTATGGGACAGTAGTGGGATCAGGGGGTGGATCATAGTTAGAGCACCGCCCATTTTGGCGCTTTTGGCATTATTCGCTCGGGCCCTGAGCCAGAATTGTTCATTCGCGTGCGAAATAAACAGCTGTTGACAATCAACGCTAGCTAAGCTTTGCCGCTTTTCACGGGCCAAGTACCGAACGACTTAGTTAACGCAGATTCAACGAGGCACATGTCTCGCCATACATCAGGGAGTTTGATCAAAATTTTGCCGAGAGTCGCCGGTGATAATAAGAACGAGCCAAATTGCAATACGTTCGAAGGTACTCGGAAATGCAACATTTGCAGGAATAAGAACGAGGAGTTCTGGATCACAGGTCTTAACAATATATCAATTGGATTCAATGTAGGTACTCAGTTTGAAGATGATTGTTGACTGTGAGGTAAAAACATTCCTCGACCAATTTTTACTGTTATTTATAATTAGGACTCAAGATTGATTTTGATTTTGTGCAATTAAAGGAAAAACATCGATATAGCTGCGCTTTCTTCCTCTCCGAGATATATGATCTGTATATGCAATCACAACCATCCCAAGTCAACGGCTCTCATTAGGTTCAGCTTCCGAAAATCAATATTGAATTCCAAGAAAACAATCTTATGATGCAAAAACACTTTTTTTTCTTCTTTTTTTACGTCCTTAATAAAACACCTATTTATTTTATTCGTGTACTTCAACGCACTGCGTTTTGTACAAAGGAAAAATAATTTTGTAATCAGGTGGTTCCATCTTCCGGTTTCGGTTATTATCGGTGAAAATTACGGAATTCGATCGATTCCGTATTGCTGCATAGTCAATGGAATAAATATTATATCACCTAATATTATAACCTTTTCGTTTCATAGTTTTTTAGTTTTTTGACACAGTTACCAAATTTTTATGTTCCTATAATTAATGTTGACACCATGATGATCTCCAAGTATGTTTCAAAATTTATTATATCATTTAAGCATTATGTTGTAGGTTAGTAAAAAAATCTTTCGAAATTGCCTGGTGACACATTGTTTGTAATTTTTGTAGGCCCTGATGAAGGAAATGAATTTTTCCAAAAGCTCGGCGAAGGAGTAATCTGGCTTTGTATGACCTCCATCCCGATAATTGACAATTTTAATATTATAACCCGTTTACTGATTATTCGTGAACCTTCAGAGCAGTTTCCTCACTGCGATGAGAGCAGTTGAGTCGGCGAGCGAGCTAGTTTTGCCCCGTAGTTGTCAGTGCAGAAGAGGAATAAGCGTTCAATATCCGGCCGATAGTTGTACTTTGAACTGAAGTTCGAACGAAATTGCTCCTGGAATTGCGCACGCCTTGTTTCCGTCTCTGCCGCAATTTAACTTTCTCGTTACAATCTTGAACGAACGAACGTTGCTTTGAAGACGGCAGAAAAAGGTTGCAAACTCAAATGAGGGAAACCAAGCGAAAGGTCGGCACAATTCTTTTTTAGCTTTCATCAACCTTTGCATCTCCGACACATCTCTCTCTTCATTTTTTTCCGTCTCTTTTCACCGCCTACATTCTTTATCTTTTTGAAAGCTTTCTAAGTTTGCTCTTTTTATCTCATTAAAAATGTCCCTATATTTGAACAGTAGCGTCCCTTTTATCATTTGGAGAGAATAGCGAGATACCCTTTGGTAGTGGCTCCACCCCTCTCTTCTCGCTCGTCTCCGTTTTTGTCCTTTTTAAAGTGAGTTCTTCGCTTTGTACGAGCACCAACCATGGACTCCCTGACTGACGCGGCTAAACACGGTTTTCCCTTGTGCAATTAAAAAAAAAAAAGAAAAGAAAAAAGAACAGGAGCGAAATAGCATTGAAGAAAGTAGGATTTAAAAGGGATTTAAGTAGGGGTTGTGAGAGAGAGGGATGACGAGCGAGGGCCAGCGAAAGAATGAGATGGAAGAAACTGAAAAAGGAGAAAAGACATGATAACTGGTAGAATGAGGTTGAGGAGGAGGTGCAACACCTGGGGACAATGGCAAAGACAATTAGAGCAATGCGGGGTAGGCGGAGCGAGACATGCGCAAGAGAAATCCTTTGCCTCCTCATCATCATCTTCACTCTCGATCTATCTCTCTCATTCACCATCACTCTCTTACGCACTCATCCTTCTGTCTCCCGTCTCTACTATGTACTCCATTCGTCCCCTATTCTCTTCTCTGTTTATATTGTCTGAAATCAACCCTTTCTCAATCTCTTTCTCCCGCACTCGACTCACCTCACGCCCTATTCGGAATTCGCTCGGTCTCACTCTTTCTCAATTACTCCCACTTTACCTTGAAATACATTACCTTCATCGATCTAAGGTTTGTAGAAGAAGGGGGAGGGGGTCAGTCCTCCGACCAATGCAACGCCTCTCCGCTTCCTTGGAAGGAACTTCGCCCTCCTACAGGGCACTCGACACAACCGCAGCATCTAACGCCATCACATTTTCGCCACCGTTTTTCCCTGTTCGAAAAAAAAGGACGGCTACACCCCCGAATACAGTTACAATCGTAGGCGGGTACGAAGTTTTGGATACAAATGGCAGACAGGTAAAAGATAACGAATAAGAGCTTCGTTTTTAGATTGATAGTGTCAGCCGTTGTTAGGTGATAAGTGATGACGTAGATTGATTGTTGTTATGTTACTCGAAAGCATTATAAACCGGAAATCTATCAGATTTTCTCCATGGATTTCGATTATTCAGGTGCATCCTAAGTTGATCACTAAATTGCGTGAACTGCTATAGGACCTACCAAATTGTTTGAATATAATTTTGAAAAAAAAAAAAAAAAAAAAAAAAAAAAAAAAAACGGCAAGTGGCACAGGTTTTAACATGTGAAATTGAATCTGATCAATGTCGTCGAAACGAAAGTCGACTGATAACAAAAAGTTGAAATGAAATGCATTGTATTCTCAGACTATTTTTGACATTTTTCCGTTCAATTTTTTGACCTTCTCACGAGGTGTCATCTATTTATTAGCGACATAAATTCGAGGATTTACTGTATTCGCACTATTCCGGCTCAGCCAATAAAAGGACCAACGTTTTAAGGAAATACTCTTATGTACAGGTTCTTATTTACTATTAGTACTATCAGTACATATAATGACTCAATTCTTAAAAATTCGACAGGTGTAGCTGTGCACTATCCGAAACATTTTCCAAGGAGGACTACGCGTAATGCTATCAATAGTGAAACGTCGGACGTATTCGACTTTTCCAATTTTCGCCCGAAACTATGATGACTTATTCGGAAGTTTTCACCCAAACCTACAACGCTTCACCTTCGATGAACTCTCAACAGCACCCACAACTTCTTGTCACTAGATAGATAATGTCATTATACTGGAAGACGGGAATCTGAGATCGTCAGACGACTAGGGGTTGCCCTGAGGAGGCGACGCATTAAACAGTCATGCAATTTGTATGAACTCGCCCTATACACTACTTAGTACTTGACTGAGTGCAGTTAACCTCTTTTATAATTATATCGGTACCTTAGTAAGCAGCCAGCAAGTGCGCGGCTTGGTCTTCAGCATCGAGAGGGCGATGGGAAACAAGCTATACAACTTTACCCTTTCTAAACCTCAATATCCTCCCTCTTCGGGTTACCCCGTTCTCGCTCTTAACTTTTAATGATAACTTAACCCCTTCATCGTCCTATCATCTCTTTATGGATATTTGATAAAGCGGTTTTCCTTTAATGAATCAACTAACTGTGTATAAAGTTTTTGTGATAACATCCCCTTTCCTCTAATGGATCCACTCCAATTCCCTTTGATCTGATTTAATTGGCCACTCTTTTTTATTTTGTATTTTTTCGCCAGTGTATTTCTCTTTCTAATTTTATTTTTTTCCATCCTTTATTTAATGTCGGCGTATCGTCTCCCATGTTCGGTAGTGTTCTTATGCATTCCAAAGCCGCCACTCGACCAAACGAACACTTCACTTTTTGTCGGAGTCGAATCGATACATCAAGTTCTTGCCTCGTCCTGTATTTTTTTGTCGTTGCTTCGAGGATCACTCGTAAATTTTGGCCTCAGTTGGAGTCCTCCTCGCAACTCCAACGTCATCATGGTGTATTGGTCACGACACTCAGCATCAGACGATAGCACAGTCATTACCTAATAAATTGTGCTCTCTCAGTCTCCTCTTACGTCTTCCAGATGGTTTCTCACCGAGTAAAACTAAACACTTGAAGGCGGGAATCATTATGAGAGAAAATCTGACCTGAAAAATGTTTGAGCATAGATAAGGACGAAAGAGATCAGTTTTACGAGAGTGGTTTCGGTCCGTTTTTACTTTTCCTCAGCCTACGTATAATTTATGAGCCAAATGTTTCAGACGCTGACCGAAACGACAGATATATCAGCAAAAATCAAATTAAAAAGGGGTTTGGGTAAATTATTCTAAAAAAAAAAAAATGCTGATAACTGATGCACCAATAGTTGATTTTTGTAGCTTTTGCTTTTCCATTTTTCGAGCATTCTCAACGAAAGGTTGCAAAATTAATTTTCATCAGAACTTATAAGCAGGGCTCACAGGCATCCGTTTGTGTTCTGCATTCTGATTGGCTTAGTGACAACATTCTCGCGTTGGGTAGTCAATCAAAATACAGAATGCAGTAACGCAATCGTATTTGACGAAGTTCAGTGAACGCTGCCCTATCAAGCTATCGAGTAATAGAAAAATAAATATCAACAAATAATTCAAAACACGTATCATCAACCACCTACCTGACCTGACCAGCTTCATAATGAGCACGAACCCAATTTCTTAAATTAAAAAAATATTTGCCAATTTCTACAATGGTTGGATTAAACTGGGCGAAAAATGGAGTCGCTCAGGTAGATTTCAATGAAACCACTCTCTTGTACTTACTCTTCAAGTCTCAAATTGAGTTAATCGTAAACGTAGTTCCCTTTCGCCCATTACCATAATCGATCTCTAACTACGATAATCGTATAAAACTGCTAGTCGAAACCTCACGCTAACTCCCTCTCTATGAAATTATTTTCCCACCATCTAGGTTCTCTGTGAGTACAATAGTACTGATCGTACAAGCCATTTTAATATGTATTATTTGGAAGGTTATCATAGTCTAAAATAGTTACGAGATTATTTGTGCCGGTCCATCATGAAACTACTGTGTAATCTATATAAACCATTTTTTTTTTCAAAAATGTCCACACTTCCTGACGAAAGTGTCGGCCAGTTCATGAGTCTAACTTTCAAGTAATCCCGTTTCCGCTCCTAGGGTTCAAGTTTCTCGCCCTGTAGAGTGGGCCTTGTATGGGTTTTTTCAGTATGGGTTCAGTTCGTTAGGGACAAGGTAGCTTTTTGACTACTTGACGAAGGTAGAAAGAAATTTAGTCTATCTACGGTTAAATTCGATCTAGTAAAGAGTCCAAGGAGTTCTATTTATTTTCTCTCAAATTGTGTCATTATTCCATTGTAGCCATTATTATTATGTTGCCAGAATATTCCTACTCAGTCAGCTCGCCTTCGAGCTTTTTTTAGATTCGGTGAAAAGGAAATCCACGGGTGATTTCTCACGTCCAGTCTTCATGCTCATCTAGCCTTTTAATCTATACGATTCTAAAGAGCATTCGCTATCTCATCAGAAAGTGTGGATAAATTAAGAAAAAAATACAAACTTCCATTTGGCGGGTCGTGTAGGTGGTGTATGAATGGAGGAAAGTGGATGCTATTCAAAGACAAAACGGGTTTTCAAACTGGCAAGAGGAAATGGAGATCCCGCATCCCGTCAGAAGGGAAATTTTCGGGAACAGGTGATCCGAGCGAACAGCTGGTCGTTGATGAAGGGCACTGCGGATCAGTGTATGGCAAGAGGGGAAACGGGGCAGCGGAAGGACAGTCAAACCTTAACTGAATACGCGTTCGTATTTTTGTGTGCGCGCGTCCATACGAACAATCTGAAAACAAGAACGGAACAGGCAACAGTCGAAACGGAAGAGTTGTGAACTGTGTGTGAGTCGCGGAGGAAATATGAATGAACGTCGGAGATGAATGGAAGTGGCCGTTGCCAGCTTTTAACATGGCTCACAAAATATTCGGACGAGAGGAATGGTAAAAAAAATCTTCTCCCGGTCTCTACTTGTCATGGGCCAAGATGTAGATCGCGCGGTGAGTGAGCGAGTGTGCGTGGAGTATGGACAGCTAAATGAGAGGTAGTGGGCTGGTGCATGGAGGATCGGGGCTGTGTGGAGGATGAGGACAGCGAGCTGAGATAGCGACGTTGCAAGGGGACCGGGGCACGCGAGCATGTCATGTGTGTGTGAGCGTTGTGTATTCATGTTACCAGCGAGCTGGGTCTACGCTCCGACGAATTGACATGGACAAACGTTTAGTGGCGAATTCCGGTCGTATTTTGAAAACGAAATCGTTTGGAATTCTAACTCGCAGTTATTTGCGTCACCGAGAGGGCGAGTGATACCCATTGTCTTCTATGGTAAATCTACGGTAAGCACCTATTCAATTTAAAAGTATTGTGTATTTGATCAATATGGAGTTCCGGGCACCGGCAGTTAATAAAGCCACTTATTCAATACGTAGACTGATTTAATAAACACAGTTGGCTCTAATTCAGTGATTGCACCCAACGCTTTAATTTTTTCACACTCGATCGAGACTTGGTAGCGATGTCTACCTCGGCCCGCGAGATCGACCAGATTCGGGCTTGATCGACAGAGAAAGACAATGGGTGAGAATAGGTCACCATTGCAATCAGTCCAGTGATACAGTCTCCTCAGGTAGACTTTTATCAATCAATACTTTCTAGATCACGAAGTGACATTTCAATTATTTGGACGCGACGGCATTTCCTTATTTAAGTAATTTTTTTTTTTTTTTTTTTTGTACAAAAACTCTTTATTTTACCATATTTTTTTCTGATCCATTTTCCTTTTTACACCCATTTACATCGGAAACATAGAATTATTTGGATCGTCCAAATCGTGATAGGAAAAATGTCATAATATCATAATACTCAGAACCACTTTTCGAAGAAAAATTGAAAAATCAGCGTGTCTGTGGTCAAATATTCACAAAAGTCGTTTTATGCCCGTGAAAAAGCAATTAAAATACGTAGAAATTAAAAAATAAAAATAAAATGTTTCTTCTAGTGAATGTGTTGAGGTTGATTTTATCGAAATTTGGATAACACACAGTACTTCCGAAGTATTATTAAAGTGGTTTCTATATTGATTTTCACTGGCCAGAACCTTTTTATTATTTTTGAGTCTACTCGCTAGAAAAGCGGTCTAGTTTTTGCAGGATTAGTGTTAAATAAATAAAATATTAGAGCGAAGAGTCTGTCAGTTTTGTTTTGGGTTGAATATGAAAGAGGCATACATTTGACTTCTTCAATTAGTTTACCTATAATCAACGATTTCTCAAGTGTCTAATCTTAGTAAATACTTAAATTAAGTCATATTAGCCTACATACTTCAATTAGACCTTCATATATATTTTTTTGATTTCTTAGATGGCTACTCCAGTTGGCCGACTCAAACATGAAAGTGCTATGTAATCTAGACACACCAATGTTTTATTAACTATGGTCATTACTTGTTTGTTTGTTGAGATATCGTCGAATCAAATGAAAAAATAGAGTAGATATTTCTTTGAACGAAGCTATCCATCGTAACTGTCACGACTGAAAAGGCAATACCACCTTAAAGCACACAACTGAAACTATACATACGGCATTTTCTTCAAGAACTAATGATCACATTTATAATTTTAAATCTACTTTTAAGGCGAATTGGTATTATCCAATGTTTACGTAATCGTACGCATGTTTGGTCATTTCAATATTGTATTTAATCGAGTAGAAGATACAATACGTAGATGTATACGCAGAGCGTATAATGTTGTACTAATCGCTTACGTAAAATAATGTTTTTACAAGCATGTAAAATAATAATCTACGATAGTTTTTGTAGGAAGTGAAGTTAATCCATTTTGAATAGGGTTGAAATATTCTGTTGGATTCACGGTTCTTACGTTTTCAGTGAAACACTGGAAAATTCATGTTAAGGGTACATTGGGATTTCTGAACTTTCTGAACCTTTCTTTGCCGAACAAATACCATCCAATTTCTAAGTCTGATACCTAGCGCGTGGAGAGGTCACTAGTCCTCGGCTCCAAAATTCTAAGTTCACCACTGGAGATAGATTACCTTCTTGGTTTTTGTCCGGTGGTTGTGAGGGGGAGAAAAACCAAGCGATTCATTCTCCGATTCTTTATTGACTGGCCGAGCACTTTCGCCCATTAAGGCGTTTTCAGGGCGACGTGGAGCCATAGGGTCCACAGCTTACTTGTTCAGGCTCAGTACATCTTCAGTACTTGGTTTTTCGTTGTATAAAATTTCCAAACTGTTCCTGTCCGTTTTCGTCGCAACTAATGACACATGAAGGATATGCTCAGTGCGTTCACTAACGTGCCGACGCTTGGATGGTTTAAGAATATTCGAAACAAGATTTACGTGTGTAGACCGAGAATGTGCGAATTTGGTGCGAAACTGATTCGGTCAATTGAAATTGCAAAGCGCACGTATAACCGAACGTAACGGCGGTCGCTGGGCGGGCAAAACTCCTAAATACATCAAGATCCACGTCTTCCAGAGATTTGAGGAGAGGAAGGTTCGGCTTCTTCAAAACAGACCACCAACAACTACTCTACTGCTTTTAATTCACCGTTACTGGAGGACGGCCAGAAGGTTTTTTACTGGGAAACGGAATCTTACGTGGGACGAATCTCTTTGAAAGCAATTCGAACATCAGAATAACGTCTTTCATCACAGTATGATGGCTTTCCAATCAGGCTTTAGTCAGTTGCATGCAATAGTAGATTGGAAAGAAAATTCGCTACTGTTCAACATCGGTTGACAAACAAAAAATGGCACTCAAATCAAATCAAATCCATTTACTGCTTCATAGATTTTACATCTGTTGCAACTACATATCTGAAAAAATAACACTAACCTTCAATAAACTTGGCAGTCACACATTTTTGACGAAATAATTAGTGCTACTTTTGTGCAATTAAAAAAAAAGTCATAACATACATTGAATGAGACCATGATTAGCCTAGCCGTTTTTGAGATTTTCATGTATAAGAGATAGAATAACTAAACTACCTATTCGTATTGCAACCAAATTACCTCTACAGTCGTAGCGATACTCATACCGAAAATACACTTTCCTACCACCCTCTGGATGAAATGTAAATTCAACCATGTTAACTCATGTTGGGAAAAACGTAAAAATCGAAATATCAGGTTTTATTAACAGTTCACCTTCAGTTGCTAATTCATATTGTTTGTTGGGAACCGCCAAAACTCCAGATGTTTGATAACTCCCGTATGGTTATTGTACACTAAAACATTTTACAACCAATTATCATTGTAGCAAATATCAATATGGCAATATTGAAGATGGTTGAATAATGCGGTGCGTAAGTGCCTCATTGGAGAGTTTTAGTGCATTTTGCATTTTTTGAAAACTTAAACGTAGGAGTATTGGTTACTTCATTAAATCATACGTTTCTTATGGTTACCGCCTTGTGGATGGCGGATTGTTGTGACCATTAGAGACATATGATTTAACAAAGTAACCAAATCTCCCACGTTTAAGTTTTCAAAAAACGCGAAAGTCACTAAAACTCTCTATTTTGGTTTATTAAAACCATTGCAATTTTTTGGAAGTATTCACGAAACGATAATTAGTAGAATTTGAACGCAACGTTTGTAATTTGATCTAGTGTTTTAAAATTGTTTAGATTGTTTCAATTTTAGAGCGACTTTATGAGTAAACACCATTGAAAATATGAAACCAATTACATAAGTTTCGAATTGTCAGTGTCGTGTGTGTATTTCTTCCCTTATCTATTTTCAATAGTTTCCCCTCAACCGAACCATACGCACTGTCTGTTTTTGCTACGGTGAGCACTACTTCAGCCGTGATGACCGCCCAGTGGTCGTCCAACAATAACGTCGCTGCCATTGTTAAGAAAAAATGTGTTATATTAAGCATATCTGAGATGTAAACCCTGTAGTGCCAACCCAAAACTACGATTTAACCACATTAATCGTCGTTTTTAAGAGCAGACGCGCAGCGATGCGTTTAACATTTTCTGCGGTCTGTCGCCTTCCGATTTTAACTCTAAATATAAAGTGTAAAAATAGACATTATCGCACGTTTTTTTTTAACGTATCAGGGAACCTTTTACTGCAGAAAAAAGCGATCGGATATAATAAAAAGGATCACACAAAAGCGTTGTGAAGATAAATAATTTAATCATAATGAAGATTTCATCTTGGATTATTTGTGAGAGTTGAAATAAATTTACCTTGTTTGTTTCTAGTATTGATTTCTGTATTTTCTCGTATTGATACACCTATCAGTCAATGGGTCATTCATTCAACATCGATTGGTGCAAAACTGTTCGATGGCTGAAACATTGGTCGGCACTGTCATTGCCCAAAGAAATACATTTTCCCGTGACTGGGATAGAGGATTGAGCAATAGTTATCGAGAATAAGCACTTAAATCCAAGTGTCGCGTCAATAATTCATTGTCACTGTATTCGCAGGGGCATTAAAAGCAAAAACACCACAGCCTGTGGACGGAATCACTTTCAACCTCGACCGATTCTACATTTGGAAACTCGTATAAAACAGACAAGAAATCGGATGGTTCTTCCTTCGAACTGCTATTATCGACCGTATCAAAGAAAATGCGATTGATTATTTTTATTACTGTGAACATTCCGAAATGGCGTTTTGCAATCGGGAAATATCTTTCACGTGCATCTTTTACAGCGCAGCCACTTAACCTGAGAGGTGGATAAGGTAAGAGCCAGGGCAGTTGGATATATAACACAGTTCTTCCATCACTGAAGCTGGGCAATAAAAAATACACTGTCTCACTGCATTCGTTTGTCGACTAACCATGCGAGATCGAGAGATAGGGTTTTATTGCTGCGGATTACAACGCTGCGCCTGGCTAAAGGGCGAAAGATGGCATTTTAAGATGTTCCAAGAGAAGCTAGAATTTCCCAAGAATACGGCTAGTACTTTTATATCGGCAGAGATCATCTTCAGGTTTTATTCAGGAGAAAAAAGAGATATAACGCGTTTTAGTATTGGCTCAGAGTAAGTGGAAGGAACATCGAGTAATTACTTTTAGAAATGAAAATCCCAGAATCGTTTGTGTGAAATCAATAATGCTTACTGGATAGTTAAAATTAAGGTGAATTCGAGCACGATGAAAAGAGCAACAAGACGTAATAAGAAGGAACACAATAAGGAGGAAAAGGAGCAACACAGACGTAATAAGGTTAAATTTGGAGGACTCAACAATTCTGAACCTCAAGGCAATTTAGGGATTGAAATAATTTCAAACTGTTCACCATCGATAGATCTCAACGACTGATGAAAACTGTACGACAAGCAAATGAAGACAGCACAATGAATTATATGAGGACGTGCGATGGTAAAATCGGCCGCTGTAGATAAAGTTCGAAGTGACTCCACCCGAAGACAGTCTTCCCTTCGACATCCATTCTCCACCAAGCCAACTAATCAGCAGAATTTTCGGTCGTCATTCGGCCATCAGCTCGTCGGTTCGGACAAAAGAAGTACATTTTTTTGGAGCGCCTTAATTTCAGCTCTAAGCTATAGATTCCTCCCGTCGTAGGTTGGGCTCCGTATAATGGTTGCTTTTGCAGCGAAAAAGAAACGCTCCCTCATTCTACCAACTGCTAAATAATTACGATCTTTCATTACCGCTCAAGTCCGAAGCTATCAAGGAACTGTCTTAAGGCGAGTGATTGATTAGCGGTAATAGAGAAGTGAGAAGTGCTGGAGAAACGGCCGTAGCTGTTGGTCCTCAACTCTCATTTCGAGGGACCTACCGAACCGTCTTGATTCATATCCAACCAACCGCAACTCTCCTACTCTTAACACTAAAATCCAACATCAACAGATAATGAGCACATAGTCAACATGGCTGAATTCTAACTACCGAAACGTACAATGAAAGATTTCAATAGTGAAACTTTCCCAGGCGAACATAAATATCTACCATGTCATCCAAAAAATTGACCAAATCCACCATATAAGAGACAATCATGTCTTTTTGAAAACTATTTCATCGCTTGCTCCCTATCTTTGATCGTTTGACTTCATAATGCTTACGGTGTGTACTGGTTTTCCGTGAATTCCACGCGTTTGAGATAGTCATATGCTAGATTGCCATAATAATAATAATAATAAATTGCGCCACTTTACTTGCAGTTAAACCATCGAGCGTTCTTTGCAACGTTTCGTGCAGCCTCGAGATTTGATTAAGTTTTAATTCTTACTTAATTACGTGGTAGATTACTTCCAACTCAGAAGTTGCAACAGTGAGACAGTGTCTCATGATTTAGAGAAGGCGGAATATCTTCCGCGGGCGGAGGGGGAATATCTTGTAAATCCAAATCCTTCAGATAAGAAAAATGTTTATAATGCAGATAGCGCTGCTGAACTTATTTAAAACCGGTCAATTATACGAGTAGTATAATTTGTTTCGCTGAACCGTTCAATGCAGCATTGCTCTTGTACGAATACTCATGTGTGTGTACATTCACTCACAACGTGCATTGGATATCTCAAGCCAATACTTACCATGAAAAATTCAAGTGTAGGAGAACTGTTTGGGGAAGAGGACTGTGCCAGAAAGGCAGGCCGCTGCATTATTCGATTACCTCAACCAACTTTTCGATTCAAAGCTTGTGCCACAGGTGTTCTCTTGCAGGATTATCATGTATGAGAACATCCAATTTCTGTTTCGACGTCTTTCGTTTCTAGCAATCACTCACAATATCATGAATAGAAACTTCTATTTGTCACTTTTTCGGAGAATATAATCGCTACCTTAAGGGAATTAGAACAACATTTTTTCGATGCTGATTTTGTCCCACATCTTCACTACGTTGGTTGTCATAAATATGGAAAATAAATTTCGGGATATGTAGCTCGAAAAAACTCTGGCGGGAGTAAAATACAGTAATAGATATTCATGCGAACTCGGCGCAGTTCACGTTTTTCGAAATAGACGTATTCAATAATAAAGGGGCCCATTTACACTTGTGACAACGCACAACCAAGTTATTGCTGAGTGTGAGCAACAAGTGATATGAATCATAGCACTGAGAAATGTTGTGGTAAATCAATAGCATTCGAGAGACTGCTGACATGAAAATAATGAAGATGTAAGTTTTAAATGGTGGTTGGTGGCAATAATGGGGCAATGGTGGTTTTAAATGGTATTAATATTGCTCAATGTTTGTTTTGCAAGTTGTAGAATGTTAGCGCAATGACAAAACTTCTGTACGGCTCAACCAATAGGCTGCATAAAATATAATATTTTCTTTCTGTGGAGAGGGGGGTAATGTGACCTCTTACTTTCACAACTCTGTCAAGGATATTCCAGAGTTCTTTAAGAATATTCGTCTCGGTGATCTCTTCTAATTTGAGAGAGACGCATTGTTCAAAAATCTGCCATGACTGATACAACTAATTATATCGTCTAATGTCTTGGATGGCAGGGTTGGCTAACAAAGATGGGGAGGTGTAAGAGGACGGTGAGGAGTACAAACGACCCTAGTACGTCACTGAACCCACACACCACTGATTCTCAAAGATCATCAATTTGACGAGAACTGTCAAAGGGCTACAATATAATCTAAGGTTTCTAAACTGAAAGAGCATGACTGAAATGTATCGCGCGTGCAGTGTACATAATAAAGACAATGTAGAACGTGAAACAGAGCTTCGATCGGGAAGGCTAATCCATCAAAAGGAAAGCGCACAGTGGCGTAGCCTGGAGGCCTTTGAAGGCATTATCATACAAGAGAACGATGGGGGTTAATGCAGGAGAAGCGTTAAAGGCTTTATTGTATACGAAACCAATTGAGAAGATAAGGTACGTGTCATATGCTTATGATTAATGCACGACAGAAATGGAAATAGCGACCGTAAAGTGAGCGAGAAAGAGAGGAGCAGCTTTTCTGCAAAGCCTCTCAGTTCCAAGTGAACAGCTGTCTTGTAAGGTCGAATCAGCGATAAAGGGTGGAGGTTTATTTCTGAATATATTCTGCATCAATGAATAGCCCGCAGCAGCGCACTATTACTTTGTACAAACCATCGAGTTCTTGAGTTGTACTCGGACTGTCTGAAAAGTGATCATATCAAAAAAGTGATGATAGAAATTGAATTTAGTACCTACGCTCAATTGGTTCTGCGAATCATCTTCTTCAAGTCATGAAGAAGAGGTACCAAATAAAATTTTTGATATCCTAATTGAATAGTCCTATAATAGAGTTCCTTAATTAAGTATATTTTTAATGAAGTCATTTTTTGAAAAGCTGGTTACTACAGAGTGGCAAGATGGTTTAAGCTGTAGAGGCCAGCGAGAAATACCTGAAATAACGACCGAAAATGAATCATCTTGCATCATCTGCGATTTACGAAGAATGGGGAGTTAATAATCCTTGATTGAGTCGATTAAGTACATTCATAAAATTGATTGCACGCTGTTCTTTTTATGCCGTAATTTTGTTCACCACAATCAAAAAATAGAACAGGACTTATTCAAATCGAAGGGAACACTAAGTGTGGCACTTTTCTACTCGGCATGATTAACAAGAAACCAAACCTGCCAAAGACCATTTTCGTCCTTTTCTCGTTATCATTCGCGCTCCTGGAACTGGATATATTTTTCTTGTAAGGTATGTATTCCACGAAATACTTGAAAATTATTCAAAACGTTGTTTAAAATACTCGTTAGATCAGCGCCATTCACCTGCCAAGTGTCGTTGATCGCTGAAATAAAAATCTTGTTAAATGGTCCAAAAAAGAAAAAAAAAAATCAGAAATTCAACGAGGCGCTCTACGTCATAAGTATTACTTTTGATATCTTTACTTTTTATTCAGTTTCTATAAAGAAAAGAGGACAACGTCGGAGGTGAGACGAAAACGACTCCCCAATTTAACGGCAAAAGGAGAAATGGAATAATAAATGCTACGTATTTTAGTGAAGAATATTTCGGAAAATGATGGGAAACGTCTTTTTGAAAGCTAATTTCATATACAGAGCCCTTTGCAATTCTAACTAAGGCTTTGTGTTATTGAAGCAGCGGACGTGACTCCCTCGCAGTCCAACCATCGCCTTTCTGCTAGTTATCTAAATGACTAAATATGGAAGGAATGAAAGTTGCCAGCTCGAAGATCATAGAATGTTTTTCTCTTTTTCTCCTTATCCTCTCATAAATAAGTGGAATTATTTGTCTATAGCTACCTACTTTTTACAGGAGCTCCTGAAATGGAACGGGGATAAAAGCTTGGCTCCTTTTGACTTTGATTTATGCATCGAAAGTGGATGAGCGACTGATTTGAATACCATCTCAGCTTGTATCTACGAGAAATTGATTGTACAGTAGAACTTGAGTTTCAATATTACCAAGGATTCAACTTCAAGTTCGTGTTCATAACACTCTAATAATGGAGTAAGTCCACATTAGTGCCAAGTGCGGTGAACGTTTTTACCTATCCTTTAACTCAATTTTTATTAAAATTATTAAACCGTTGAAGATGATTGTACAGTGGTTAATAATTTCTTCCGGCCTCAGGCTTTAATTACTGCGAGGCTATGACTAGTCCAGTGCGCCTTAGCTATAGCATAGCAACCATTTGGTCAGCTAAGTTAAAATAATAAGTTAAAAAGATGCAGATCCATTCTTCTTCGATTTGCCGTTAACTATATGCTCGCGACACCTTAAAACTCCACAACCATAGACTCCCTTTGAAGACGGTTCAAAAGGTTACTATTGGCACACATTTATTCTATGTTGTCAAGCACTTTCGCCCCTTCATGCATCCTGAGAGCAGTATACGTCTATATCGAACCTAAGACTAGAACTAGGGCATAGGTATCACAAGTCCTGTAAATAATTAACAGTTGATCCAATCGATTGTTTCAATCAAATCAGTAGTTTTAAAAGCCAAGAACGATGGTTGCATTATTTTGGTTTATTATTCAATAATAAACCATTGTAATCGCCCGAGAAAAAAAAATTTCTAACCCCCCCCTCAAAATTTGATGTTATACGTTTCAAGGCATGTAGAATCCAAATATCCAATAAAAAAAATTCTGTCTGTCCGCCGTACGCCGTTAGCAGTTTTCCGGCCAAACTATAATAGCTAAATTCTTGAAATTTTCACCAAAAATCAATCTCAGTCCTACGACGGCCCAATTCTTGAACCAACTTGATAGCTCAATTTTAAGGGTTTTTTTGGGGGGTTTTGAGGGGGAGAAAATCATATTTTCCAGGGTGTTTCAGAAAAATGTGTACGTGGTATCAAATTCTTAAGATTTTTGGACGCTGAATCGAATGAGACCATCGCCAGGTCGATAGCTTTATTGGTTCTCGAGTTATCGCAGCTTTCGTGCCAAATTTGGGAGATTTTCAGAAATTTGGCATTAGGGTATAACTCGAGAGTTCTTGGAGCTATGAAAATCGTTCTATACTCATTGGAATGGTCGTCAAACACTCTCTCCAGCTGTATCGTTAGGCAATAAGTTTAGCTTTTAATTAGGAAATTAAGAAAAATAAAAATGATTAAAATTACAATAGTTGCTACGGAGTTTTCTCTTATAGTTACGATCTGTTTTCCGGTGGGAACGTTCACGAATGTTCGGAATATTCAAAATCACAAATGGATAGTATTTTTAAATCAATATTGAAGCGAAATAATAATAAACCACTGTACAATCATTTGCAGCGTTTTTTACTAACCGTTACTTACAAGAGGGTTTTGGAAAAACCAAAAGGGTTCATCAATATTTCTATCTAGCCAAGTATTCGTTGAAGATAGAGCACCTGTTCCAAATATTTGCATCATACAGCGGCTATTCCAAAATCGGGATTCAACAATTCGGACCCAAGCGGCATCAGCGATTTAAGGTAAAGTTATCGGTAATAATAAATTATGACCGCATCACAACTGAAACGGTCGAAGAGGTGTTGTAGCCTTATTAATTGTTCGTAATAACATGAAGTTGACGGATACCTCTTTAATCCAGTCAGAGGTATCACGAGGACCTACAATCATTATGAGGTTCCTACATTATGGGTTCATTTCGAGCAATGTCCATGTCCGAATGGATGAAAGTACTTGAAATTCGCATATACCGAGGAGAACAAGTCAACTGTTCAATACCGCCTCAACTTTTTGATAACACACAGTATTTCGGTACGATCCTCTCGAAATCGATACTCAACCAATAAAAATTTCCAGTATCACGCGAATTTAGAGGATTAGTGGAAGTAATCAAGGGAGAATGCTCTGAGACCGTATTATTTCCAACTTCGCTCTATACTACGTCAACGATGAAAACTCGAATGAAGGAACCTTACCGAGTATCGGCTGGAGGTGTTGACAAGAAGACAGAATAATCCTACCGAACCAAACTTGCCTCGGTCTTTTAGTTCAACTCCAACGGTTTCCCCATTGGGCCTTTCTCCTCAATCCGCCTGCTTCGTTGAAGCTCATGGTGAAGTCTCGTACGGCTTGGAGCATGAGGGAGGAAGAAGGAAACGGACAGCGGCATCGAGAAGGAAGTATTGCTCGGCTTAGCTCTTCTCCGCTTCGCCGACTCTAATGTCAACAAAACCTACCCGTTGTCCTAATACACGACTTATTGCTTTCCTCTCTCGCCTCTCAGTACAGAACGATAATATCCCTGCCTTGCCACCAGTTCTTACTTCGAACCTCAACGTATTATATATGACAACGACATATGAGCTCAAATAGAAATCACCCATTTCCCTTTCTGAGCCCCGTGGTTCTTCGCTCAAAAACTGTGGGCTAGCGTTCTATCGCATTCTACTTGTTGAAAATAGGCTGATAAGTGTCGTCCTCATATTGCACAGTGCGATGAATGTGTTACTGATGATGTTATAAGAGGCTTCGTGCCAATCAAACTACTGCGTCTTATGTCCATCAAAAACATACTTGCCAACACTCAACTTGCTAGAGGGAACTGTCCGGTCCGGCTAGAACGCGGCGTCGGCGGTTTATCTGTACCATACTAGGTACAAATCTATAGTAGCGCGTTCCAGCGTTTTGATTATTGTGTCCGCGTATTAGTTGCTTTGGTGATAAGCATTTGAGAGCTTATAAAATTTATTTTTTCTTTCGAATTTCAGAGGGAAATTGAAGAGTGAATAAGTAAAAAATGTATTTTTTTCGACAAAACGATGGGTTCTTTGTGAAAAATGTAAGTTCCCTTTTAGTGAGTTCTGACTCATAGTTAGTTAGTAGTAGTTTTTCTCGTTAAATCAAAAAATGGTGACACTATCAATTTTGTCGTTTTGTCCATTTTGGGATTGTTGACATTGAAAACAATGAAACTATGGAAGTTATTCATTTTCTGTCATTACTCCCATAATGATATAATAATTTTGAGTATAAATATATAATAATAATAATTGAGCATAAATAATTCTATACTCAACTTGTTCAAAATTTTGAAAAATAAATACTGCTAGGAGGTCATTGTTATACTTAAACGCTCACTCCAAGAGCTGGTACATATATGTGTGACGTCGTTGTATCGCTGACCGCCGAGGAAAACGCGAGTTCCCGACCGCAGTGTCAGAGTGCGTCTTGTGTGTGCCCACGTCTCGAGTCTTCAATGTCATCGCTAATATCCTAATGATAATTTTTATCGTGTTTCGCTTGCATTATTGATACAGTGCATAGGTATGAGATCATTCTTGATTGAAAATAAATAGAATTAATGCCGTAGGTACTGGTCTTGCTTTGCTGACTTATGTCTCGGAACGAACGCAGTGATTTTACTCCTTCAACAAAGGTTATTAGTGAAAATTGATTTTTCGGCGAATATATCATACGCACCTATTTATTCTACTCCTAATAGCTCCCACAGAAATGCGCTGACAGTAGACAAACATAATTATCTCTATTTGATACACAGAATCTTTATGATATTTTCATCATAATATTGAACATTTAATCGAATATAATATACAATATTCTGTGACATTATAACATGTTGAATAAGTATTCGATTCTATTTCGATATTTTATCCTACATGTTTTGGAACTTAAAGAACAATTTCTGTAATATTTAGCTGAGGCTTTGCAGTAATTGGTTTTTCAATAATATGCTCTATCCTAAACGTAATTTTGTTCAGTGCTAATCTTTTACGGCTGGCAATTTTCGTAACTTATCGAGTCATCGACACAGCAGCAGAAATCTCATCCGTGACCTCTTGCTCTCATCGGAATCGCTTCCATACGCAGCGAGATATAGCAGCTCGTGGTGAACTGTGAGTATTGGGAGGTCTGGGAGTGAAGTTTGTTGTGACGCGGACGAGCTGTATTCTAGGAAGCTTCGGCCATCTCCAGCAATCTACGAGGTCTTCGAAGGGCGATTGTTCACAGAGGAAACCAGATAAGGTAACCGTGAAACTGACCTGCCTTCCTCTTCAGGAGCTGACAACGGAATTGCTTTGTTCATAATAGAATCATTACGATGTGTCGAGCTCAGCAAACGGTCAAACAGCTGTTCACCTCAGCCCTTCTGTAGGCGGAGGAGATTAAATGCTTAGACATTAGAAGCACAATCGCTCTCTTCACTGACGACAATGTCTGATTTTATTCTGTCTGTGACCACGCTCACAATAAGAGGTTGTTTACCTTTCTCTTATCAATGCCTGGTGACAAGTTATGGGAGTGTGCATAATCAAGGTTGGAAGATACTCACCGCTTAAGCGGTAATAAGGCCTCCTTTGCCTTTTGAACGGTTTTCGTTTCCGTTAGATAATAATGCGATTTTCGTATAGAAATTAAATAAAACTATATCGAAACTGATATTATTAATCACAAATACTCAAAAAAAGGCATGGCGCTTTCTTCTATGTAATGTAATTCTTATAGGCAACCGCAGATCGAAACTGTAACTACGTATGAAAAGTCTGAATGTGATTAAACAATGGTTTATCATTCCAAATTGCCTTAGATAGGATCCACGATGAATATCTTCAAGTTGTTTATAATTACTGAGCTGAACGCTACTAAACGTCACCTTACTACATATTGATAAAATTAGATGCAAAATCCAAAGGAAATATCCTGATTTGAAGACCCCAGATTCAAAGTACTGCCGTTAAACGTAATTTTTGCGGGGAAAACAGCAGCTTCTGATTTTATAGCTATTTCTGAGCCTAAAAAATCCAGAAAAGTTACCAAATGTTATTGTTGTTAACGTCATTTTGTTCATAATCTATCTGACTATGACGACCTAGCACGTTTTGTTTAAATTTTCGATACGGCTTCCGGAGGAGAAAATGCACCAATAATTTGATACGGATTTTCAAATATGCGAAGTTTTTCTACAGAAGATCACTTATAA
The DNA here is from genome assembly GCA_037159825.1 of Tupiocoris notatus. Classification (NCBI taxonomy): domain Eukaryota; kingdom Metazoa; phylum Arthropoda; class Insecta; order Hemiptera; family Miridae; genus Tupiocoris; species Tupiocoris notatus. The sequence continues at coordinate 3,944,357 of JASJUZ010000090.1, forward strand.
AGTAACTATGGCTGAAAATGCTGAGATTGGCTTTCATGATGTCGTGGGAGGTGATCATTTCGAGAATGGAATTAATACGATGAGCCATGTTGACGTAGTGCTTTTATTTTCCACGCACTAAGTCAGAGGCCAAGTAATCAATGGCTCATTCCTATTTTGGGGGGAAAAGAAGGAGAATGTTATTGAGGGAAATAGAAGAAGGTGGCCAGAAAAAGCCCTTCCCCTAGTTCACCTTTCATCGACACTACTTTCTTCTTCTTCTACCGAATAGCACCCTCGCCCTCACTCGCTCTCAGCTTCGGCATCTCAGTTCGCTGTCTCGCTTTATTTCCTTTTACACTTTAGGTCTTTTATATGGAATATATATAAAGGATGGCTGTATCAAAGGCAGAGACTCCTCTTTGTTAGCTTATAATATCGGGAAGAAGGTCGCATTATAACCAGGGACGTCGATGGCTGGTGAAATTGGTTGGAGTGGTAGTAGGTGAACTCGAAAGAGAAAGATAGGTAGGTACCTTCCTACTTCCATCTACCAACCCGCTTTCAGTTCATAACTCCAACTTCTTGCTAAAGAAAAGGAAAATTGGAGAGAAGAAAAGAGAACGAAGATGGCGGAAATGAAAGCGATGGAAAAGTGGGCTTGGGACTGAGAACCTCCCTCATCTGCTCAACATTGCACAGCGGAGGTCCGGTTCTTTCTGTTCAAAAGCAACTCTACATTTTCACTCGAGTATAATACGATTACGCCGATTCCTTTTAAACTCATGGCATAACGAAAACTGCAACTGTTACTGTTGGTAACTATTATGCAAACAATTTTGGGCGCGTGAGTTTTTACTTTAATTCCGTTCCAGCAAGTATACATAAAAAAATGTTCATCATAGGCGAAGATATCCCGAATTCTAATGGGAAAGGTTAATGGTTAATATCATCGATTAGTAGCACGTTATCTATCGGTTGTACTTAGTTATTCAATCGAATATTAAGAAAGATTGTTCCAATTTTTTATGACTAAATACTTTAGGTAGGTATTGTTAACGCGTATTATTGTTGAGCTCTGTGATAGCATATGCCACCCTTATGCAAGTGGGAATGATTTTTTTTTTAATTTTCATATATAGTCGTATAAGTTCGTTCACGTCATACGTCGAAATATTTTATCTGAAAAGAGATGGGGTGATTGTTTTCAAACATACCTATTTATAGTAATTTATACTACTTAACATTAGGAGACGGTGAGAAATGCTACAACTCAGCGTTCGGGTTCAGCGTTCTGGCCTTGACGTCAAACTAATCGATATTCGAATAGAATACGCTCATTCCGTAACGAAAAAACTAAATTGAGAACTATACTCATAGAACAGTATAATTATAGTTGCCAAATTAATGACATCAGCACCATTGCGAGGATGATAGCTAAGCTTCAAGTCGTATTTACCCCGCAATGGCCTCATTCGAATCAGCTTCAAAAATTGTTCATAACCAAACACACCTTTGTCGAAAAAAAAAACACCTTTGTCGAAAAAAAAACACATTGGAAATACGAATCTCCCCTTCTCAATATCCTTAGTACCTATTGGTGTAGCGATTCGGAATTCAGCCATTGATTGAACCAAGATTGATTTTTAGTGGAATGGTCAAGAATATAGCTATTCATGTTTTCTCAGGAAAGTGTAGGCTTACGGCGGACGAACAGACATTTTTCATTCTATATTCGGACTTAACGAACCTTGAAACGTAAAACATCAAATTTTGAGGGGTTTAGACATTTTTTTCGAGTGCCATGACAATGTTTTATTATTGAACAATAGACTAGAAAGCAACATTTCATTGTTTTTAATTCGTGAATTTCTCTGGAATTATTTCGGAAATGACGGTGGTGGGATTGATAAAAATGTGTAAACGAGGGTGAAGGATTGATGAATGAGTAACTTGTGAGGAATGAGAGGACGAAGGGAATTCATCAATCAACCCGATTTTATCCAGGTTCACCCGTGAACGCCTTCCGCAAGTCAGCCATCATTTCGACATTAATAACATTCACAACTTAAACGCTTGCTTAGTATTACAACGACAACCAACAACCCCACCCTCATACAAGCGTACTGCTAGAATACTGGTGTACCTACATGCATCGACAAGTCGCCGGCAGTGAGTATAGAAGATAATCTCCGTCCCCGGTCTGGCCGATTATGTGGAATCACTCTTATCCGCCGAGCTGAGCGGTTTAGTATCTACAAAACGGTTCGAGCAATTCATCGTTCATTATGCTAAACAAATTGCGACTTGATTGGAAGCTAGTTACATTCTGGTCTTGGGATGGGTCAGTTATCCAGCCGAAGTTTGTCAATTGCCTTCCTCATCTTTAATCGTTGCAAAAAAAAACCAAGCAGAAAGAAAATTCAAACTTGACAATGCGACAGGAACTAATTCAGTTCAGCGCACAACCAATTTATGTCCACGTAATGTCAGTGTACGCCTTTATATTCTATGTAAATTATTCCCCCACCAACTATATATGACATTAACCACTGAATAGACAGCACCGTCTAGCCAACTACTACACAGGTAGGAAAAATATGATCCAAAACCTCCCCAAATTAAAGTTTAAATCTTTAACGGTCATATGGTTTTTCGGGGTCGGGGAATAGAAGTGAAGGTTTCCTCGTGGTCGAAAAAAGTACATTACATGAGTGACAGCCAAAAATATTTCTTCGTGAGAAAAGTTGGCATCAATAGTTGCAAAAAAAAAAAAAATTAATAAATAAATAATTGAAAGAAGTCGATAAATGAATAATTACAGGCATGAGAACTCCTGAATTTTCTTCCTCTGGACACATTTTTAGGGAAATTCTTCGGCAAATAATACAATTTTTTTTATCATGTATTAGAATATGCTAAAAATCATTTTTCAAAGTTCGTAACATCACACGTATCTTCCATGGATTGTGAGGGGGAGAGAAACCAGGCGACTCATTCTCCGATTTTTTATTTCCTGGCCGAGTACTTTCGCCCGTTCGGGCATCATCATCTTGGCGAATGAGTCGCCTAGTTTCTCTTGGTGAATGAGTCGCCTAGTTTCTCTCCCCCTCACAATCCACGGACATCAAAAAATGCGACGTCAAGAAAGAGATGATCACGTATCTTGGGATATGGATTACCATCTGTAACGTTCGTTCGGCTTTCGTGTAATAGCTTGCTTTTAAAATAATTAATTACCTCTTTCCTATCGAAGAAAATTTGACATTTTACACAATTATTCCTCGTGGTCCCCGAAATTTCGGCATACCCATTCGACAACACATGGGGGTTATAAAGAAAAATGAGTGAAAAAAGTTTTCAAAATTAGTTTTTGGAAAAATTGCCCTGTGGAGTGTCCTATTAGGTACAAACATATTTGAAGTAAAATCAAATGAGACCGTTACGAATGAAATACTTCAACGTTGCTCGAATTCGTCACACCTTTTCTGAGCAGTTGCGCATTTCCGTCGAACATGAGTTGGTAATACAGATCGAGCACAATAAATTTTATAAATACATTCGATGGAATACTCTTTAAGCCTCTATCCTTGCATTTTAAGAAGAAATAAATTAGACAGAAAATTAATCGTTTTGAAAAATGAACTAAGTTTATTAGTTTTATTACTTTACTAAATTAATAAAACTTGAATATTGGAAGACGTTATGGAAATAACGGTGAATGTTGTTGTGAGTATGTTGACAAGAATAGATCGGTATCGGCTTTGCAGCTAACAACAAGATGTTATAAAATATGATTGTAATTGAAGTAACGGCAATCATAAACAACTAACCATTCCTCGCTCATCATAATAAATGTGTTCTTCTCGAGTATTTAGTTCGGGTCCATGTTTTTCCTTTCGTATACCCGCTTCATAGTTTGTTCGTTAATCTGTCCTTGGTGCGGGGAATCTGTTTCTTGTGTTTGCACGAGCAACAGCATATTAGTGAACATTTTTCTGCTCGGTTTTTGAAATAAGCTTACTCAATTTCGCTGAATAACAATTTTCTGATTTGTTGTTTAGATTCACTCATGTGCACTGGAGCGGCGATAACTGAGGTGCCATCGAAGAACGGTCGTGGTTCAATTTCCTACCTCGGAAGCAAAGCAGTTTTAAATCGCCTTAAACTGGTGTCATTGTGGGTGCTAATCCGGCAGCCAGCAATTACGTGCCACAGCTGAAGACCCCACTTCCGCTGCACCTTCCAATCCATCTACTCGCCATCGATGAGGCTCAGGCATATTGGTTCGGCTGACAGAGTGCGATGAGGTGTCATGGCACGAGCACGAGTGAGATGGGGCTGTTTAAAGTCCCTATTGAATGGTGTAAATCCTCCCATTGTGTAGGATGTTGAGGGATGGTTATATTATCACTAAGATATTGAAAGGCATCTCCCATTCCTCTTCCACATCTCCCTCACTCCTTCTAGTCGTTCCTTCTCATTTTCCTTATTGCTCCATTACAAAACCAAGCTGTACTTCTAGAAAACCTATTCATTTCAGCCACCCTTTTCTAACGTTTCAACACTCCCTTGCTACACGTTAGTTAGGTCGGTGAAATGATTAAACTAGGCCTCCATATCAGACTATAAATTATACTATCCCAACTTGAAGATCTGACGAAAATGTATAGGGTCGGACAGAGGACTTGCGATCAAAATTTCAATTTGTACAATCAAATTTCTCATCTCTTTTTCATGGAAATAAAAGTATCTCATACCATCAAAACTCATCTCTATTATCGAGAAAAAACTATATCATGAAATTTCATTTTTATATTATCATATCATTTTCTCTATTTATCGAAATTGTCTGAGCAAGGTTTGAAAATCAATCTATACTCGTTGGCATGTTCATCAGACACCTTTTTCTACAATGTCAATAAAATGATCGAAAAAACTCTAAATTTAGTAGTTAGTGATTAAATGTAGGATATTTGCTTAGGATTTGATGTTACCGATTTGTTGTTCAGTGGAAACGTTGGTAGCTATTATTTAATCAAGTAGGAAATCCACTCGTTAATTCATGTTTGAGAGAAAGGTTACATAGAGAAATAAACTTGCGTTTTACATGACGTTGGGATTCTACATGCGTTGAAACGTAGAACATGAGGGGCTATACTTTTTTCATTGGTGATAACAAAAGTCTACCTTTAAACAATAAACCAAAACCAGGTCTCTCCTTCACGTTATTTCATGACCCTGAACTGTCGAACTAACTTATTTCAACGGCGTTTCGAAATTAAATCGAAAAAAAATTCAAACGCATAAGTTGTGGAAGTACCTTCTGTGCGTTGTCCAATATGTACAATAACGTCTGATACTACTAATAAACCCGCGAAAATTATATTTAAGGGTTTTTCAGGTTTTATTTATGTTCTGCGGAGATAGAACGAGTTTTACCATGATTTACCTGAGACAGATATAATAGACTGAAATAACAGGCATTTTTTCAGAATATTGTTCTACAGTGCGTACAAAGAGAGCGGACACCAAATTCACCTGTGTTCCGAATTGGACGTTTACAGGTCAAACACGATATATTTCCTTTACTACATTCCCTACTTGGAAGTAATTAAAAGTTGTATTGCGTATTTGATGGAGAAAATCGAGTGCTGCTTAATTAGCAACGACGATGTGGATCCAGATGACTAGTTTATTGCTCCATTTCTACGCTTTATAACTAATCTACTTTCAATTGTTCAAATATCGTATTTCATCCCAAATATATTATTACTCGTTTCAGATAGTCGCAGTATTGAGACGAATTAACGAATTGGGATTGAACGCAACATTGCGAAATTAAACGGAAGGTGAAGAGCGTACAAAAATTGAATCATCGAATAGTAATCTCGATCCACTTCGTCGTTGACAAATGATTGCAATCGACATACTGCTGGATCCATCAAATCCACAACAAATTGGCAGGTGTTGTCAAATTGATTTAACTTTCATTCCACTCTATGTTATTAGTTGCTGCTTCTAAATTGTTTTCGGTTGTCATTCATTCCACTAATTGAATTCAGCGAAGTTGTTAGCTAAATTTTAGCTGAGTGGTTTTCGATAAATAATGGGTTGGCAACTTCAAGCGTCGTTGGGATCGTACAGAAATAAAACTCAACTTCGGGTAACGTTTATGGAGTTTTACAAAGCACTCACATTCGTATATCTGTGATTAAACACTTGCCGCCTCACGGACATGATGAGGTGAAGAAACACGGGGAAGAGTTAACAGTTAGAAAAAGATGAAATGAAGAGAGAAAGAGAGCAAGAGAGGGAGGCAAACGGAAAAAAGTCACCGACCGTGAGACGGATAAGGAAAGAAAATATTAAGGAAGAGAAGAAAAGAGACCGAAAATGAGACAGGCGAAGACGAGATAGAAAATGACCGGTTAGCCCAGCGGAGACAATGGCATTAACTCGGAAGAGTATAAATGGGTATAGGGAGGTCGTGAAGTCCGAGAGGTGGATGAGAACATTGGATAGGAAGACGGAAAGATGCGAGCATGCGAGGATGACAGAGATGGGAGGAGTCCATGAGATGAACTCAAGCTCCTGATGAGGTTGCTGTTCAGGAATCTTGTTTCCTCGGTGTCCTTGATAGCCATCCTTAATTTTACACATTCAACTCTTCAAGACGGCCAACCCGCCTCGTCCACTTCGCAGACCGCACTTGTTCTCTTCAAAGTCACCTCTCGCTCGCTCGCGCTCTCACTCTCTCTCGCTCTCTCGCTTTTTATTTTCTCAACGACGAAGAGAGTCGCTTCGCCGCCTGATTCTGTATCCACATGAACCCCCTCCCATCCTAACAACTGCGCCTTATCTCATTTCTTCGGTTGTTGTGGAGGAACTCAAAAGAGGGAGAAAGGGAGCTTAATGGATTCATCGACCCCGAAGTCTAGGCCTGCGTTGTCCGGCCCTGCATCAATTAATAGGTGCGTCCATCGGCAATAATTAAGAATTGCTACTCTGTGCCTCCAACGGGAGACACCTACAGCAAAAATTTGCTGCCATGAAACTTGACAACATGATTATAAAACGTTTGTTTCGGATCAGAAAGTGTGAAATTAAGAAAAAATAAATAAAATAATAGAAATTGCTTCCATAAAAGCATAACCATATAACTGGTTGACCCAGATGCCGCTACTCGAATCGCTTAGAGCCGGTCTAACCGCCTCTAGTTAGTTTAGCCGAACGGCGGGAATAATGCTGGATAGATTTAGCGAAAAATGCCGTTTACCTATTCTATAACTGGATATTACAAGAACGCTGACTTCTGAGCATCTGGAGGACGACGATAAAAAGCGGCCTTTAGATATTCTGTCCTTACTTCCTTCTAATATACACAAGCACCACCTACCGATGAGTATTGTTTGCCAGAGCAGTCATGAGTCAGTTAGGAAGAACCATCAAAGAATGAAGTACCATCAGCACGGGCGAAATAGAGGATTACATTTTTTAAGCTATTGAAATTATAATAGAGTAGTGGTTTGATAATAAAAATATTCAAGTCAACTTGGATTTACATTTAAGCAGAGTTCCTCACAAAAACAAAAACTCTTTACCTAAATTGAAAAAAAATATTATACATAGAATGCACCTGTTGTGTTCAGTAATTTTCACTGTTGCAAACACGGGATTCGATCTTCGGCGATCGACTCTAGCTTGATCAAAGGTATTAACAGTACACCAAGGAATGTTAAACATGGACCTGTTAAACTGTGTGCTTAAAAATGTTTTCCGTTTTTCTCTTGCGATTCCCAATATCACTCAACTCACAAAACCAAGATGAAAGATTGTCCCGAGGCACCCTTTACCTTCTCAACATTTAGCGAAGAGAAAAGAGATACCCGCACCCAGAGCGTGACAAGGTGTGGAATTTAGTCACTTGATTAATTTTAGCTAGCGGGCGAAATCTCTATGATAAAAAGAGATCGGAAACGAGAGAGGGAGAGGAGGTTTCGTCGAAGGAGAAGCTGCATGGTAGGTATCTTGATCTCACTGTTGCCCTGTGTAACGAGGACAACGTTGTCACGCACGGTGGTTTTCCGTGAAACAATCTTTTAATTGTTTAAAATCCAACTGCGGTGGAGGCATTTCTTAATTGTAAAGTTAGGTTCATTGGAGTTAGGTTCTAATGCATTATATATTATTCGTAATCTTCATAAGCCAATAACGTCCTCAACCCAAGTACCTCAAATGGCTTTAACAACACTAGTATGATTACTGTTATTATCAAAATCAGTAATGAATCGGATTTGTTTTGATAGGATAATAATTTTTCCGTCATTTACCTCGAACAGCGTTTAGGGAAAACTCGCCCTTCGTTCACTTTTTCATTTTCATTGTTAATTGTAATTATATTAGCTAACTCAATTCGTAACTGTGATTTCCAATAAGTAGGGATGGATAGCTGAATTTCAAAGGGAAAGGATCGAAACCTTTTCTCCGCTGCTGGAAATTCTCCTTTTCACAATCAACCGATCATTGAACCTTTTTGAAGTTGACGAATTCCTATCACTATGCCCCTTGACAACGTTTGGCTCCAAAGTGAGGTTAAATTTATTCACAAACAGATCACTCTTAAAAACACATACGAGAAGTATAACGGAATGGAATTAGGTTGAGTTTCAATCAAAGGAAGGGGAGGTTGTCTAATGAAAGGGATGAATAGAGAGTGGCGATAGAATGGTATATGAACTGAGCATCGCTGACGACGGCATGACATGAGAAACGTGAATCATTTAGTTGGCTAATGAGTTAACGGGAAGTCATTGTGAGCAGGATCAGCGCTCATGGGACTGGGGGGCCCCACTTTACCCAACGGCTTTACTGATGTATTAACTCGACTTACAGCGTCCCTTTGATTTCACGATGAGTGAACCTCACTCATCGAGACAAATCATTCGAACGATATTAGCAGATACACCTCATGGCACTGCTATAAATTAATACGCTACTGTAATATTAAAAACTGTTACCAACTAGGAACGATATTTGTTGAGCGCCTCAGCAAATCATGTGTCTCGTCTTAGTTTATTCTGAGAGATTCGATTTAGTCTCAGAAACATAAAAACACATTTCGATAGTATTGCTTGGCTTCAGAATGATAATCCACAACCGTAAGGAACTATAAATATGTGTTCATACAATTGTACGAAGCGAAAAAAATTCGATTTATTACCTATTCATTTTCAGTATCCACTAACTTGTAGATTTGTAATGGTTTTGTTTCGGTTTATTATTCACAAATAATATTCATTGTAATCGCCCAAGAAAAAAATGTTTATAATCCCTCACAAAATTTGATGTTTTACGTTTCAAGGCATGTATAGAATCCAAATATTCAATAAAAAAATTCGACTTTTCAGACAATCTCAATACTTCCATGTTACTACGTAAACATGGAAGTAAAAAATTATGTCCGACCGCCGTACGCCGTCAACTTTTATCTGACGAAACTATAAAACCGAAATTCTTGAATTTTTCACCAAAAATCTTAGCCAAATCGTCGCTACCTCAAACTCAAGGGTATTTTGAGCGATTTTGAATGCGAAAAATTCATATTATCGAGATTTTCCGAAATTTGGCGTTAGAGTAAAGCTCGAAAATTGTTGGAGTTATAAAAGTCATTCTATACTGGTTGGAATGGTCTTCTAACACTCTCTTCAGCTGCACCGTAAGGGGAATAATTTAGCACTTTGGAAATTAAGACGTTTTTCCTCATGCTGCCGTGCAATTCATTATTATTCAGAGCGAATATATTCAATAACGTACTCAAATGAAACACTTTTATGAGGAAACTATTTCCTCAGCTCTGTTATATGAGACACTATTTTCATTTCAACCACAATATAATAAATTTTACTTCTATGTTTATTTTCATTCCCACGCGTTACCTGAACACGAAAGAGGGTATTTCGATAAGCTTAGTAGGAGTTTAGTGAGGATTTATCCGAAGAGACCAAGTCAGAAGTAGAATAAACATAGTGATAATTTTATGGTATTCAAAGGACTATACAATGCTACGGTCGATCCAAGTGCGGCTAAAGGTTATACATTTACTTAAATCCTGAAAACAACTTGGAAGGCGCGTTATCTCCCGTACCGTTGTGTGGATGGATGTCCATTGCATCATACTTGCTCTTTTGTCGTCCCTACGCCAGCTGAATGAGCGTGAGTTGACTGACAAACGAGATGTATCGAAGAGATGGATGGCTAAGTCAAGGAACGGCTATTTACTTATTTTGAGCTGATCGCCTAAGTTGATGATGACAAGGTCGCCCCAAGGGACATCAAAAGTTACACTACGCTGCTTCCACGAGTTCAATCGTAATCTCGAGTCTCAACTATTATGATCGAACCTGATGATAATTGGACGAGATCATCTCAGAGCAAGGAACGGCCTAAGTTGTCTTTCGATGCCAGGAGCACTTTACCAAACGCAACCCTCCATTTCCATCTTACGATAGGGACCTCGTATGGGATCAAACAGGAGAGGGCGGTGAAGCCGTAATAGGGTCAAGTTTTTATAGCGTGAAGTCTCACACTAACATGAGGACGGGGGCTCAGCAAGTCACCCTCTGAACGGCTGAAAGATCAGAAAAGGTCGGATGGATGTGTACAAGAAGGGCTGATGACGAAAGCTTAGTAGAAATTAGCGTCGACGTCGATGATGGGTGTGCGAATGAGGAGGGGCCATGATCGAGTCCGTAGGATCAGACTGGTCATTTCAAACTTGATACATTTTCCTCTTAGCCTTCTTATCCTCAAGTATTAATCCGTACTTCCATCCCTCGGTAGCACAAGTTCCAATCATTGTGCAGTAGCGCACCGGCCACATGAATGCTCTAATTTTGGCGATCGATAATAGTGGGTGAGGTTGAGAGGATTGTCTTTATAGCTACCACGTTTAATAAGTCATAGATAGAATAAGTACGGATGGATCATCGAAGTAGAAATCGGAACGGAGTAAATCACGATCACGTGCTCTCATGACAGGTACCTATTGAAGAAAGAATATCTCAAGTTCGTATGAATAATGAATTTTAGATGTGTATATATTTCAGAACGAAATTAAAGCAATTTTCAAAGAATACGAGTGTAGAGATTATAGAGGGTTCATAATCGGTGTAATAATATAATATGATGGAATATATAATAACATAATAATTTTGAAAAGGAAGATCGACCCTCAGCATCAATAGTTGTCATTTATCGGGATGGAGGTCATACAAAGCCAGATTTCTCCTTCTCCGAGCTTTCGGAAAAATGTATTTCCTTTATCAGGGCTTGGAGATTATCATGGTGTCAACATTAATTATAGGAACATTAAAATTGGTAACTGAGTCAAAAACTATGCAACGAAAACAAGCAGATATCGATGAAGGATATTTCCTGATTATTTCAATTTTTATTTTTACTGTCAATATAAATTAATATTTTTGAGCGTTAGAGGTCTTGAAATTGTAGTAATGGCAGATGAATGACCCTTGACTTCTTATTATCTCGTAGAAGGGTTTCATTTTTTTATAAATTTGCTAACGAAAAAGTAAGCTGTTGATCCTGCCAGGTAAGGCTGGTTAGGGATGGTAAGGTGTTTTCATCGTAGTTGGACTACACATAGCGACCTAGAAAAGGGGTTCGTGTCCAACCTTAGCGCAAGTAGAATGGCAACCCTTTGTCGTAAGTTTGATTTCTGAAGTAAGTAGTTCTCACAGAAAGAACAGCTATAAAAAAATAACAATAAATAAAATAATAAAATAAAGTAAAATGGTAAGCGCTCCTTGATTGCAGATGATTCTTTTATGTCCTTGGAGTCGAGCCCACTCACATTTCCATTAATTTCTTGAGACAGCAGGTTTTCATCCAGCCAAGAAACCTGGATGTAGTGAGCCTGTGAGCTCCCAGATGAGGCCACTGACAAGAGCAAATCTCATTGAAGCCTGTTTTCGCTGGTCGATCGATGAATTCATTTACCTCAGTTGAAGAATTGGAAGCGGTAATTAATTAATCGATGAATGGCTCAGGAAACAAACTGGTAAGCTATATATACCTGGCTACTTATTGGTGGGAGGTTTTCGTTGTAAGCGAAGTTCGTCAGTAAGACGAAGGCAAGTTGGGTAACTTGCTGCAAGGTACAAGGGCACGGTTCGCTGTGGTTACTTTCTTTTCTCTTTTCTATGTGAGAGCTTACAGTTCCTACTTTTGTATACGATACAAAAGTTAGGGTGAAGCCGGTCGGTCCCAATCCCATAAAAGAGCTTCCGAGACGATGCGATGGAATGAAGAAACCTTTTCCTTCTACAGAGGCTCGTCAGAAAATCCCAACACCCAACTTTTCTTTACCGCTCGCGGACCCGGTAGCATAACAACTTTGATCCTCTTCTCTCCTCTTGAAGTTGGTTCTCTTTTCGAAAAACTACTTGACTTGGTTTGACTACAAATCAAAAAGGATTGGCTGCCCTTCTGGTCGATTATTTGCTTTCTCGAGCTCATCAGATGACCTAATATATAGCCCACTTGGCCCAGAAGAATTCGTTTCCCGTACAATGCGAAAGAATATTTAAGCAGTAGGAAAATCATAAATGGAAACACGTCACCATTTTTATTTTAAGAATGTTCAAAGATACTTTTGATGTATGATCAAGTTATAGTTTATATTCGAAGAAAAGAGAGTTGATAGCATGATTAGGCTTAACATCTTACACTAAAATTCAACTGAACTATCATAAGTAACTTTCACTCAACGCTTTCGGTTTTCAGAAAGCTTTTCTGTCTATTTCGTTCGAAACGACACAACAAGTCACGCGATTTAGCAATGCGTTCCTATAGTTTCAGTGCATTCTGAAATACATGTCTTACCATACCAAATTTTAATTGAAGAAACCTTCAATTAACCAGGCCGGAGAACGTATACTCATTCCAAAAAAACGAGCAGTTATCCCCGCTGCAGAAGGCGGAGAGCATAGTTTTGAATACTCTGATTTACTAATGGGGGTGATTAGTCCAAGTGCGTAGATATTCGCATGGGAAACAGGCCCTGATTTTCAACTTTCTCTATTCTTTTATATTTCTTGAGTTCAAAAACTTCCCTATATTCGAGTAGAGAAGAGAATTTTAAACGTTTTTAAACGTGATTGACAAGTGCTGAAGATCTATTCTTATAGTCGATGTTTTCCAATGATTGCAGAACGTTTCATGCCATACCTATCAAACTTTTCCAGCTTTCAACTTAAGGATTTTTCAGACGGGATGCAGCAATGAGAGGCTAGTAGAAAAATGAAGGTGAATTCTATGACAACGCTTCTGAACTATAGAGGGTGACAAACCCTATCTACGAGTAATTCGATAAGATTTGAGAGCAACAGAATGGCGCAACACTACGATCTTCCTCTTGTTTGCCACCCCAACCATTGTTACTCAGTCACTCACAATCTTTATTTTCATCTCTTTCCTTCTCTTTCACCTCACGCCGCTTTCAATGCCAACGTCCCTCCATGAATATGATTAATCGCCGCGTTTCGCTTCTCTTTCTCGTTCATCGTGTCTTTTCAAACTGTCGTCTCTCCTTCTTGAAATCAAAGGTAGACTAAACCTTTCCCGTCGAGAGATTCAAATTGTTCGTTAGTCTCTTGTCTAACGCTCCGGTTTGAAAGCTAAGCTAAATGACAATTCTAGGGCTCTGTAATTGATAACTTTTAGTCTCTAGTTTCCTCTATTGTTTACTTTCATGATGTTTTTCAATATGTTCACTTCACGTATTGATTAGCTAAGCGTTTTCCTAAGTTATCATCGGCACGAGCCCCCAAGCGAAAAACTGTTCTATGCTTCGGAATTTCAAATTATGATAGTGAATATGAATGAAATGAAGAGATATAACTACCAAACCTACTAAGTCCAATTTTATAGAATGCGAAATTATTAGCCATATCGATGGCATCACATGATTACCTCGGTACTTAATTTTTGACCATTTTAATTTTTTACATTTTTGAATGAGAACCTCGTATCTCATCGCCCTATCATTCAAATTTCGGCGGGATATTGATTTTCTGGTTGCTAGTGACCTAAAAGACAACCTCGTTCTTGGTCATCTGACACAACCATCGCCTGATAAACTCATAACTGGTGATTGAATATTTATTATTTCTGTATATTTTCACTCCTTAATTGTTCCCTAAGTCATATGCCCTACAATTAGCAAAATAATGTTCGGGAGTTATATAAAATTCAATTTCTGCCAAAAAAAACCAGTTTTTGGTCTCTCCTGAAAAATTTGGGTTTTTCAAGATACGAGGTTATTATGTGATGCCATCGATATATATATTGCTGAAAACCAGGAGGCTTTAATTTGACGAATGAAAAAAATGATATTGACCTTACCTGATAAACTTGAAAAACTTGAAAAAAATTAAGAAAAATGAAACTTGAAACTTGAAAAAAAAATATTGACCTTACCTAATAAACTTCATATATGAGAGAAACCCAAGAGAAACGTATTGTAAAAAACTCCACTGGTTCATTTCCTTTGGTTCAATTATGAATTACGAAGACCATCCATTAGTGATAGTAACTATTTCGACAATTTTTAAACTGTAATTTACCTACCCAATAACAGATTGGTAACCATGAGGGGAAACTATCGTAATTATAATAATGTTACTTTTTAAAAAATTTAGATAATAAACGATTAATTTGTCGCCTATCGATATAATAGGAGAGTGTGTTTGACGAGCATCCCTACGAGATAAAACGGTTTTTATAGCTGTTGAAAGTCTCGAGTTATAACATCTTGGCGACAACATTGCGATCTCATTCGATTCAGCAGCGTACAAAAATCTGTTTGAATTGATACCAAACCAGCCCAGCTCAGCCTTAGTACAATTACTGATTTTTGGTGAAAATTCGAAAATGCAGCTATTATTGTAGTTTTCTCAAAAAAGTGTTGACGGTGTGAGCGGACGGACGGATTATTTTGAATTGATATTCGGATTACCTTGAAACGTAAATCATCAAATTTTTAGATGGAGGGGTGTTAGATTTTTTTTTTGTTAGCGGTCACAATGGTTTACCATTGAATAATAAACTAAACATAATCTTCTGTTACTTTGCTTACTTAAATTGCTTTTGGTGAACCAAAATCCACTATTGCGTTTGATGGAAATTGATTGCGCAATCGATGGCCCGACCAGTTTTATACATATTTTTTCATTCTCCCAAAGAAGAACTAACCGCGACGTATATCAAATAATCGCAGGAGTTAGTAACCTGTTAGCTAGAAGATATATTATAAGTTGCGTGTTTGTTTGTACCAGCAGCGTCTCCCTGCATTTCCAGATCCGTCGGCTTCGTAAATGTCACGCAGTCTTTCCCAAGATAAATACGCGGAAACGTTATTATGGGCTTCGCGTGTGTGTTGTTCTCAAGTGTTATCGTGGAACACGAACACTAATACAGAGAACGAGCACAAATCGGATGATCGGTTAGCCTAACAAGGAAAATCTGAAATATCCTCAATGAGAATCTCTTAGATCACAATTAGTTGCGGTTACGTTGACCTCGAGTTGGTTAGTTATTGGCTCAAGGCCCTGGAGATAGTTGTATTTAACCCAAATAACTATTCTTTCGTTGCCGCTCAATTTATTAATTTATTTAATTTTGACGAAAATGCAAAGTGATCGATAGCGTCCATTCAGCAATGCAATAACCATAATTTGATTGGATAATAAAAAGTTATGTAATTTAATTTTTTGTCCCAAAAATGCGGATGGGTCGAACCGTTCCGAACTGTTTTGGAAACACTAGCTTCGAAGTATTTTATTGGGCCAGCAAGACACTTCAATAACAATGGAGTCATAATTATATAACAGTCATAATTCAGTTATAATAATTAAATCAAGAGGAATATTTCTATAACAGAGAGCTAAGGTTGGGTCTAATAAATCAGATGATAAGTTATTCGTGCCAAAGGTATAGAAGATATGGCAAAATAACAGGAGATAAGTTGAATATAAGTAATTTGGCGTCGGCTTCTATCGACGGTGACTAAAAAATTGACGTACTTCGATTGATACCAGAGGTCCAGGATTACTTTATTCACTAATTAATAAGTGATGTAATTAACTCAGAAACGCACCAACACGGTTAATGTAGAAAAATGTCCTCGGGTTTACACGCCGGTGCTGCGGCCAGCAATCTCAATTAACGCTGGAAAGTGATAAGTATATCAACCTAATTAATTACTAATTTCATTTGTCACCAGAGCATCATGAAGCTTGAACTGCAATTCTCGTGAAAGTATCTCAGCAGCAAATATCCTATGCGTTATTTAATTCGCATAGTCGAGTTCAAGCTCGATTCTTTGGGGCAATGAACAAGGAGACGAACGGGAAGAGGAGACGTTTGCTGATTGAGCTGGTGAGGAGGATAACGGGATAAACCAGACCTTCTTCTGCAACGACCTCCAACCCCCTCCCCCTCGTTCACTCCAATCCCTCGTCTTCACTGTGGCATTCCGTGAATTGTTTTTTCTTTTCGTCATTTCACTCGACCCTTTCTCCCCGGCCGTTTGTTCATCATTCTCTCCACTCTCTCCATTTCTTATGCTGTTTCCAATCAGGTGATTCCCCTCGGTCCGCTTGCGCCCAGTGTGATCACAATGGTGTGGTGATTTCAATCGACCCAAGTGGGTGTGTGAGACAAACACCGGTTTCGAAAAGGTTCCGTTTTTCGAACTGGGACCTGCCCCAAGAGTCACCTCGAGCTCTACTTTCAGAAACAACGGCATCGATCTACCTGCTGTCAGTTAGCTCGAGTACAGCTTTATTGGTCGAAATAGTTGGCCTACTTTTGATCCGAAATACCGATGCTGAATATTTTTTGTATCATCGTGGAAAATAGAAATAAAAAATCCAGAAGAGAACTCTATTAAGAAAAATAATCTCCTAGTTGTAGGTCGATATAAAACCACTCTCGTGATACCTGACACACGGGAATATGGAAACTTAATATTATGTTCATTGTTACCTGATAATGTAACAATTTTATATCTTCAGTATAATAAAATTTTCCCCCAATCTTGATTCTGAACAAGTGTCACTGTGTCAGACTTATCCGTGCCTCTGTGGTAAAAAATGACATAAATCGTCATATCTCTGTAAAAATTAATGAAACTCAATGAAATTTTTAAAGAATGTTCTACCAAAAAAGATGCAAAATGAGCAATTTTGCAAAATTAGGATTTTGGATAACACACAGTAATCCTAAAGCTCTTGAAGTTTAAAAAGTGTTCTGACTATTTATAGTATTGTGAAACTTTGTTCCAAATTCACCTCCGTTCTAATGAATTCGACAATTCAGATAATCACACTACTTCAATTAACTAAGAAATACGAGACCTTACACTCTCATAACGAAGCTCAAGGAATGAGGGAAAATCGTCGGTCCAAAAATAATCGTTCGTTAAAATTCATAGATATTTTTCTTCTCCAGGTGGTCGCATTACTTCTTTTTGTAGGTTGAGGGGGAGAAAAACGAGGCGACCTCTTCTCCATTCTTTTTTATTATCCAGCCGAGTACTTTCGCCCGTTCGGGCTTCTTCAGGGCATTATAGGACCAAGGGTACCTATGGCCACCTAGGGCCATAGGTACCCTTGGTCCTATAATGCCCTGAAGAAGCCCGAACGGGCGAAAGTACTCGGCTGGATAATAAAAAAGAATGGAGAAGAGGTCGCCTCGTTTTTCTCCCCCTCAACCTACAAAAAAAAAAAATTCATAGATAGTTTCCTCAGACAAAAATATTGACGGCGTATGACGGAAATTTTCTTCCTCGCTAATCGGATTGAGCTTTCGATGGAATCTTACCGGGTGGAGGGGAAGAAAATCATAAATTTCATTCCCTTGATTGTGAGGGGGAGAGAAACCAGGCGACTCATTCCACAGCTGTGGACCCTATGGCTCCACGTTGCCCTGATGATGCCCGAACAGGGGAAAGTACTCGGTCAGAAAATAAACAATTGGAGAATGAGTCGCCTGGTTTCTCTCCCCGCTCACAATCAACGGACATTGAACAATGCGACGTCAAGAAAGAGTTAAATTTCATTGCAAAATAGTAAACCAGAAAATACGTACATTTCGGAATTAAATTTTCATTCTAGTTTCAGCGATAAATTTTAATTTCCAATTAGTTCAAGCGGGATTACAATAAGGACACTATTTAATAACACTTCCTTGCGCTCTCAGAAAAGCGTTAGAGAAACTTGAAGGGTCAGCAAGAACAGAGGCTTCGGCTATTTTTCGTATCTTCTCTTTCTCAAAGGTTTGAGGTCGGCTCATGCCCCTTCAGCGCAAAGGTACATGTAAGATGTGCAAAAACAAACTTATCTTACTACAATGAGACCATTAATAAGGCGGGTATTGAGGAAACAATAGGGCGGCGAGCCGAGTGAAACAGTGGACGGGCGAAGCGGACACGGTGGAAACCACCTCGCAGTTGTAAGGGAATTAGGCCATTGTTCTACAAACGTTGGAGTGAAGTCTGGATGAACTGCAAGTGGAAGTAGCCAAGACGAAGAAGACGAAATGGGTGATACGAGAGAGGGTGAGCGGACGAAAGGAGTGATAAAGAATGGATAAAAGGGCCTATCTTGTTCCGTAGGGATTATAGGAGGGGAAAGGAGACCTCGGCTGCTGTGGTGTTAGTCATGCGAGGAACAACTAACTGTGATCATGCCGACTGCGGCCAGGCACGAAGACTTGAAGATGTGTTAAAACGTGGGTCACAACTTAGTCTCGAGGCATTATATCCTTACAATGGAACATCCTCGGCGCGATTTTGAGCAATTTGCCCCTACATTCGTCGACAGACTCCTTGCATTGATCGAGATCTTTCCGAACACTGACGCACCTTTAATTAGGCTGCCTTTGTGTGCTTCCGAATAATCGATCCTCAGTGATGACATATTTTCTCGACGATACATCGAATTTTCAATTTTTTTTCCCCCATTCTAATCCTTGAATAATTGAAGGGAGATTTAAATAATCAATATCGCAAATGAGTGTAGAGCCAACCGAACAGCAATTTATGTAGAAAATAATGCGAGAATACACGCAAGAATTATCCATTTTAGTTTATTATTCAATGATAAACCAGACTATTAAGCTCTTTTAATAATATTCAAATCTCCACCTATCAAAAAAGAGGAAAACCTAGATTCCTCAACCTTACATTACCAAAGTTATCCATGAGACGAGGAACAACGAGGGCTTCCGGGAAAGCAGGGATCACAGGCATTCGACAATGCGTCATGTTTTACTGCGCATTAATTGATTTACTGATTGATGGAGTTGGATTGGTGGAAAATAAAAATGGAAAACTCTGTTGCGGTGTTTCGATTTATGCTCAAGAATAATATAAAACACATCAAGTCGCTCTGTGGCGATAAGTGATCTGCCACAGATAATGAGAAAGATATCTGAGAAAAATTATGACAGCGAGCGGAGTGAATTTTTTATTGGATATTCTGGTTTCTCATGCTTCGAAAATTCAGAGAGATGATTGAAATGTTTTTTTCTTGGGCGATTACTCAAGTTAACAACTATTTCAAAGAAAGAACCAGTTTAATGTGAACAATTAACTGTATCTATTAGAAATATTCACTCATTATCAGTTAGGTACTGGTCGAGCAATAACTGCACTGGAATATGCCGTAATAACTTCAGGGATGTTAAATTATTATCAACCAAAGGCCTCATTCTATTCAGCAGTCATATTATTACTGCGACAATGGCTCACACTGCCATGCATCTTCTTCGACATTGAATTTTAAACCTTGTTTTCCTAAGAATTATCCATTTGCTTGTCTAGTTAAACTATGGTTATGGCAGGCAGAACTGGGTCCTAAACTGGCCCAATAGTTTTTTATGCACAGAAAGATACAAGAATTGCAAAAACCTTTGGAACGATTATACACCGTCTCAAAACTTTCCAGAAATAATCACATCTATCGAGTTTCTTTCCTGGTTCTATCTGATATGACCACTATTCGATCAAAGTATTCTTCTATGGAATCCCTGCAGGGCTGTAATCTTCGCGTTTGCTGAAAAGCAGTTTTTCAAAATATTCCCTTCGTTCCACTAGAATATAAAAATTGTCTTCGGTTGTCATTCTGAAATACGACGGAATACACCTATCGAAAACCTTCGGGAGACCTCGGGACCACCAATAAAAAACGAATTCAACTATTGACCAGAATACACCACTAAGGTAGGCCAAGTGCCGAAACGCACATCTAGTGTTCCAGAATGGAAATTTTACTGCTCGCCCCATCTCACTACTATAGTAATAATTATGGTCTCGCGAGAAGTGATTTAGAACGAAATACTCTTTGGATAGTTCCTCCGTCAAGCGATGACTCGACAATTCTTTGAGGATACTTGTAGTGAATAATAGATAAGTTTCAAACAAAAGATCCCCTTCTCCGAACCGGCGCGGTCTTCTGTTTTTGAAAGCTCACAACTGTTTTACCAGGATGTTCCTTCGATTGAAGCCTCGATCTGTTTATATTGTTATGCTCTGTTCCTTTCTATCTCTCGCTGTAATCGATCCAATCAAACGTAGTATTGGAACGTATATTCAATCGCAATGAATTTCAGCCGTCATGACTATGACGTGACTTGCACATGAATAAGCAGAATCACTGAACAACTTACGTTTGAGTTTCGACCGACGACAGCGATTTAACGCATAGGTCACGGAGTTTGGAGAGAATAGTCAATTTTCAAAATTACCAAATCCTGCAACGCATGGACATTTTGAAACGCTTCGATACCACCACTCACTCGCACATGCACTTTTTATTTCCATTTTATCGTAGTAAATGTATTGGGATCGTCTTAAAAGTCCAATGCGGAACATATAAGCCCTATTGGAAGACATTTCCATAGTATTATACTCGGAAACGCTTTTTGAACAAGTTCCTGTGTGTCTGTGTGTCTGTGGTCATAACGTGACATAATACGCCATATCTCCATGAAAAATGAATGAAACTCAATAAAATTTTCACGTAAAATTGTCAGAGTGAATGTGCGAAATTATCAAATTAGCAAAACCCAATTAACACAATGTGCATTCGAGGAATTATAACTCTTCCAAGTTTTTACAGGCTGTAGGAGTTGATACTCTTTATCGTTTGGGGTCTTAAAATTTTCGTTATTGGAAACTGATGTGTCTTGATTTTTTTAAATATTGGCTCGCACGTTATGAGCTTTTTTCACGATTTCACTAGTGCGTATTTTGTATTTTGATTTTCACAGGTCGGAAACGCTCATGGTCTTAAAATCTATGACAGCTGAATGTCGTTTTTATTATTGGCGTCACACTTTGTATACCAATGACATTGACAAATATCGTCGAATCTCTTGGAAAAATAATTGGAATTCGACCCAATATTTTCAGAAAATATTCTCCCAGTGCAAATAAGACGACGCGATCGAGAATAGGAAACCACACAGCACTTCCGAGATAAAAGAAATAAAACATTCTTCCATGTTCTTCGTTGTTGAGATTGAGGGAGAGAAAACCATGGGGACTTGTTCTCCTGTTTTTTATTATTAGCCTGCCAAGCACTTTCGCCTCTTCGGGCATCATCAGGGCTTCGTAGTACCATTACAAGGTATCCACGGCCCCATGTTGTTTATTGTGTCAATATTTTCGAGAGTGTTAAACTGTTCTTCGTGGCAAGCAGATGACATTTGATCATTGTAGCCGTTTGGCCAATGAGTTGAGCCAATGTCAGACCAAGAATATTTTTTGATGAAAATTGCAATAATTTAGCTATTATAGTTTCCTCAGAAAAATGTTAACGGTGTTCAACGGACGGTAACATTTTTTTTACTACTACTTTACTACTTCATAGTCGGTTTCTACATTTGAATCGTAAAGTATTAAATTATGAGGGGAGTTGAACATTTCGAAGTTCTTAAAACATAATTGAAGCAAAGGAATAACAAACAACAACTGTACAATTATTTGCAGCTTTTCTTCCCTCAACGGAATTTATTAGTCCCGATTTCATAGTGATTAAAGATTCAGTTTTTTGACAGAATCATTCAACTACCTACGTACAATTTATGTACAATTATTCTTGATATACGAGCGTGATTGATATCTGTGGATGATCTTACAAGATTCGCGCACTTAGTATCAATTATTGGTACAATTTTCAGAGCTAGCGGTATCGTATGGTTGAATAATCGTGAAGTCTCACCCATCACAATAACGTAAAAGAACTCAACTAATTGGAAACATGCATCGAAACTGATTAATCACCTGCTATTGAAGGGGATTGGTCGTTGGAATTGTATCTTCATTCATCTCCACACGTCCACACTGAGCGACACCTGCGAACAGGTTGAAAAACAATGATCATTCGATAAATCGTACGAACGACTACCATTGATTACATTTGGTATTCAAGATCACGGAATACGGAAGCCAATGATAAAATGAAGACATTTAAAGAAACGACTCACCTATAAGGTGGTAAATTATTTTCTACCAACTTATCTCAAGAAGTTGGCATCACTTTACAATACTTGATACTCGAAGTATGTTCACTAAGCTATGAGAGTTTGGAGAGCCCAAGCACTTCAAGCCACTTTCAAAACTCACACTTTGTTCCTGATTTATGTCTATATTTCAGAACTTAGGTTCTTCATACCACATGGCGTTAAAATTGTCCTCCCTCATTTCGACGGTCCTTTCAATCTCGTCGCTAAGTGCCGTAGCCTTTTCTTCGTACCACGCCGATTCACGTAACGGTTTTTTTCTTCGAATCATGACAACCTGAACGCGTTAATGCCTACTAGCTAGCATGCGACAAGGCGGAGATGACGCGGCAGTCAAATTCCATCATTTTATTCTATGGTATACACAATCAATTTTTAAAAATACCGATAGTTTATACGATCGTTGTTATTCAAGCAAACAGTTTATAGGAGTCTTATTCGCGCGTTCCATGGAGTTTACGAGTCAAACGTCCGTGTGTGACTAACGAAACTCATAAATCAGGCCCATGATCGACGTATTTTAAATGGTAATAATGAGCGATGAATAATGACCACTCATTGTGTTTATCTGACCTTTGAAGAACAATTTATTAGATTATCGATTTTCGATAAATAATACCCCCAGACTTCATTTCATAAAGTCAGAACATCATGCAATTAGAGTGCAAAACATAATTGCTACATCTATGTTTCAGTAGTAACTGAAACGACTGTGAGCTGCCTGAAAGTCATATTCGGAGCGAAGATGAATTTGGATAACATTTTCGTAGCATCCTTAATCTTTACGAAAAAATCGCTATAAAATTCGGAGACTACTTTCTGAACGTGCGCGAAGTGAATGTGCCACTGGACATTTTTGGATTTTTATATAAAAAGTAGCATTTCCATGGTAAAATGTTCAATTGTTTTTTAATTTCCAGTTCTTAATCCAGGAAAAATGAATTCAGGTACTAAAACGGGTTGGGTTGTGGATTGAAGTAGTTAATTGCTTGCTCATCACAGCAGCAGAGAGACAACCTTGTGATCGACCTCGTGAGCCATAACTTTTCTCTCTTACGATTATAAATTTCAACTTGCGTTTTAAAACTTCCGGAACATTCTTCGTCCCGTGTTCGTCGATCATCGCCATTATCTTTGGTCATTGCTCGCTCAATATCGATCCGACTTTGATGCAGTTTTAAGGGAGATATACAAACTGAAGTACACTTTCGATTCTCGCATGATCAGCTCAGCGGCATCCGCGATCGTTAAATCAAACTCACTTGAATCCTCCTGACCTCAACACTTGAATACTCCTCTCCAACATGAGTCAAGATTTTGAGGATAGTAAAAACTTGCCATATGGACGACACAAAATTAATTAATCCACAATCGGACCAACGGTATTCTCTGCGCATGGGCTGATGTAAAATCCTATACTATAATTTGTAACAAGAACGAAACTAACAATTCTGATAAAATTTCTAGGAGTTATACGAAATCACCTCGATGGCCTCGATAATTTCGATTTTTAGATACGAATCAAAATTGAAATCCATTATTTGACGTGGGGATGAGGTTGAGATGTAAGCAGCGACGTCATCTCATTTTGAACTTCTATACTTCGAGCGCTTTCGCCATTCAAGGCCTCTTCCGAAAACATTTTCTTAATTTTTTTTTAAATAGGTCCTGTAAGTAGTTTCACAAGGCTGGGATTGTCATGAATAGGAAATTTCTAAAACACGTCCGCTTTTTGAACCTAGAAAACCTTTTTGAGTCTAGAAAGGGAATGAAAATGACTAGAAGTGATGAAGAAGATGTTTCCTGAAGGCATGATTGGCGAAAGCGCTTGAAGTATAGAAGTTTAAAATGAGATAACGTCGCTGCTTGCATCTCAACCTCATCTTCAGGTCGAATCAAACAGATATGCGTCAAATCACGACGAAATCCAAACTTCGATTTTCTTCTTCTAAAACGATGAAATGGTATTATGAAGGCAAAAAGGTCTAGGTCATAAAAACACTGCTGTAGAACAAATAATTTATTTAATTGTATTCATTTTCATTTTTTCTCGCATTTAACGTAATGATCCGTAATAGTTTAACAAAAAAAGTTAAATTAATGTTGATCGTCCAATAAAAATTTCAAAGCACCTCAAATAAGCACCTTAGAAGACTCAAAAGTCACCTTGGTTGTTAATAACATTAGAATGCAGTTAATGCGAAACCTTCAGGTACTGTAATAACGTGGTTTCGTGTCTTCCAACACGAACATGAAAGTACCGTAAGATCTATAACCAACAATTTAGGTTTATTTATTCAATGGAATTTATAAGTACCTAATGTACGAGTTCCGTTGAAACCTGGTTACAACTAGTATAAAACAAGATGAGCGTACAACTTGAACAAAAATACAAACTCAGTAAAATGTCAGCAAGAAAAATGTAACGTTTCTCCATTTACGACAGGTTATGTACGAAATTATGCCCAGATGCTCTTCGCTAGCGGGGTGAAACCGTAAAGGTTCCGAATGAACGATCTTTAGAAATGCCAGGACCATTCCTAGACATATTTTTGTAGAGAAAATTGTGAATATTGCAGAGCAAAGAGACGTAGACGTGGTCGGATGATGTCGAACGGTGATGGTGGGACCTGTGATAAAATCTAATGGTTACCGTCTTGACCGCGTGCTGGCCCGCCCGTGTTGGCGTCCGCAAAATAAAATATTCACCGCCGAGAAAAGAATAATAAGGAGAAAGTACAGGAGGAAGGGAAAAAGGCAGGCATATTTTTCGATTGAAGGTCTCATAAAAAAGTCATGGTTTTGTTAGGATACCCTACCAACAGTAGCCCACACTAAAACTCGTTCATCCAACGATTCCTCTACTATCCGTACTAAGATACAAAAAATGATTCCCATTCCCGCAAATTGAAGTATTGTGTTCAGCCGAAAATTCGGATCATAGCAGCGGAGAGAAATTTGGAAACATTTTGTACTCGAAAACTTTTTCTGAATAATCCCTCATAAGTCGGCTCAATTATAAAATAAAATTCTAAATGTGTATTCTAGATGTGTCATTCTAGATGTATCTTTTTAAATAATTTTTTCGAATTTATACTTATTTTCGGTCGAGTATTCAATGATGGACAATATTATAGTCGTCCAAGAAAACTTTCCTTCAAGCAAGCCGCAAAAACTAATAGGTGAAAGCCGAAGGAATCTTTATAGTTACAATAAATCTTAGTGCAATTAAGCCTAATTTTAACTTTCAGATTACATTAATGTTGGATTTCTCAAAAACAAAAAAAAATCTCAGGTTAAGCTATACTTGTACATTCAACGCCATCAGGTAATGTAACCAGCAACGACACTTAGTTCTGCTGTAAACATTACATGTTGGCATTGGCTGTACAGATAAATGTAAGGCTAAAAACCAAGTCAATTGTTATTAATGAATAATTTCGCATGTTTTGTTATTATTCTACTCAATTGTCGACAGCCGAAATAAATTGTGGAATTTTCTTCACAGGTTCGATTTCAAACCAATAAGATAACTGGGTGACGAGGTCCCCGATATTAGTTTTGAGTGAACTTAAACTGAACTATAAATATAAAAGTGAAACACAACGACTCCAATTGAGTTCCAAACGCCAACGTGTAAGTACTGTAGTACGCGTCATTTTTTGGCTTATTATTCGATGATAAAACATTGTTATCTCCCAAGATTTTTTTTACCGAGCGTAACACAGAAGGTGTTAGTTAGCAAATAAATTTTGCCACATTTCCCCGCAATTATTGGTCAACCTACGGATTCCTGACCGCATAGAAATTTACATTTGACTTCAATAGAATAATAAAGAACAGGTTTGTCAGCGAGAATGTAAACCACGGACAAGATTTCGTTTGAATATTCATCAGGCATTTGTAAACGCAGGCTTATCGGCCTGTATTTTTGTTGGGAGTGTCGATTTCACGGAAAGACATTTAAGGCACATTTAAGGGCTTTACGCGTTTCCAGATTTTCAGTCAGCTAGACGAAACATGGAACAAATTGTAGTAGAGGTGACTCGTATTAATTAGTACGAGCGTGTTAAAGTTCCCTACCCGGTTGAATTTTATTGGTACTCCTAGAAATTTCGAGCTCTGCGCATTGAGAGTTGTTGGCAGGGAGCTCCGTTTTTTTTTCTAGATCTTTATCAACACTGATAACAAATAAATCTTTGGTGATTGTATTTGTTTGGATTGAAGATATAATAATAGCCGAAATATAAGAATTGATATTTTTAAATAACCAAGTAATGATGCTTTGCGACTCTTAATACTTGTTCTTACAGGGGACCAACATCAAATGAGAAAAGTATTGAATAAATCACTCTCTATTTGAGTGTTTTTTTTTTTCTTCAAAACAGGTTTTTACGATTTATCTTTTTTCATGCTATTTTGAGATATCGAGTATATTGTTCCTTTCTAAAAGATTCCCTTCTCCCGATGTAGCATCAATTGAAACAGCGGATCGTCCAAATTCTTTGGGAAAAGTATGAATCATTCATTGTCTGGAAGGGATTCGACGGCAGCAAAGGAGAGATTGTCAGTTGAAACGGGAGCCGAGAGAAGGAGACAATGAAAGGTTGATTAATGGTTCGTCAGGTTGAAAAGGTAGCGCATTAGCTAACTGGGGAGAGGAAGTTGCGCGAGAAGACGAACTTAGGGACGGTGTAAAAACGAGCCGTCATGATACCGTTTGCGTGATTCCAACCTGCGCTAGACTTGGCGATATTGGACTCGGCCTCTCAGTTCAATTAGTGAAGAACAATGCGAGTTAGCGACAAGAAGTCGGCAATCAACCGACCATGGAAACTGAATGGGCTGAACTCGATGGAGAGAAGAGAGAGACGACGATCCTTGGCAACCCTTTGGCAATAACCAACCATGTCTATGAGATGTTAACCGGATTAGTAGGATACCCAGGCCTGGCTTAGTCGTAACGCAACTGTTCTTACACAGAGCGAATCTCTTCCCTGGATGTTTTTGAAGTGTCGCTATACTTGTTGGTATCCAAATGTTTGTTAAAGATTTTTTTTTCTGCCTACTGACGGACTATATTATACATTTTTTAAGTTTTATACGCAGTTAAATTTCCTTGTTACATTTACGCAATAAATTTCTTCTCTCTCTCTCCTCTCTTTCCATATTTTTTTCAAAAAACACAGCCAATTATAAATATTATATGTTGTACCTAATAGCCGAAAACGCCCAATAGCCGAAACATTTACTCATTCCTAGGACTGAGCAAATGAAAATGCTCAATCCTGATAGTTCAATCATAGGATCGATCGAAAAAAAGAGAGCGGCAAGTCTATTTCAGGGACTGGACATTTTGAAAAAGTCCAATGGTCGAAAAAAACGTCCAATCGGCGAAGAAAATGCTCGTTGCCCGAAAAAATGCTCAGTGGCATAAATGTCCTTATTAAACTCTTAAAAA
The DNA here is from genome assembly GCA_037159825.1 of Tupiocoris notatus. Classification (NCBI taxonomy): domain Eukaryota; kingdom Metazoa; phylum Arthropoda; class Insecta; order Hemiptera; family Miridae; genus Tupiocoris; species Tupiocoris notatus. The sequence goes on from JASJUZ010000090.1 coordinate 3,972,405, forward strand.
TGTTGCAAAATACCCTGAAAATCAAGACTGGCATTTATGTTGGTTGGTTATTGCATTTCCAGATAGGGAAATGGGCGTTACAAACAGCTTTGTGGGATATGAAAATCAAAGCTCATTGAACCCTCTGTGGGAGATGATTTTCCTAATATCGAACGAATGATTGCTCCAAAGATTGGAGCAGACGAATGAAAGTAGTTCGATGTTTTATATGAATTACCATGGATAACATTCAGAACGACAATTTGGAAGAGACAGAATGTTTGAGAAGACATGCGACTAATTTGAAAAATGATGTGATTAAATTGATTGATTGAAAATAAATTATTGGTACGAAGAGGTTGTAGGGCGGTGCTAAAGCTGAACAGATCCTCGAAGCAAGTAGAAAGCGATAATATGTAGTGGTAGGATTGAGCACTTTCAGTTTGCCCAGCCCTAGGTTTGAGCATTTCCATTTGCTCAGTCCTAGGAATAAGTATTTTTTTAGGCCATTGGGCGTAATAAATAAACATAATCATACATAATAGACTGGCAGACTGGAGATCGCTTGACAATGTTTTTCAAAATTTAAGGGCTAACCGATTCTCAAAAACACTACTTATCGCTTCAATTACGATTTTCTACGTTCCGAAACGTTCATGGTGATTTGAAATACGAAGTTGGTCCTCCTAAATCGTACGTTATTGAAGCACAGGTTATTTAAACTGATAATTAAACCACCGTGCAGTGTATGGAAGTATCGGGATCGTCCGAAAAGTCAAATTTGTAGGATAATTTCATAGCACTACATCCAGAAACTCTTTCTGAACAAGTGTATGTATTTCCGTGTCTCCGTTTCTCTGCGGTAAAAAAATGACAGAATTGTAGTAAAAAATCTGTAAAATTTCATGGAAATATTCGCCTAGTAAACGCGCGAAATCAGCCGTTATACACACACGCGTTCGAAGTTTTTTCTGTTTGGATTTCCACAGGACATAAGACTCCTAATTTCCTAACGTTCAAGTTCTTGACATGTTTGTAGATGACGCGTGGTTTTTATCGTACGGCTCAAATACTGCATTTTCGCGTTACGAGCTTTTTAAGAAAAATAAAAATGATCGAAATTACAATCGTAGAGGGGTTGTGAGGGGGAGAAAAACTAGGCGACTTATTCTCCAGGTTTTTAATGGCTGGCCGAGCACTTTCGCCCATTCGGGCATCCTCAGGGCGACGTGGAACCATGAGGTCCACAGCCCAGGAGGAAATTACAATCGTTGCTACGGTGTTTTCCTCTATAGTTACCAATATTTTTTTCTTCTTTTCCTTGTTGTCGCATTTTTTCATGTCCACGGGGTGTGAGGGGGATAGGAACCAGGCGACTCAATCTCCGATTCTTTACTTGCGGAGCCATAGTGTCCACAGCCCTGAGGATGCCCGAATGGGTGAAAGTGCTCAGCCAGCAAATGCCTGGAAATCTGTTTTTCGGTGGAAACGTGCACAAATGTTCGAAATAATTACTACTACAAATAGGTAGGTACAGTCTCCTTAAATTATTATTGAAGTAAAGGAATAATAAACCACAATACAATCATTTTCAAACTAACTAATTTCGTTTGAATTTTTCCTCTCATTCGCAACTTTTCACCAATGAGAATCGGTGAACAATATTGTCAACCAATGTTCAGTTAGCCATAAAATCTAAAATTAAGTTATCAAGATGATTAAAAATAATTAAAGTAACGATAATTGCTGAAGAGTTTTCTTCCTAGCTACCGATCTGTCGTCACACATTTAATAAGGACGGACTTTCTTTGTCGCAATTGGAACGAGTGAATAATTTACGACTGTACAATCATTTAGATCGTTTATTTGTTGTTTTTTTTTCTTCAAATTTTACTTTTTACAGCCGTATAGTAGCTCTCGGTACCTTATCTGTAGGCTGCTGCTGATTTTCTAAAGGTATGGGCCCGTAGGCGGTGAGAAAAGGACGGCGAGTGAATAGGGGATGTTCAAGCTTAAGGGCTCTATCCCTCGCTTCGCTCTATCAATTGTGGACAAACAGACTGATGTATAGATAAAAGCGGACGGATAAGAGGTAGTTTACGGCCGAGGTAACGGCAACCTATACGATGGATAATAAAATACCTTGAAAGGGCCTCTGCATCGAGAAGGTAAGAGGAAGTACGACCTTCTAGGAGGAAAGTGGAGGCATGAAGGTCTTATTCCTCCTCCTCCGCACATTTCGGACCGCACGGACGTAAAGTATTCCTCTATGCAAGTTTTAAAGAGTTTCCGAAGCGAGCGTGTGGCAGGCTGGAGCGCGTTGCGGTCATCGTGTGCGTGCGTATGTGGGCGAGAGTATAACTGATACGCGAAGGAGACGGTGTGCGGTGGGAAGGAGGCGCATACGTTTGTGGCCGACGGTTGGCTGCTGTTCGGGGATGAACACTGGGAGCCGGCGTAAGGGCGTACGGCGAGGCCGAAGGGAGCTGCTGTAGGGGGAGGCTTTCAAGGTATATTGCCGGTCACCGGAGCAATCCTCATCTCTTTAGAGTGCACTGCTCTCTTCTCCACCTTCAGCGAAGAAAAACTCACCTTCGTCCTCCTCCATCGCATTCTCTATCTGTTTTGGCCCCCTTCCGACGCACCCCTTGCCTCTCTTCTTCTGTTTTATGTGGAATTGCCTTTGAGGAGATCTATGCTTCCTCTTCCGAATTTATTTCACCCCTTTTCGAGCCACCCTTCGCCCGGTTCCGCGCTCTTTTCCGATTCTGTTCGGCCTTTCTTTTCAATAGACACCAATCGGAGAAGAAAGTCCGCTCCGACCTCTCTTTCTTCGTCAAATTCTTCGTCTCTGTCGGCGCCGTAAAACTCACCGAACACCTCTTCCCGCCCTTAGCCCGAACATCCGTTCCGAACGCACACGTTGGCAATATCTGAAATTGATTCGAACTCCGGCTCTCATTCAATCTCCTTCGATCATCTTCGTTTTAATAATATTTCTGGTGAATTTGATCATCGAAAGATCAACATCTGTTGATAACTTTCTCAATAGTCACTTTTCGTCATTGAAAAAAAAAAAATATTAAAAAAAATATATATACTGAAGAATTGAGAAAAGTATACATAAAGGAATCCTACGTGTTGGAAATATCAAATTTAGTGAGAATAGATCTTACAGTACATCCATGTGTAGTTCGCAAAAATGTTCCTTTACCTATAACCAATTATAAAATGCGGCAAATGAATGTACTTTATTATTCCTTCGTTTCAATAATGATTTAAGAAGATTATCCATTTATGAAAGTAATTATTCCGAATATTTGTGAACGTTCCCACCGAAAAACAGCTTGGTAACTATAGGGGAAAACTCCGTAGCAACAATCGTAATTTTAACCATTTCCATATTTCTTAATTTCCAAATTAAAATCTGAATTGTTCGCCTATAGTTGAACAGAGTGTTCGACTATCGAGTATAAAACGATTTATATAGCTCTAAGAACTCTCCAGTTATACCCTCATGCCACATTTCTGAAAATCTCCCAAATTCGGCCAAAAAGCTGCGATAACTCGAGAACCAATAAAGCTAGGTATCGAATTCGCGATGGTTTCATTCGATTCAGCGTCCAAAAATCTATAGAAATTGATACCAATTACACGTTTTTCTGAAAAACCTTGGAAAATACGAATTGTCTCCCCCTCAAAACCCCCCCAAAATACCCTTAAAATTGAGCTAGCAATGTGGTTCAAGAGTTGGGCCGTCGTAGGACCGAGATTGATTTTTGATGAAAATTTCAAGAATGTAGCTGTGTAGTAGTTTGGCCGGAAAAGTGTTGACGGCGTACGGCGGACGGACAGAATTTTTTTGAATGGATATTCGGATTCTACACGCCTTGAAACGAAAAACATCAATTTTCGAGGGGGTTAGAAAATTGCTTTTATTGGGCGATTACAATTGAAAATTGAATAATAAACCAAAATCAAGAAACTCTTCAAAAGGCCGCTACGTTAGCCAAATCCAATATTGTTTCCAAAAAACTAGCCAGGCAACCATTAAACTAAAAAATCTTCGAATTTGGTTAATTACACAGAGTTTTTGTGTGTGAGCCTAACGTTACAATATAGTTTCGATGAAACTAATAAACTGACGAAAAATGCGAATCACGTGGAAGTGCCGTAAATCTAGCGTCATTCGCTCACCCTAACGAACATTTTTGGGCCTTGAGCGTTCAAATATATTTATTATTTTTCGCGGTCAGTAAGAATCGAAATACAACCAATATGCAAATAAAGCGGAAATACAGTATTATGTGTTCAATTTTAGATTATTGTATTGGCAAGGTACCATTGACTGAAAAAGCCAATTGCTGATTGATTTTCAATTCAGCATTCGTAGCATCAAATTGTACTAAAGCGGCATGCCGTCAGTGAAAATCCAAATCTGTACATTTCACGGAGTTTCAAGGATTTTGATAGGGTGAGTGAGCTGTGGAACGTTCAGCAACACAAGATAAGTGCACTTTGGTTTGCGTAGACCACAGAATTTTGGGCGTATGTGATTTTGGCCCAAGTGAATCGGGCTATGTTATCTACATTCAAGCTTGTTATGTACATTGTTATCTATGCTTATCTATGCTTGTTATCTATTGTTGTTGCTTGTTGCAAGCTCTACTCTCTAATCGCTCCTTGGTGCGAGCTTTGTAACATTGCCCACCTTGAATTGGCTCACCTCTGCTCTATCAGTTAAATCCGTATTTTTTGATGGGAAAGTGCAGAGTGTAATCCGTAAAGGATCCAGTTCTGCATTATGCGCGTATCTATCATCATATTTACATTTGAGAACTGCTCGTTCTCAACTACTGTCCCTGGACGGACAAAGTTGGAGGACAAAGGCGCATAAAACAGTCAAGCTTGAAAAGTTCGCCAAAGTTTTTTCCTATTCAAAAGCCGGCCCCGAAGAGGCCCACAAAAGGTTCACGTTTTATTTGCATGATAATAACAGGAATCCGTGATGTTTAATGATGAGCGGCGGTCGGTACGGTGTTGGGTGACGCTGAAGCGATCCTAGCGACTTCTATTCAACAACTCCAGCTCCAGTTAGTTGTTCGCCAGCCTTGACTGAGGCTGAAGATCTGTTAGAAGTTGGGTATTGAGCTGGTGCCAGCCGATGTGTACCCATAGTGAACCCGTAGTAGACCTGTACCCATATTTCACCCGCTTGATCACAATGAACGAGGGCACCTATTGTCCAAGCGTGCTAAGCGTCCTTTTGTCCATCAGCGTCGTATTGTTGCCTCCACGTTTACTCTCCTCTGGGGGTCATTAGAAACTCTCTGCTCACTGACTCCGCCCGCCCCTCCTCCTCCAACCGTTTACTTTTTGATTACCTCATTCGTCGTCTGGTCCTTTATACAGTCTCCCTTCCTAATGTCAAGGTCCGTCTTCGATGGCCTTTTTTGAGCTGATAGAGAATGAGCACCTTCGACATACCTAACCATCCTCACGAAACAACGTTCCCGTCTCGAAACAAGCGGTGTCTAATTCCATTTTTCGAATTAGGATTGTTAAATGTCTCATTACGGAGGTTCAAACGTGGTATTACCGACATCGTTAATTCGGTGCCTACGCGCAACAATAGAAAATGTGCGCCATCGGCCAATTATGAATTCTCTGGTGACAATAATACTTAATCTTCTCCTTGTCGTCGCATTTCCTATGTCCGGGAGGTGTGAAGGGGAGATAACCCAGGCGAATCATTCTCCGATTCTTCATTGGTTGGCAAAGCACTTTCGCCCATTCGGGCATACGGGGGTGTGAACCTTGCGGCTCCACGTCACCCTGAGGATGCCCGAATGGGCGAAAGTGCTTGGCCAACCAATGAAGAATCGGAGAATGATTCGCCTGGGTTTTCTACCCCTCACACCTTTTGGATATAATAATTATTTAACCCGCTTATTTCCTACTTTCGTCATTCAAATGATTTTTTCGTGTTTTCTTCACTCACTAAATCGTTGTGACGTCTTCATACCGGGAGTAAACCTAAATTTACCATACACCGGAAATGCGGATCAAATATCTCGTCGCTCTACTGTAGAATACAACTGTTTTTAGCAGTATTAGTAGGAGAAAAATCAGTTTGAAAAGTGAAAATTCGTTGTTGTTGAAAATTTAAGGTTTTTTCTATTGTCCGTAATTTATAATATTGATGCCTTTTTCTCTTCTTCTGTAGGCTCAAAAGTCGGCTCAAAAGCTTAACTTCCCAATGGTGTGGTTTAAAAATATTTTTTTAGACCTGATTTTAGAAGACTAAAAAGTACGTTCAAGTCCCAGAAAATTTGAATTTCTCCAGGAAAACCGACCTTTTTCTAAATTAATATTTCCCTCTCAACATCAGCATAAATAATTTGTTTTTGCTGTAAGGAGAAACGTTTAAGGGAAAAATGTTGTCTTCCCAACGACATAATAAAATTTGAAATCATCACTGTGTATAATATGGTATTGATAGCGAAAATAGGGAAAAATGAAGCGGGTTAAAAAGTGTTTTAGGATAAATTTCACCATAAATTAATAATAGAATCCATACCTGATGAATCCATAAATACTAGTGAAATGATGAAATGTATTTTTCAGTGGCTCGGAAACAGCAAAAACTGCATAAAAGAGAGAACCGACAAAACTTCCGACCCCGTTATGGTCTCATTCTATTCAGCGTACAAAATACGAGTATTTCAAGTCTCTTACGACTGTCCATGGTATTCATACATGGTTTCCTATTTTTCGGTAACCGTAACCTCAAATTTGAAAACCTTTCTCCGATATGGCTTGCCAGCAAACTCGACATTGACGACAGTTATCGAGCAAAGTGACAAACATTTTGTATAAATAAATATACACACAATTTTGGTTCATTCTCTTGACTCGATTCTCTCAGGCATGGAACCAATTTTGTATGTTCGATTGTCAATTTTTATTTTATTTTTTGGAACGAGCCGAACACTAGTAGTCCTGTAAGCTATTTTAACCATTTTGAGAATTAAGTTATGATGATGCGGCTCGTGAATTTCTAGAACTTCGAAAATTAATATTTCACTCGCTTGTCAGAGCGTTAGAGTTAGCGCTGGGTTACCATTGTATGTTGTTGGGTGGAACATTTATTGTGAGAAATCCAAAAAGTGACCGGCTATTGCTATTTGATATCTCAGGTCAGAGGGAACGGTTAAGGACCATTCATGCTCCCAACCAGTTCTTCTACGACTTTCACAATGGAAAGGGGACATCGTCAGTTCGTAAACCTACAATCTTTCTGCCAATCATCTTGAAAGATGTACGGAGATAAGCTGGTATACCAACCTGGTGTGTGAATTAGTTGTGCTGAGGCGAATATCGCATGTTTTTGATTTTTCATAAAAGTCACATGATTGCAGTCGATTGAGATGCATTTTCCTGCAATAAAAATAATATTCTACCCGGTTCAAAACCGGAAAACACAAGATAGTTTTTGTCATTTTTACTTCCGTGAATTGATTGAAAATAACGGATGAAGAGAAATTCGTGCTATTGGGGCTGAAAATATTAATATTCAAGAAGCCAAAACATTCATTTTGATTTATTGAAGACAGAAGATTTAAGAAAAACTATGAACGCAGATCTACTGATGTATGTGCCATATAAAACGGATAAATGTTTATTAGATCGATGGCGGTACAGGAGATGTCGATTCACAACAACTACAGTATACCTAACATTTTTGGTTGAATTGTAAAAATAAATACTTTCTAAGAAAAGCTTCAAAAAGTTGCTGTTGACGAAGTATTAAGACTTCTAAAGAGAGATAGCTATCGATATTAGGCCGCGGACGTGAGGGAGAGAAAAACCAGGCTACTCTTACTTCATATTTTTATCGGCTGGCCGAGCACTTTCGCCTTTCGGGCGACGTAGATTCATGGGGTTCCCATAACCCTTTACATACATATTTTACAGGTTAATTTTAGGTATTATGATGTTATTTGATGATGATTTGTATATTTTTTGTGCAGCTAGAAACAGAGGAGCGCTAAGGCCCTAATTTTCTCTCTTGGTAAAATGGAGGAAATCTTATGGTCTTGATATGTGTTCCACATGGCAAGTTGCTGACATATGGTTTCATCAATTGTATTATCTCATTATTCACAATAGTATCTCATTATTAACCATCTTATGATTTGGAACAATCATCGTTGGACGAATACGGATCAAATACTGATGAAAACCGCCGAAATTCTGTCGGGATTTCCCATTTAAATGTGCTGGATGTGACAGGTACAAGGCGAGCTGCATACGGTTTGCACATCCTTTATTGTGGGAATCATGTTTAGCGCTGGTTATAACTTTCAATAATACTTTTTTATTCTTCTCACTTTCAATTCCGAAAAGTCTCAAATTATATTGGATCATATTTCTTATTTCGTCGTCAAACTTGAGGTAACTTGGTTCTACAGTATGTCCGTTTATGATCAACTGGATGTTCCTACAAGGTGTTACAAATTAGCGGTAACATTGATTTTCATACGTTTCAAATTTCTATGATTTTCATCGTCGCGCATCAGCGTTTGACTCCATGTTAACTTACGTGACAATAAAGATCGGCGGCTGCCCGCAGTCCGAGGGGATAAATTATATTCGGAGTTGCTAATGCGTGCTATCGGTGTCCACAGTTTATTTGTTTTATTGAACGAGAATTCCAGTTTGACCGAAGTCGGTGAGTTACTGTGCGTGTTGAGTTACTTGGGCCGTCTGTCGGAGCAAATGATACAAAACGACGCGGACGCGATCGAGTGGAGGCACAACTGCTCGCCTGAAGTTGCGCCAAGTGACATCGTGGGCCGGAAGCTGCGGTCGACGGAGCATCGCCAACGCTGCCGAGCGTGTATCTGTTGATCGAGAGTAGCGCCACCCGCAAGTGAAAAATTTCTGAAAGATGCTAATATAGTCTCGCGTTACTGTACGCCCTTCCAATCGTTGGGGCGTCGCTTACTTCCACATCCAACACTTCCACCGATAGCCAACATAATAAGATTAGAATCTTCAAAATTGTCGTGTGATTCGTAAATATAACTTCCACTCGGTCTTCTCATTCTGACCGGAAATTCAAATATAACTCCGGAGATTTCCTGCATCTCTTCTCTCAAAGGCGATATTTATTAGACCTGAGCAGACCGGGCATCTGCACGGACGCCATTCTGCCAAACTATTATTAAATTTTTTTTTTAAATAAACTTGAAGCTCCCTGAGGTGTCTCATTGCTTAACGCGCATACCAACGAGTTAGATCTGCGGATTTAATACTGCGTTTCCAGAGATTAATCAGTAAGATAATTTATCGTTGTTTTCTGATGGAATTTCTCGAACGTCTTATTGAGACAAGCTTTGTACAGCCGGCCGTTTCAAGATTTAAGGGTTTTAAAATTTTTAAGATTTCGAAGAAACTGATAGCTATCAAATCGCATTATTTCTGAAAGCTTAGCTCAACCGAAATACGAAATCCCATTTCTTATTTTCGCTGCAAAAATCACAATGCAGGTATAAAATCGCTAACGGCTAACGGCAGGTATTCACAGTAACAATAAACCCCGTTGTAATTTTACATGCATCTACGGGTAATTCATAAACAGAAACTCATAAATGCTAGGTACCAATATTAGCTCGGTAACCACTGTAACCGTTAAATAGATAGGAATCACCAACTCGTGAGCATAAAATTGGTTTATTTTCCAATAACGGACGATTTTGATTGCCCAAAGAAAAGGGTTTTTCAACACCCTCAAAATTCGATGTTTAACATTTGAAGGCATGCAGAATCCTAATATCGAATTTAAAAAACGCTGCAAATGATTGTACAGTGGTTTATTATTATTTCGCTTCAATATTGATTTAAGAAGACTATCCATTTGTCATTTTAAATATTCCGAACATTTTTGAACGTTCCCACCGAAAAACAGATGGTAACTATAGGGGAAAACTCCGTAGCAACTATTGTAATTTTAATCATTTTTATTTTTCTTAATTTCCTAATTAAAAGCTAAACTTATTGCCTAACGATACAGCTGGAGAGAGTGTTTGACGACCATTCCAATGAGTATAGAACGATTTTTATAGCTCCAAGAACTCTCGAGTTATAACCTCATGTCAAATTTCTGAAAATCTCCCAAATTCGACACAAAAGCTGCGATAACTCGCGAACCAATAAAGCTATCTACCCGGCGATGGTCTCATTCGATTCAGCGTCCAAAAATCTATATAATTTGATACCACGTACACATTTTTCTGAAAAACCTTGGAAAATATGAATTTTCTCCCCCTCAAAACCCCCCAAAAATACCCTTAAAATTGAGCTAGCAAGTTGGTTCAAGAATTGGGCGGTCGTAGGACCGAGATTGATTTTTGGTGAAAATTTCAAATTTTTAGCTCTTACAGTTTGGCCGGAAAACTGCTAACGGCGTACGGCGTACGGCGTACGGCGTACGGCGGACGGCGTACGGCGGACGGCGTACGGCGGACGGACAGAATTTTTTTTATTGGATATTCGGATTCTACATGCCTTGAAACGTAAAACATCAAATTTTGAGGGGGGGTTATAAAATTTTTTTTCTTGGGCGATTACAATGGTTTATTATGAATAATAAACCAAAAATCTGTCCGTCCATCTAACTCCATCAATATTTTTCTGGAGAAAATATTAAAGCTAAATTGGAAGAGCTAAGAAATTTTCACCAACAATATTGATCTTGGGGATGGCTCGATTTTCCAGCCAGACCTTAGCTGAATCATAAAGCGCACTGTACTTCTTTTTTGGTGGTTGGGGGGGGGGGGGATAATTCGTATTTGTAGTAATGAGACCATAACGAGGTTGATAGCATATGAGGATGTACAATTTAATTTTGAAGTCGGTTTTATTTTTTTCAAGTTTTTTTTAATCAACTTTATTTTTCTTGATTTGCAAATTAAAAGTAAAATATTTCAATAAACGGTTCAGCCTAAGAGAGTGTTTGAAGAGCATTCCAACGGGTTTAGAACATTTTTATAGCTCTAGAAAGTGTCGAGCTGTGCCATCATGCCAAATTTCTCAAGATATCGAACTTGCCTCATAAAAGCTGCGATAAGAATCTATAGAAATTGATTCTAAACACACCTTTGTCCGTAAACCCTTCGAAGATAAATTTCCTCTCTCCCCCATTGAAACCCCCCAAAAATACCCTTAAAATTGAGGTAGCGAAGAATTAAGCCGTTATCAGGCCAAGACTGATTTTTGTGAAAATTTCAAGAATTTAGTTATTATAGCTCGACTCGTGTTAATTCGACTTTTCGAACGATCTCAATATGTCCATTTACTACGTAAACGTAGAAGTAAAAACCGTAACCAAAATCGTATTGAACTCGATTGGGTAACGTTAGTCACAAGGACGATGTCGACAGACGCACCAACGAGCGGATTAGAAACCAAAAACGTTCGATAGTACTAAAACGCAAGTGGAAATTTTAATGGGTATCTATTTATAGCGATTATTCGGTTCGGAAAAGCGAGCACAAGCCCTCCTGAGCTGACAATTTCTCCGGTTTAAATCCTGTTCATGAAACGCAAATCATCAGTTCAAGGCAAATCATCAAAACAAGATTTGTTGCTCATGACGTAAATACATGATTTAGACCATATTGTGGGTAGAATTTTGGGTTACATCGAGATGACGCTGTTAAAACTATGCTTTCCCGTCAGTTTATAGAATATCATCATTTATATTTCTATTTGAAGAACGTAAATGAAACGGAGGTTTAAAAGATTGACGATTATACCATCCTGGATGACTGAACGTCGATGTATTGGATCTGTAATGAAAAGATGATTCAAGTCGTCAGAGCGGGGCACCTGGGTACCCCGCGGCAAGTTCCAGAACTTCTAGCATTTCTTCGTTCCTCCTATCCCGTGTCAGATGGCCTTGTCAAATCCTTTTCGAGGCTGAATAATGACCCTACCCTCCTCTTTCCACTTCAATTTTACTACTTCTCACCACCTCAATCGCTTGGGACCCGCAGACGGGATAATTGTCTAACTTGAAAAGAAAGATTTCCACTCGCATCTGGCGGATTAAAGTTCGTTGACATGTTTTGAAGGAGCAAGACCACATCCTGAAGGCATCAGGAGCAGGAGGCAGATCAATTCTCCCAGTTTAGCGGCCCTGACGAGGATTAGAGAGTGATATTAGTTTTGAAGTGGTAACCAACCTCGGGCGAGTAACCGAATGGATGTGCTAGCATCGACGACGTTAGTATTGGTTGGGGGTTTGGGGATGGTTCGATACTGTATATCAGTCAGCCAATATCGGCGGATCCCTTTAGACTCTGCGACACAAAGGCTTGCAGCAGGGGACGGCCCTGCCTCGGTACCAATGTGATGGCACATTGTGGTTCAACATGAAGTAAAAAAAAATAGTTGGATTGAATGATTCAATTGAACGATTAGAGTCTTATTAATAATTTACCCCTTGCGAAAATATTTTAAATATAAAATAAGTTCTTTTTTCCTTGTCGCTGGAATTTTTTATGTCCAGGTGTTGAGGGGAGAAAAACCAGGTGACTCATTCGCCGATTCTTTATTGGCTGGTCGAGCACTTTCGCCCGTTCGGGCATCTTCAGGGCAAAGTGGAGATCCTTACAAGAGAATGAGTCACCTGGTTCTTCTCCCCCTCATAACCCCTGGACATCAATAAATAAGTTACTCACATTTTAGCAGTGTTTCTGTGGCGCAACATGATTTCAATTCTGCAAAGACAGTGTAACTGTGTAATTTCATTGCTTGAAATTCGGGCGGGTTGTATTTAAAGGAAACAAATAGATGTACTAAAATAGGCAATATAACTTGAGCATGTTTTGCTCATATGTGAGGCTTAAAAAATCTTCACCGCGGCCGAAATAAAGAATCAACTAACTGTGTTATTTATAAGGAATCATTCCTCAAGCGAGTTTCAGCTGTTCGCTAAATTCGAGCTAGTTTGAGCAATTCCATCGTGAGATATCTAAACATAAGTATCGGACGAAAAGGAGTCTTCCTCCGAATTAAGACCGCGATTAATAAATCGTAGAGATATGAGAACCAAATTTTCAATAGACTTTTAAAAGTATTTCAGATTAATGGAGAGCATACGTATATTGTATTTCACCTGGAACTAATGGCTACTTGCAAATGGACGAGAAATAAACTAGTAGGTAATGACCAGAACTATAATATGTATTGAGTTGAGTTTTCTGATTAGTATGATCCGACGTTGGAGGAAATAATACAGACAATACGATGGTATAGAACATTATTATTCAGCCGAGTCGCCGAGTGCGGCTCGCGTCTCATCAGTAGTGTTCTTTTGGAATCGAATATCGTTAACATCCCGATTTCAGCATCAGGATTTCAATCATGTCGGGAAATCAATAATTATCGTCTCAAATGTAATGAGATTCTATTGCCTACAGTTGGTAAACTACCACAAATGAAAAGGGCGTTTCATCGTTTTGAATCAAAACCGCGCCTAAAAAGGACGGAATCAGATGCAGGAGGAAACACAGGAACGGCAGTAGATAATTTGTTTAATCCGGCGCGAAGTTTGATTTATATATTTTTTAAACGAGAGTATTAGGAAAACAAGCGGGTAGCAGCCGTTGCTGGGATCGTTGCTGATGGCGAGGAGCCTTCGTAGAGATTATTCCCTTTGTTCGGATCGTGACGGGTGGGCGGGGGAAAGAGAAAGGCGGCTTGCGCCCTGAGGGTGAATATTCAACAAGAAGCCGACTGGACTCCCATGGAAGCAGTTTTGATTGCGCTTGATTTAAGCGAGCAGGAGGGGGACGGATTTAACGATATGATATGAATGAGTGGGCTACTACCTACCGAACATTCTGTGTAAAGTCAGGATCCATCTGGTCTTTGAGTCTTCTCAAGCGGACAGCCGAGCTAAGCTCCGTCTTGGGCTGCGGACGCCCTCGGGCAATGCCTCAGCATTCGGCCTACAACTTGAGCAGGCAAGCGATCAGCCGACAACATTTCCTACGGGATATTTTCTTCTTTCACCATCATATTTTTATTTTCGATTGCTCGGCCTAGAACGGTCAGAAACTCAATTATTGAGAGTATTGATTATTGAGGCGGAATCGAAAAAAAACACGTGAGGATGAGTGTGATTGTACAGTGGTTCAACACCCCTGATAGCCTTTGTTTCTATTATTGATTTAGAAGATCAGCTAAATTCTCATAATATTCACTTAAGCAGGAACAGATAGGGCTGTTCGGTGGGGTTGCTAGGTGGCGTAGCCTCTTCGGTAAATTTATTTCAAGTTTCGGTAAAAGCCCTTAGCTAAACAGTTGTGAACGCCTAATCGCAACAACATATTTGTTATTATGGGTGGTAAGCTCAGCAAATAGAGATCATCAGTTGATGAAGCTGCCATTTCATATCCTAAATGTGTCTGCGGTATGAAGCAGGTGACATAATGAATCTTATGTTCTACGTTGAGCGTTACACTAAGACGATTCCGTAATGTTGATGATTGCGAGGTAACTTTCATCCTATTTATTGATTTCTCAGACTGCGCTATATACTACAGAATTGTCTCAATCTTCTCTCTATTTCCAATAACTCCCCAATTCAACCTCACCCCAAAAAGGACCAAATGCGGAGTGTCTCGACTCATCCCTGATCGAAATAAAATCAAAAGTGGAAAGCACAACCGAAGTCAATCTGTGTGATCGCATGGTCCGTCTCGCGGCAAAATTCATCTCCCCTAAGCTTTCAGCTTAGTGTTGCTCACGCGCATGTGTTCATAGCAATGCAATTTATCTCTAAATCTGGTATGAGTGATTTCGAAATCCATACATTTTTCCACGGAGAATAGAGATGATACAATTTTTATGAAGATTTTTGAGTTTTGAAACTATCCTAAATCAGGCCCAGCAAAATTTTTCATTCCGCTGACCATTGAGGTATCATGTGTTAATATAGATACTAGCCAGCTTATCTCTTGAACGGTGGTCTAAAAGGAGTACACATTCGTGAGAAAAAGTATTGGAGTTGAGTTTGGGCAATACCCCTCCGCAGGATTATATTCGGCATCACATGCTAGTCATTAGTTCTGATTGCCATTTTAGGTAATTCGTATAAGTTATTCTAAGAGGGCGAGTTTTCACCAGTTCATGAGAATCGTCTACTATAGACGACTTTCCGACCGTCCTTGTAAATTTTTGAGCATCACGTTTAAAATATTGTACCATTGGCTCACCGGTCTGCGGTGTTCGTTGAACAGTTTGTGCGTGCTTACTACTCGAGCACTAAAAACTAAGAAAATTAATGAACGTACCTTCAAAGATGAAGAAATCATTCAGTGTGGTTGATGGCATGCGTTTCGCTGAGGATTCCATGGTTCGGATGGTTCGACCATCTGTAACATAATTTTAAAACAATGTTCGTTTATTATTCAATAATATTATTATCATGCAATATGTTTATTCAATATGTTTATTATTAATAATAAACCATTGGAATCGCCCATGAAAAAAAATGTTCTAATCCCCCTAAAACAAATGCGTTTCTGAAAAACCTTGCGATCCGGTGATCCGGTTCATTCTCAAAGCTAGAGCCTCATTATTCCACGTCACCTCATTCTTCTCACAATTCTCGTACATTCATTTGCTTCTTCCTTGCTGAAAGAGAAACAACGGAAGAAACGTTATCACTATCTCCGTCTGCTTAAGGGAGAAGCCCTAATTTAAAACTCGATCCGTCTCATTTTAAGCAAAGCAATAAAGGAGAAAACCCAAAGATAAATCGGCCGATGCATCATGAAAAAAGTTTCCCTTCAGTCAGAGTCCACTTGTCCAGCCCACGCGGACTACTTCTCCGAGTAACGGCTAATTCTTGCTCGCTTTCCAGATAAGTGCTTCCATTACGCGCCATCCAGCCGTCCCATTATTCCTCGGTGGAATCCTCGGCTTGCCCGTGACTTGAATATGGTCAATTATGAACAACGTTTTCAACCGAATCAATTTAAAACCCCGCCAATCTTAAATTCAACGAGCTAGGCAAAAATAATCACCACTCCGACTCAACAGCAGTGTAATTTGCATAGTGGACAATGTATCAAGAGAAAGCTCAGATTTGAGAAAAAGGGGAACCTGCGGGAGCCAGCCGCTGAAGAGCAGGCAACTTGTTTGCAACTAATCTAAAGGTTGAAGGCCGAAAGGGAATTCGCAAACGCAAAATATGGACCCCGTACTTTCGTACTAACGAAATATTTTGTACACCGATATATTCTGCGAATGTTATCACCTATCTCTAGCAATCGTTCGTGATGAGTAGAGTCGAATATTGAAATCGATAATAGGATGTAATACTTATTTTAGTCTTTGGATCCAATCAGAACCCAGTTGCTTTTCGCAATCGCAAGCTATGTATAACTGAACTGGTCGATTGCCCTGGTCAGAATTATCAGCTAGACGTTTCTCACTGTAACGGGTTAAATGCTCAAACACACGAAGAGACACGAATTGAAAAATATTCGTTACCTATCTAAAATTAGATTTCCTGTTTCTACCGCCAAATATTTTTGTCTAAAAATTTCAAAAAAACTCCAAAACTGCATTGTTTGAAGATGAATCAACTTTAACTGGACTAAATATTAATTGGATCCCGTATCCGTCAATTTTGAAAGCGGTAGCACTTATTTGCGGATATTAATAATACCTAGTTTCTATCTATACGTATAAATGCGAACCCACTAGTGTTATTAAGAATGCACTCCTACGTTTTTCGTACGTAGTTACCCTTGACCTGAACAAGTATCAAGCATAATGATTAGTTATAATACTCGCTCAATGCTGTCTCTGCCGTAATTTTTTAATAAAAAAGTGAGTGGTGTACATAGATCACATAATACTTCCATGATTGAGTCGGTAACTGGTGTAACTAATAATAAAATCAAGAAACTCATACATAGACTGCAACGTTAGTACGCTATAACTGTTATTGGAAAACTAGCTAGGAGAACCAATAAATAGAAAAAACGAATTTGGTTGATAATAAGGAAGAAGCAGTAAGTGACCTGCAATTTTTATAAACCTAGAACATTTGTATAGACCACTGCAAGTGGATTTAAATAAACGAGCGACTATAAAAGTGAGACTAATGAAGTAAGTTTTTATCTAGCAGGCAAATTTCATTCTGCTAAAAAATGCCAAGTCGATTGTCTCATTATTCGTGTGCTATGGGTTTCCACAATTTCGGCGCGAGTGTCTATCATCTTGCGGATTTTGGGAGGCAAGAATGGCCGTCAGATGGAGCGGTAATGCTTATCTCACCCGTAACTGTCACAATAATATTAGTTCATGAGGATAATGCACGTCCTATGTTGCACAACTGAAAAAGACCTTCTACTTCAGATAGTATGTGGTTCCTTGCTTCATTGCCGCAACTTGAAATTTTCCCATTGAGCGACAAAAACTTCAAGAAAGTGCTTGTAGTATGAGGTTTTCCGACGAATGCGTCGGCAACTTGAAAGCGTTAAGAAACCGCTTTGTCTGCTGGAAGTTTCGTGAGCCACTGGCATTTCAACGACGAAAATAAGTGACCGAACGTCTTGGTCCTATTAAGTTAGATAGAGCCGCGGCCCAAGTTCAACTTTGAGAACGACACAATATCGTGAACCGTTCATGCAGCACTTACGGACACTGCCAGGGGACTCCATTCACGGAACGTTCGACTGCCGGTTGGCATCTACGAGATTTGTTCCAGGAATATGCAATGACAGGTGTCTCCTGGAATGCGTAAAAAGCTACATCTCAAAACATCGTCAGGAATTATTATCGCTTCCGCTTTTCTGATCAAATTTATAAATAGAAAATATTTGAAAACAGATTTTGTAGGAGTAAAATGGATCATTTTTTTATTCCCAAGAACAATTTACATGAAGAAGAAAATGTTTACAAAACATTTTTCACAATGACAAAAAATTTTTATCACAAAACAAATAGAAAATTATGGTTCATTCGGACAGAAAAAAAAGTACGAAGTGTCAAAAAGATGATAACAGGGGTTGACATTGGTATGGCTAGGATGGTTCAGTATAATACATGGATTGCGAGCTGTTCTTGCAGTCAAACACCCCAGCTCATGCCGTCACAAAGTATGCAAACTTGGTAATGTTAAGGCTCGGTAATGCAGAAGTCTAACGTTGTTTAGGTAATGACGGAAGGAGGCTGTAACATTTTTGAAGTCAAAGGTGATTGCAAAGGGGCTGTAATTAGTGTCCCCCGGAAGCCCCCTCCAAACACTTCGTTTTTTCACCTCCACTTTGACTCACAACCTTCTCTTCCATGACGAGCCTTTGAAGGATTTCGAACAATAATGACAACAAGTTTTCTCGCGCTTGTTAGAACGACCCCTAAACTCCCCCTTCCGCCCGATTCCCTACTCCCTTTAAAACAACACTCTCGCCCTTTAACTTCTCTCATCATGTCGTTTCACACTCAGTTAATCTTCTGTCGCATCGATCTCAGTGTATTTCACAATTTCTTTCTAAAAACCAAGTCCCAGCAGTTTTTAGTTTTCAACTGAAGGTGAAAAACAAATTTATTGGTAAAAATATTATTTAAAAAACTATTATTAACAATATGTAATATTACAAAAAAAGCGATTGTTTCAATTTTATTAGTAACGGAGCAGGACAATGAACTTGAGTCAATAGTAACGAAGTCTAGCAACCGCAGATTCACATAATAAAATCGATTTGAGAGCAATCGCAAGAGATTAATTCTAGAAATAGTCACCATCCATGAAATGAGTTTCCTCCAACTGCGTCATATTTATTTAATTTCGCAATTTTTAGAATAGCGTGTTACTTTTACAACAAGATCGGCCGTTTGGACGTTGAAGCCGTTTCCATCGATGGAAGACACCAAGCGTTGTCTCGGATTGTTTTCAAATCTCAAAACCCGAATGGTATTTAGTTGGAGAACCTAGTTGGATCAGAAAGAGCAGTTTGAGTCAGCATATCGACCCCTCACGCTCCTCATGATAGTTTAGGTGTATTTTCATAATCAAGCTTTTCATACGATGAAAACTTTCATCTATACGAATATCTAACTATTCAACCACCGTATTCGACATTTACATTCCTTGAGGGGATATGGGTTGCATAATTCAAAGTTTCAGGACAGTTATTAGATTAAAATGGGCACGGATTCGGCAGCAGTGCGGTTTCCGTCCCCAAAAGTTTGTACCGGTTTAAACGAGTTAACTGTTGATGATATGGCGAAAGCAGCCGAAGGCCGAGAGAAGGAAGAGGATCGATTCGGCCCCAAAACTGTGTAACTTACATCAGTTGAATTACTAACGTACATACTTCACTTATTTATGTAACTTACATTTTCCCTTTGAAGGGCTTTACAACTATGAGCGACGTCGACAAGCGATTAATCCTTCAACGAAGCACTGAAACATTTTGTCATCATAAACTCACCAGCGAACTCCAATCATCGTTAACCGCAAATCGAAGTTGCACGAAACCTTCGAATAGCACTTTGTACTGGATCGGTTTTGATCGTCAAAGAGTTTCCCGCTATTTCTTACTGAGAACATTTCCTAAAGTTCACCTAATTTAGATGTTGGTTATTTGTTCATTTATAATTTTTTTTTTTTTTTAGCTTTTTAAAAGAGCTAAGTTCAAGTTTTCAATTCTTGCCTTTTTTACATTCTACACATTCCCACATTGCGTTGGTTCTTACTCGGTCGGGTTCATAATATGCCAGAAAATTGAGTCCTTCGCGTCAAAATAATTTTGGGAAAATCAGAACTTTATATAATTTCTGTCATTTGTAACCGATTCAAAAGGAGGTGGTTACTATGATTGACTTGCGGGGTTTTTCGATATGTATTGTCCGCTGGTGTTCAGCCCCTGTAAGTCCGATTGGATTACCTTTTTTGTTTGTTTAAAAGGGTTGTCATCCACATAGGTCTGAAAAAATTTTCAACTGACCCTCTAGTATTGCAGCCCCATATCCGGAGAAATGCTGGAAAACGTGATTTTCGCGAAAATAGCAACTTTTGACTTTGCGAGCTTATAACTTCTGGAAACACCGCTCGATTGTTTAGTTTTTTGACGTCATTTTGATAATAATTTATCTGCCTATGAGTGCCCAGACCAATTGTTCGGTATTCTGGTATGGCGTGTAGAGAAGAAAGTGTATCGAATAACGTGATACCGGTTTTCACATTTTTGAGGTTTTTCGAGCACCATTCCTAACCACGTCGAGAAAAAAATGTGAACATTCTTGCAGTTGGAAGTACTCAGCAAGAGCTTTCCAACAATGACGGAAGTTTAGTTTTAAGTAACATATCAAGGGAGCAATTGATGTTTCTATGGACCTTTATTTGATAACTTCTGGACACAAATTACTATTCTATTGTTTTTAACATAAACTGTTAAAAAGTTGAGTTTAATTAGCGAAATCATTGCGAACCACCCAGTAAAACATATATGACTAACCTTGCTTCATAATCAACGTATAAATAATGTGTAGTGAATCGGTGCGAGGTAAGTATGACTTTTTTCGAGGCATCGGTGGCCCTCTCCATTGTTCAAAGCCACTTCCCGATTCTCGACGTAATTGAGCAAGAGCCGAAAGTCGTTGATGAATACTCTAAGTGGAAATGAATCAAATAAACGTTCTCTTCAGCTCTAATTGCATGGTAAGTATGGTAATAAAATGAAAAAAAAAAAACTACATGTCCTATTGTTACAAGGAAAAAGAATTGGATGAGATTCAAGGAGTTTTAATATTTTTTGAGGTATTGAAAGCATTTCTTAATGAACTTTGACCAATTCAATGGTCTATCCTGATGATTCCAACTCAAAAATGTCAAAAAACGAAAATCTAAAATAAAAGATACTTGAGCTATTCAAGAACATCTGAGTGATAGCAATATATTTTATGAATCACATGAAATGCGCGTAATTTCAAGAAATTTGAGTAAATCAACATTCAACATTTTTTCAAGGGAACTAGGTTCTAATAAGATTATAGCAATTTCAATAAATCCCTTTTTGGATTAAACGCGCCTCAATTATTTGGATGGATCGCTACCTCAGTAGAAGAGTATTGATGGTTTTAAAGAATAATTTTCAAGCAACTGAAACTTATTTGTTATATTTCGAAAGGATTTAAAACAATAAATTGAATGAGATAATAACGAAGATGACCGCTTAAAAAAAATATGAAATTATCCCAGTATTGCTGAACAATTGAAGAGATTTTGAAAAATAGGACAGTCATGCTACTGATATAAAAATATTGATGACTTTAATGGAGTGCAAATCGTTCATTACTCTTCGGAGTCTTCCAAAATTTGAGATCACTGAACGAAATGATGGGGACAATTGTATCACCCGGAGCTAGAGCAACGTCCTAGTAACATCGAAATTTGACCAACGATATGAGAATGCAAGATCCTATCGTATATTGTCTATAAGCCCTCTTACTCGCTGCTTTCATATTTATAAGCGCCTCCAATTTCACCACCTCGTTGGTGCATGCACTCTTTGATAGTATGCAACGCAAATGTTGAAGAGAAATGCTGTTAGGTTTCGTCGGAGCGCGATCACGCTGCAGTTGTATCACACTCATTGCCAACAACCTGAAGTTGTATACTAATCGCATCTAACCGCACTCAAGTGTCTATTCCATCGGAAAGGATAGGAACTATACCGTCAAGCAATCTCAACGGGAGAAGTGTCACTTCCTCTAATTAACCAGCTCCACAGCTCGGCCACCCTCCTGTGACTCGCTATACGGGATAGTGACTATTTCCGACATTATTCACCGCGACGTATTTCGTTCTGCTGACAAAGAAAGTAATGCAAGCAAGAGTCTGAATAAAACCGATGTCAACGCCAAGCAATCACAATGTTAGGCCTACTCTTCGAGCTAGTGTGAAATCATTTTCTCTCCTAGGCGAGCACGAATAGAGTATGCCGCAGAGTATTCACAGCTTCGAACAGGAGCCAAGACCCTCAATAACGTACAAACGACGGTGCAGTTGATATGAATCATCCAGAACCACTTCATGGTTACCCAGATAGGTGAGCTACTCGAGATTTAATTGAAACATGGGCGTTTTCGCAAGCACGACGTTCACAGTCTCTGCTTTTCTCCGTATACTGGATTACACTCGGCCACAAAGGTATGAAAGTAATTAGCCCCCTAGCTAAGTGGTAGCCATAACTGCAGGCGGAGGCACACTACATAATACGACTTTTACTAGCGAACTATTACATACAGTTCGGGCTCAGCATATCATTCAAAATTTTTTGCAGCAAAGCAGGTGAATTTATTATCTCCGGTTACAGGGGTAATATTCCATCGTTATAGTTTATTATTCAATGTAACGACACCGTTTCCCCCCGAAAATCCACCACCCGATGGATGAAAGTCCGACTTTCCCATGAAAAACTGACTTTTCACCGAAAGTCCGATTTTCTCCCGAAAGCCCGACCTTAACCCTTTGACTAGAAAGGGTAATGAAAAGAAAAATAATATTCCATTCCGCAAAAAAAATTTAATAATAAGATATTTGGACGAGGAGAATATTCACAGATTCCAATCATGCGGTTAGGTGAATATATAACTGGAAAGCTTCTTTGCTAATAAAGAATGGGTGAATATTCCCGAACGGGGAACCAGCTACGATTTTTTGCTCTGAACGTGGTAATGAATAATTATTATTAATCCCAAGGGATACTATTTCCAAGTGTAATCGAAATGTTAAAAAAAAAATATAGAGAAAGAAATCGTCGAGAGAAGAGAAGCGTGATCGAGAAGTAGCGGTGCAACAGAAGAAATTGGTGGACGACACTAGTCCATTCTCATCACACACAGCGTTAGAAAACGGCTTTCGTAGACAACTAGGTAGCTCCCTTAAGTTTGAGCCATTCACGGATATAGTTTCAGGCCAATGTCGACGGTTTGCTGTCATTCCCACAATGAAATCCCTTTTAATTCTCGTGATTGTGACTGGTTCTCTTTCGTAGCAGTGTGATCAAGGGTAACAGAAATGCTCCAAATTTATAGTACCCGAAATCGTAAAAATTATTACGCTCTTACAGTGACTTGACACAGGTGATGAAGCGAATGGTGTTGCGAAAGGTAATATTGGTAAGTATTTTTAAATCAGCAAGACAATTTACCCCAAAATTAGAGCGCACATCGTTGGCAATGTTTGCAGAAACCGAACTAGACGAGTGTTAACGACTCGTGAAATCCAGTACAGCCGAACGTAACCGCTGTCAACACGAAAATACAATGTTTGCACAGTGTTACGAGAGGTCTTCGTGGGGAGGACATCCAGCTACGGACAGCCGCTGATGGCCGCTAACAGAACGCAAACATTTAGTTCGCATCATTTGATGAACGCTGATCACTTACCGGCTTACAGTGTACGCCAGTCGAAGCCCGTAGGGGCGCCACAAAGACACAATGGCGGTTGTTACGAAAATGATATTTTTTACTCCGATTCAGTAAACGAGAGTTGTTTACTGAATTAGAGGTAAACGGAGAACCGTGTCATATTCGGCGATGCAAAGTATAACGAAGGAGTAACGATATTGGGGAAAATGCTTCACTCTGGTCGAAGAATAACCTCTACCTATAACGATTGAGTTTTAGTGTTAAGGTGAAGGCAACACTGAAAGGCAGACTGTATTAAAATAGTTCCACAATTATATAGAACAAAATGTGCTCAAAACGAGGGTATTTTCAGATTAATGTTTAATTAATTAAGTGGAGCTAAGAACGTCATGAAACTCCTCATTTTCAACTCTCTCCTGTTTCTAACATTTCTCCTATTCAACTTCCTCCTTTAACATTTTTTCATCATGTTTCCTGTCCGTTTTTTTCACTTTCGAGTTCACTAACTGAAAAAATGGGCGAATTTTCGCAGACTTCCCCAAAACTAACTGGTATTAGAGTAAAATTTTACACCAGTATTAGTATTGATTAAATTTAACTGAGCGAAAGATTAAGTCCCTTTCGTAAATTCAACTGACGAACTCTCATGAAGGTATTATTTTTAACTTAAGTTCAATGATGCGAATTGAGTTTATCTTTGGAGTGGCGTATCATCCCCTCCCGACAAATAGTGTCGAGGAATTCGTCGTCGAACTGCCTTCGGTTTATATTTCAACGTTCAAGAGCAGTTAAAACAACTTCTTTTCTTGGAAAATCTAAAAGAAAATTATATATCCACTAACGTGATGTGTTCTAATTTGATGTGTCTCTCAAATAGTATTTTGAGTGAGCAATTATTAATCAGTCATCTCCTTGGTGGATCTTTTTTACTCGAAAACGAGAATCAGGAATAACATAACTATTAAAAACGTTCTCCTCCCGTGTTAGGTAACCATATATTTATATTTGAAACCTCACCTGCTTACCCCTCATGAACTGATTATTTTTATACGTTCCACTATTTTCGGGGGAAGGGGTATTCTATCAGTTCAGCATGATGAGCAGAAGTTATTTTAGTTACCCTTTAATGTATATTAGTTAGTAATTACTGTTGAAATTACTATGTTTCCTGTGTACTGGCCCAAACATGGAAGTACTTCGCACTCTATATTACACTTTTTTCAGCAGAGTCTTCACCAACGTAGAGAAAGGTAATGCATGAATTGGACGTTTGAAGAAGCGACAGAGGGATATGATGGAAAGGAGCAACTTTGGCTGTCGAAACGTGGGCTGAGGGGGTGCACCGCGATGAAAAGATGTGCATCACAAAAGGGGAAGCAACTTCCAGAGCAGACAAAGACAAGAGGCTGTTCCAACTATGGCTCATCCTTACAATGCTCACACTTGAGAACCTCATCTCGACCGCACCCCCGTTGTAAAGCATGCCGCAGTCGGAGACTCCGACAATATTGCTTTCTTTCCACGCCCCTTGCGTCGTGATCACGCCGTGATGATTATGCCCAACGCTTGATCGTCATTATTCTAAATTCATTCTTCTCTTTGTAAAACCAGGAAGAGAAGTAGGAGAGGGATGCTTAAACAATATTGTAGTGTGGCCTTTTTCAAGTAAGCGCTATTCAAACACGCTGCTAATGATTCAGACTGTGGTTTATTGTTCCCCGGCATCAATCACCATTCGGGAATTCAGAGCCATCAACTAACTAGTTATTAGTCACTATATCGAACAGTAGTCGACGTTTCCACCTAAATAGAAGATATTGTAAAAATTTAAAAAAAAAAATGTAGCTTCAAAACATAAAAAATAAAAACTACACGCGCATTTCAATCTACCACGGTTTAATTAACTGGCCTTCTGGTTTGTTTTTTTTATTAAATTATGTTCGTTTTATTCCGAACTAACCATTCGAAAGTTAATTATCGTCAGCAATAGTGCGTTCAGAGTTTTACATCATATTTCTCTACAACCGCGTAATTACAGCATAATTGTTATTTATCATTTTAGTTTATTTATTTATCTTTTCCACAAAACATAAATATAATGCACATACTTCATACAATGGCAGTTTCATCAAAACCACTGGTTAATTGAAATGACGCCTAATAGCTAAGAAGCTAGTGCTAGGCGACTGTTGCCTGTTCGTCACTTCTCGTGTCCCCCTACAACACTCTGTTCATCTTATTATGCCTATCTTTTAAGTACCTATTCTCCTGCTCTACTATTTTTAACCGACTTCAAACAAGGAGGAGGTTACTATGGTCGTCTAGCGGGATTTTTTTTTTTTTTTTTTTTTTTTCGGTATGTGTTGTCCACCGGCGTTCAGCTCCTGTACGTCCGATCGGGTTACTTTTTTTTTTGTTTGAAAGGGTTACTATCCAGGTAGGTCCCATAATTTTTTCAATTGAGTCCGTCCAGTAGTTACGTCTCCAGACGCGGAGAAACGCCGGAAAACGTGATTTTCGCGAAAAAAGAAAGTTTTGACTTTGCAAGCTTATAACTTCTAGAATACTTGCTCGATTGTTTTGTTTCTGGTGTCATTTTGTTCATAATTTATCTGCCTACAAGAGCCTAGCTACAATTTTTCGTTCGGCATTCTAATATAGCGTGTAGAGAAGAAAGTGTAAAAAAAAAAGTGATGCCGATTTTCACTTTTTTGAGGTTTTTCGAGCACCGTTCCCAACCACGTCGAGAAAAAAAATATGAACACTATTGCACTTGAAAGCACTTAGCTAGAGCTTTCTAACGATGGTAAAAAATTAAGTTTAGGTGGCATAATAAGGGAGCAATCAATGTTTTAATGGACCTGTGTTTGAGACCTCATAACTTCCAAACCAAAACTGTTTTTCCATCGTTTTTAAACTTAAATTGTTCAAATTTAAGTCTAGTTTACGTGATCCAAATTTGGTATTGATTGGACTAAAATTGGATACTTTTTAGGCCGTATTTCTAGAAAATTTGTTTCAAAAACACGTTTTTTGGACTATTTATGCTTGTAGAAAAAAAACTACGTTAGTCATAGCATTCTCGTTAGAAGATTTGAATTCAGCGTTAAATTTTCAATAAATAACATGGTTTTCAAGGCCAAATAACTCCATTTTAATGCACAAACGTTTGGCGAATTTCTGAAATTCGGTTCGGATTCTCTCATTCAGTGTGATTGCGGATACGCTTCAGGAAATCATAACTCTATTATCGTTTGAGAAATAAAGAACGAGTGAATCGGTGCAATTCAGTAACCAGCAATGGTGTAGACAATTATTTGAGTTTTGTAAGGTGTATCAATGGGATCAAAGTATCCGGTATGTTGACCAAGAGACCCAAATCAGTGGATGGATTATTCCAAACGTTCAAACGCACTCTCAATCAACATAATAACATTGAAAATAGTTAGGTAATCATTATACTTTAGAACTTCAACGTTCAACGGACTTATGAATTGAGTTTGGACGGTTAGTAGTAAGTGACACAATAATGAAAGCTTGGGAAAATTCTGTAAAGAGAGCTGTCCGTAATTGTAAGTCACTAAAAAGAGAAAAATAAAAAAACTTTAAAAAAAAAAAATAAAACCGACTTCAAAAACTTTGTCTATAAAATACACTCTGAAAAGGAAAAAATAACAAAAATGTCCCAACTTCGCAGCAACTCATTCGCCAACTACACATTTTACTACTTTTTGGACTACTTTACTACTCGTATTGACCTGACCACTTCCTGATTGATTGGATCACCTTCCCTAATAATATAAAAATTACTATTTCTCATTTCCCAAATGATTAAAAGATTTTCCTTTCACCTCTGAATTGCCTCCAGATTGATCATCTTTTGGAGTCGGCGCCTCTCTGGCAAAATAACCGATGGTTACAAGTAAATATTATGAATTCACGATAAATTAGTAGGTGCCAGGTAATAAGTCTGGGTCTGGACGTAAAGATTCTTAGAGAAATCTGAAATGGTTTTTAGGAAAAGGCGTGAATAGTCACCTTCAAATCGATATTGTTAATAATCAGTTCTCATAAATGCTGATTTGCTCTGTTCAAGAATCGTGAAAACTCATGATATTTATATTCATACTACTGGTAATTCGGAATCTATAGGGTTCTCCAATACAATATAAGAGAGGCGCCGACTCCAAAAGATGATCAATCTGGAGGCAATTCAGAGGTGAAAGGAAAATCTTTTAATCATTTGGGAAATGAGAAATAGTAATTTTTATATTATTAGGGAAGGTGATCCAATCAATCAGGAAGTGGTCAGGTCAATACGAGTAGTAAAGTAGTCCTTAAAATGTGTAGTTGGCGAATGAGTTGCTGCGAAGTTGGGACATTTTTGTTATTTTTTCCTTTTTGTAATTTTATGTTAGGTAATTTATATGTGACAGGGATATTATAGACGAGCACGAGATCAAATATCAACTCTATTGTCAACTCGAATCGTGATAACATAATAATCTCTTTAGGATCGCTTCTACATAGTTGGTGATAGACATGATTCTAACTGACATCCTTCGTCTTTCAAAAATAATTAACTCTTCCTTTACAAATTTAACCTAACCGGCGGATTGATAGGTCTGCCAGAACGCGAGACTTGACGGTCAGCCGCTTGCGTAGGAGTTGACGCATCGGAGAACTTCGAAGCCGCGACCTCTTCTTCAATAGGCTCCGAAATGGTCTGTTCTGAACTTTCTGGAGTCCTTTCCGCGCTTGCTTTAGGATTCACGGAGGAGCGCCTTGGAGGAGAGAGTTCTGGCTGCGACTCTACTGCGCGATGATGCTCTGACTTGAGGAACCAGGAGTTTCTTCGATACTGAGCCCCATCCGGAGTCTGGATTATGTAGGAGTTGGAGTTCTGGGAACGAGCGAGAACTGTTGCAGGGGTCCATTCCCCAGGCGACTTTCTCCACAAAACGTGGTCACCATCGTTGAAGATTTCGGGTGGCGTTTTCCCACGGTCTGCATACTTCTTTTCTTCCTCCTTGAACTTCGTAAGTACTCGGTGAACTTCCTGTGGGTTGATCAGCCGTGGCATCAAATTTTTCTCCAGCGTTGGAAGCAGGCTTTTTGTTCGCCTTCCCATCAAACGTTGCACAGGAGATCCAATATTTTGACGGGGTGTATTGCGATGGATCAGGAGTGCAAGATAGACATCCGATTGCTCTTTATGGCATTTTTTCAGAAGCAACTTCGCCTCCTGGCAATACCGCTCTGCCAAGCCGTTTGAACGAGCGAATTCTGGGCTCGAAACACGATGACGAATTCCCCAGGCTTCCACGAAGTCTTGGAATTGCTGGCTAGCATATTGTGGTCCACCGTCTGAATTGATTTGGTCTGGAATGCCAAACGTAGAGAACCACCTTTTTAGATGCCTTATCACGGAAGCACTGGTGCAAGACGGTACCTCCACAAAATCAAAGAATCCGGAATAGCTGTCCGCAATCACCAGGAATTCTTTACGCTCAAACGTGAAGATATCTGACGCGACGATCTGCCATGGTCTCGAAGGAATTTCGCCGGAGGTAATTTTTTCCATGGGCTTGCTCTTCTGAACCGTTTGACAAGTCGGGCAGCTCTTGACGTATTCGGTAATAACCACCGACATTTTAGGCCAAAAAACTGTCTCTTTGGCTAATTTGAGGCAGCCTTGAACTCCTTTATGGCCACGATGGAGTTCCCCTAGAACAGTAGGAACGATTTTGTCGGGTATCACCAAAGCGTTTCCTCGGACGATCAATCCATCGTAAAGTCCCAATTCTTCTTTGAAGCTGAAGTACTGCTGTAGAACTTCCGATAAACCTTTTTTCGTGTCCGGCCAACCATTCATAATGAAATTCTTGATTTGAACCATTGTTGGATCTTGGTTCAGCGCTTGTTCGATTTCATTAATTTTTGTTTTTGAAAATGGAATGGCAACATGAATGGTGATTTCTGGTGGATCCTCTTTTCCCTCTTGATTCTTGCAGTCCCTGCTTAGTGCATCAGCTACGTACAACTCTGATCCTTTTTTATATTTAACCACAGGATTGTACGGCATAATTTCAAACAGGATGCGCTGCAATCTCGCTGGGGCATTATGCAATGGCTTCTTGAATATAGCCTCGAGAGGTTTATGATCCGTTTCTATAATTAGAGAAGGATTACCCCAGATGTGAGAATGAAATTTTTTACACCCGATCAGAATTGCCGTTGCTTCTTTTTCCAGCTGGCTGTAGTTGAGTTGTGATTTCGTCAATGCTTTTGAGCTGTAAGCTACAGGCTGGTTGTTTTGTAGCAACACTGCTCCAACCGAATGTTTGCTTGCATCAACTGAAAGCGTTACTGATTCCTTGGGGTTATAATGGCGCAGAACTGGTGCTTTTCTAATTTGAGCCTTTAATTTTTTAAAAGCTTCATCCTGTTCTGGTCCCCAATACCACTCGGACGTTTTGAGGAGCAACTGGCGCAAGGGAGCTGTCGTTTCGGAGTAGTTGTTTAGAAATTTACAAAGATAGGTTACCATTCCAAGAAACCTTTGGAGTTCTTTTTCATTGTTCGGAACGTTCAACTTGTTGATGGCTTCTACTTTCTCCAAATCAGCTTCGATGCCCTTGTCTGATATTATGTGGCCCAAGAATTTTATGCGCGATACGTTGAAAACGCATTTGTCCCTGTTCAGTTTTAGGCCAGCTCCTTCAATGCGGGTGAGGACGTTTTCAGTTATCTGGTTGAGCTCAGCTTCGTTTTTTGCATGTATGAGGACGTCGTCGATTGCTATTTCGACACCATCGATTCCTTGTAAAATTGCACACATCATTTGCTGAAAAATCTCTGGTGCAGAACTCAGCCCGAATGGAAGTCGTAGGCACCTATATCGCCCCCATGGTGTTGCAAACGTCAAAAATTTCGATGTTCGTTCGGTGACTCGTATTTGCCAAAATCCTTTGGTGCAGTCCAGTTTTGAAAAGCGAGTGGAGCCGTGAATCCTGGCAGCGACCTCTTCCATCGTTTGCAGTGGATAATGACGACGCTTTATATTTTTGTTTACGTTCGTCAAGTCGATACAGATTCGCGGCGAGCTGTTTTTCCACACGACCACCATTGGCGATACTGCAGGAGTTGGTTCTGTTGTAGGCTCGATTATACTATTTTTGACCATTTTTTGTAATTCGCTTTTAACTTTTTCTCTGATCGAAAACGGAATTTTCCGAGGTGGAAATATCTTGAAGTCTGGATCGTCGACAAGATCAATGTCATAGACAAATTTTTTGATGCAACCGATACCTTGGAAGAGGTTCGGATCGATGTGGACAGACGCAATCCTTTTTATTAGCCCCAATTTTTCACAGGACTCTTTTCCGAGAATGCATTTGTGTCCCGATGCGACTACTAGAAATTTGAGCAATTTTTCCTGGCCTTTTCTGGTTTTTATAATCGTTTCAGTTTCGCCGAGGACTGGAGTCGTATCATTACTGAACGATATCAATGACTTCACTTTCGATTTTTCAACATGAAGCTCACAATTTTTTACTTCGTTCATTGTGATAATATCGCATTGCGCACCAGAATCCAATTTGAAAACGACTTTGTGGTTTCCAGGAAAAAATATGCTCTCCGCCCAATCCGAGGTAATTTTGTTTTTGGTAACCGTACCCACGTATAAGTCATAATCTGGATCCGATTGATTGGAAGGTACATCTTGTGAAACATTGCAGGTATTTACCTTTTTTGACGATTGGCAACATTGCGCAAAATGATTCATTTTTTTACATTTCGGGCAAATTTTCCGGAATGCTGGACACGACCTTGGTTTATGCTCGGTCCCGCAACGCCTGCAATGGAACATTCTTTCACCTTCGCTTTCTGGATTATTACTCGATTTTTTCTTCTTGTCACTTCGTGTAGGGAATTTTCGTCCTACAGCGTTGATCTCTGGTGCTTCATTTGGTTTCATCCCCAATAAATGTCTTTTGGCTAATTCAGCTGCTTTACACAAGCTAACTGCTTTGTCGTACAACAAATTTTCTTCCGATAACAACGTTTTCCGAACTTCATCATCTTGAATTCCGATAACGATTTTATCGCAAATGAATTCGTCCCTCAGAGTTCCAAATTCGCACCTGTTTGCTTGGTTTATGATCTCTGTAAGGAATTCGTCGAAAGACTGATGACTTTTCTGCATGATACGGTTGAAAACCAATCGCTCATACGTCTTGTTTACCTTCGGAGTGAAATACTCGTTGAACCTCTGTCTAATTACGCTGAGGTTTGTCTTTTCACGATCAGATAGCTTGAACGAGTCATAGATCGTAATAGCCTGTGGGCCTATCACAGTCATAAATATTGCGACCTGCGACGAAGGTTTCCGGTCAGTCAAATTAATGGTTTCAGCATACCAATCGAAGGACTGGAGCCATAACTTCCACGATTGAGCCAAATTTTCTCGATGATCGGCGATTTGTAAAGGCGGCGGTGGCCTAAGGTTAACTGCCGTCTCATTGATAGTGACTTCTTTGTCCTTTGACATCGCGACTAATTGAAGAAAAACTCGACACCACCGACTACTTACGGACGATAAATGTCAATTTTAATCAAATTTCGCGAAATCAACCGGTTTCGGCACCATGTAATTTTATGTTAGGTAATTTATATGTGACAGGGATATTATAGACGAGCACGAGATCAAATATCAACTCTATTGTCAACTCGAATCGTGATAACATAATAATCTCTTTAGGATCGCTTCTACATAGTTGGTGATAGACATGATTCTAACTGACACTTTTCAGAGTGTATTTTATAGACAAAGTTTTTGAAGTCGGTTTTATTTTTTTTTTTTAAAGTTTTTTTTATTGACCACAAATATTGCGGCATAATTGTGCGCTATAGCCGCACAATAACAAACCAACCAATGACCGAACCAATTACGCATCGTGATAACGGAGAATACAAGATTTTAAACTCATTCGCAATTTTATTCTGTACCTTTCAAATTGATTTTATAAAATGCGCTTGCGTTCTGTTCGGGGATTTAACTAATATTCCGTAACAAATCAAGCTGTAGAAACCAAAATCCTATTTCCCTTATATCCTTGTGGATGACCATTGTAGTGAATGCTGAGTCCAGTCAACACAAACTCTTATCGATAACACATCCCTCACAACGCATCCTTTGCCCAAAAGAAGAACACCACAGCTATAACAACGAGGAATAGTTACGAAAAGGAAGAAATGTGGTTTCATAATGTTCAAGTGACGTACCATCATGGTGCCCTAGCACGCTTTCAACCAAAATGGTAGTCTTTTCCAGTGCTACCAAATATTTAATTTCATCATTCTGTATGCTATTTTGCAGTTTCATAAAATTCACCCCTTTTTGAGTATCATACACTGTTCGTGCCAGATTTATTGTATAATACATTGTAAAAATTTCCAGTATGCAGAAGGATTGGCAGCATACGAGCAAACACTTCAGAATGTACGTAAACACAATGATAGTCATCATCCAAAATTGAATGTGAATAGTGGAAGTTTTGTTTCTCTTCACCCCTTGAATTCCTACAGAGTGTAGTCAATTTCAAACCCTTCGCAAGTGTTGGTTGAATTGTCTTTCATCCCCTCACTCTAGGCCTCGAATTTTGCCGTCCTAAAAAGTAAAAGAAAGGGTGGACCGATTGTGTCGACAAGCAAGCGTCGCGGACGAGAAAAATAGCATCCACTTGTTGGAATGACGGCATTACCGAGGAGTTTGGTCCCCTTGAACAAATTGTGTTATTTCTTATTATTTCTTTCGGTTTTAAAATGTCACTAATTATTCTAGATAATATCTACATACTATGTTAAAATTATTCCTCGCCGCAGTTATTATTACTCTAATATCCATAGTTCTTACGGGTTTCTGATTGTGCTCGAACAAGTTATAGAACTCAGGCATTTACGCTATGTTTCCGCCATGGGTCGTTTTCATTGTTCTGAACTTTTTATGTTCTTCAACTTCCATGTTAATGTTAATGTTAATAACCAATTTAGGCATGAAATTCAGATTCTGATCTCCGGATAGAGTTGGGCGGAACTTACTCGGTGTTTTCCATTATTTTTACGTTCAATTATTCTCTCGTACTGTGAAACAAGAATTCACACCTTGTTGGATCGCGCGACGATACTCTCTTTCGCATGATACAGTTGGTTGAACATGTCTCAAATATTTTCGACCGAATTATCAATGAGTCGGGCGTTTCTCGGCGGTTAAATATGAAAACTTAAAGTACCTACTTAACGAATGCAAATGAGCGTTTTTGAACGAGGGATGTCTCGGTCAAGAAATTACTATCGTTGGTTTTGGCGTTTCCGCTAGTACGACGTTCTGTTAAAGCTATGATTTCGCATGGGGAGATTAACCACGGGCAGTTGATCGACGGAAAGACACTGCATTGGACGAGACCATTAATATTCTCCGCGTAACGGCCTAAAATGTGGCCTTCGATCTTGGCTACAATCAAAACGGGATCGCCGATATGGCCGAGATGTGTGAAGAAGAAGCATTTTTATTCCCTAAGTGGAAGAAGAGAGCGAGAAACTTGGGCAGGGAAACATGAGAAGCTCTGAAAGAGAGACTACGGTCAAAAATTAGTAGAGCTATTAGGGGCACGAAGGAAGGAGGAAATACCATCTAGATAGCGGCACATCTTCGCCGGAGCTCCTCTCCCGGACGCGATGCGATGCGATGGATGGAAGGAATGTAAAAGCGGTTAGGGACTTGCCTTTAAAACAATTAGACGATAATTTAAGGAACCAGGTTTGCTATCAGAAAGGTCATTTCTCAATAGCTCCTTCACGTCTTCGTCGGTCATTATTCTAATGAGGCGCTCGTCTGTCGGTTCGACGGTCTATCTGCAAGCTTAGGAACATGATGATGCTTCTCTCGTGTTGCTTTTTCCAGAATGGAACTGCCACAGCCAAGTCTTGCCATGGTAGTGGGCAGAATATTACTCGACCTGATACTTCGCCCGCAATACTCAAGTTGTAAACTGGAATTGCTTGCGGAGAAATTGAGGTACTAAGTAATAACTCTACAAATATCTCGTTATCCACTTGATGGAAGTAATCGCGATTACAGACGATCCCTAATCAGAACTATTTCGGTTATTATAAAAACCAATCTTCAGTAGAAAATCACAACTGGAATATGTAGCTAATATAGGAAGGGAATCACAGAGTTAAGACGGGAAGCGAAAGGAATCGAAGTTGAGAGTTGAGAGTTGAAATCGAGGAGTTCAACTTTACGAGTCAAAAACGATTGCCAATAATTCGAAAAACTCTGAAAATAAATCCCCACGAGGCGAGGGTCCTAATACTAGAAAATAAAGAAATCTTTGAAAAATGAGTAATTTAATACAACTCCGGAAATCAAAATGCGTCGAAGATAAGAAAATAAATTTGAGAGGTTAGATCGAGGGCGGAAATAAAATATTTCCTGAGCTCCATTCAAAAACCAACGATTCTGGCTCCTTGGACTCAGAGTGGGTTTTGTATTAAACATTGTTTCGGTACCCGTGGCACATGAAAACCGTATCAGCTGCATACGAACATATATATCATCTTGTTTACGTCAGCCGTGTCAGCGCGATTGTAGCAAGCGGATCGGGGGAAATAGAAACGTCGACGTGACTGTAGTTAAAACGTCATCTGTTACACAAAGAGTTAGCTGCGGTGTGTGCGGCAGATGAAAGCCGGCACAATCACGCCACGGGTACAACACCATTCACCAGATGTAATTGCATTCACGAGTGGCTTTGAAAATCTTTGGTCGGTAGGACGCGAGACAAGTTGAAAGCAAATATGGTGCATAATGTACAGGGTTGGGGACACAAAGGTTGACCCTGAGAGGATTTAAATATAAATTGGGCTGTTTGGGGGTGGCGACTAGACGACTGAACAATGCTAGTAAATAATTAATGCGCTACTAGGGAGGATGGGGCAGTGAGACCTTAGACGAGTGCGAAGTGGGAGAAAGAAGAGCTCTTTGGATTATTCGTAGCTAGCTAGTTCATAAAAATTTCACCCAAGGCATAATACGGTCGAGATTAGCCATTTGTACTCTGGACTGCAAGCTTCTGCGGTAGAGGACAAGTTACGCACTCGCCGAGGGAATCACGAAATGGTTCAGACATAGTAACGAGTACTTTTTGCTTCGCTGTGAACGCCGAGACGACCTACCAATCGGATTAGTCTGTCAGTCACGGGTGTTAGTCTCCAACAGAGTTGGAAAAATAAGGGAATGTCACCAGTCCTTACTCAATAATCTGCAGATGACTGCCAAAGGTTTCCCCCTGAAACTCATTTTCAAACCAGAATTACCTGTTAATTTTGGTTTATTATTAATAATAAACCATTATGAACGCCCAAGGAAAAAAATGTTTCCAACGAACTATTGGAAATTTCAAGCACATTAGACATATCAACACCATCAGAGTTCACAATCGCTTTCATCATACTCAGCACAAGGGAACATAAAAGCTGCTTACCATAAGAAAATTGCGCGAGTTACAGGTAGTGCCAAGAAATTGTTAAACTGAATAATACCCAAGGAAATTATATGGAGAAAATTGAACGCAATCGGTCATTTCGCGTAAAATTAGAAGAAGAAGAAAATACCTCGATGGTACGTTCTTCGTGAACGTGGGCTAATTGCTTAATGACGTCTAGAGCCAGTAGGTCAGTTGAATGAAGGGTTTGAGGAGGCCCGGGTGGGATAGAGGTTTCGGGTATGGTCATAATATAAACGCGTTCCGAGACTCGGCGTTCGCGATGAGCGCGCCTAATGCGTGCGATTTTTCATCTCTTCTATCGTCTTCTTCTCAGCCTTCCCCGATCGCAGCAGAATCTTCCCAAAAAATTACAGACAAACCGTTCGATGGCTCACGATTTGTGCCTCATCCCGCTCTCACTCTGGGCTATAGCCTTTCTTCTTGAACTCTCGAAATACCAGTTTGCTTTTTTCAGCCACAATTGCTAGAGCGTCCCAGACAGAACAACGCCAGACACTATGCAAAGATAGGGTTGGTAGTTTACGATTGTATTTATTTAATCGTAAATTGGATTAGCAACTCTCATGAATACTATGACATTTAATATCGGTAGGAGTAATAGGAATGGGGTATCACTGTCGCTGAATAAACTATTTTATGCAACTAGAATGTGCCTTTGAAAAATATTGGGCTGTTGAGGGTAAAAAAAGTATGTTCGTACATTTTATGAGCAGACAAGTTCGCATAAAGATTAATTTATTATTGCAGGATCATTAGTCATAATCACTTAATTGATTTAGAATCCGACCACTTTCTTTCTTCAGTAAGACTAGAACCTCAAATATCAAGGGTTCCGCAAAACTCATAACTAAATCACAAAAATTGTGTTCTCGAGAAGTTTCGAAACCCGTTGAAATTTCGGAAACAGCGGTTTTTGAAACAACTCAATATTTTCTTCTTTACGAATACGGAAAGGAAGCATGAATAAAGCAGAGTTAGAGAAGCGGTATCAATAAATAATAGCCACTAAAGCTTACATTAATTAAACAATAAGAAATGAACAAGTAACAATTTAATGATTAATGGCTGGAACTTCATCTAAATAACCATCATTTTCAGTAACGAAAGTTTCCAAGGTCGATGTGGGACTAAATTTTAAGGTATAAAAATGTTTGTAGTCCATAATTCCAGGGAAACTTCACTCAATCTATGATGGTGGAAATTAAATGTGGTGCATCGGACTGACCATCTGATTCATCTCTCTTCTCCGAAATTCACTTTTAACCAGTGGTGTGCATAGATCACACAGTACTTCCATGACAATATAACAAATATAACCAATAAAAAAAAAAAAAAAAAAAAAAAAAAAAAAAACTTCGCAAGTCAATCATAGTAACCTCCTCCTTTTTTGAAGTCGGTTAAAAAATCAAGATAATCGTGCGAAGGCCGAAATGTTGATTTACAACAGCTGTTACGGAAAAACGAGCCAGGAAACCCAAAAATGAAAAACGCACGACTTAGGTTGACAATGCTTCATGTGAGCCTTACTATAAAAGCCAAGTTTTGTAAAATGGGATCATTTTTATAGCAACGACACCTAAAAATGTGTCAGAACTGAACGGTGTGCGAGCCAATTATATAAATTAAATAATCTGGCAACCTGCTTGCTATGAAAATATTTCAAGGCGTTGATTTGTCGAAAATATTCACTTTTATGGCTGGTAAAAATCACAATAAACAACATGGAATAATGTTTCAACTTCTATAACTCTGGAAAAGTTTGTTGTTCGGTATTGAAATATCAATCGCCTCGGTTTATTTGCACTGGGAAAACAGTTTCTGAAAATATTAGAACGAATTTCAAGAGTTTTTCTAGAAGATATGGCAATATTCGTCACTCAGACCATAGACAGACGGACGCGAGGACAGATGGATACTCTGATAGACTAACAAATGGACGCACAGACACTTGCTCAGAAAGTGAGCAGAGCGCTCTGGGAGCAGGCGCATGAAACGTTCTGATAAAGCTGACAGAGGATTATTTCTAAGGAATACACCACTACTCAGGTAGTTTCCTCTTAACTAACGATGTATCGTGGGTCTTGTATTTTTTCTGCTTTCTAAACTTTGTTGAATTATACAAAAATCAACTAACAGACGAAATAATTTCCACTGTTCTACAAACGATGTAATGATTGGAAATAAATCCACCTTCATTCTCCACCAAATATTTTCGGCATGTTGTCATTGTTTATTACGTTGGATTAGTTCAAAATGAGATGAAAAACCATCGTATTCATAGTATATTATCATTTCCGAATATCAATTTAGTTTTATGAAATCAAGCGTGATTCCCTGCCATAAATAAATCAGAATGCCAAAAAGCGTTGTTGGTCATATTTAAAGCAAAGAGACCCGAATGTTACAAAAGCGCTGCGTTTTATGGCGTCCAAATAATCCTGTCTTGTAACGGCTCAAACAGTAGGTAGTCATAGTAAATAACATCGAAGAAAATAATTCAAATGAAATTTAGGCTGGTTTGATTGTGTTGTAGGAAATTCGTTTTTAATTCAAATTGTGACTAAAAAATAGCAATAAAAAATACAGTTTTTAACAAAATGTTAGTCAGCGAACTTCATACGTCAACGTAAACATCAGAATTATAACCTATCTGAAAACTTCATTAAGGAAACTGTATAGGTACCCAAAAGTCAAAAATATTATGTAGTAGCTCTGGCTTACCAACGCGGGAGGATGACACTTCCACGAATGGTCTGATGTTTTTACAAAGCAGAGGGCATTCAGCAATGTTAAGGATGGTATTTCGATCGAGGAGAGTCAAAGTAATTAGATTTGACACCTCATTTCCTTCTCCGACGGGACCTTAAACTGTCAATCATTCAGTCGCTCTCGCTGTACATACGGTGCTTGCGAACTGAGAGCGCTCCCAATACTCTCAGTATATATCAAAGACAGCAGCTTTCGTTCTCATAACGATGTGACCTAGCATCCTGTTGAGGCTTTCAAAGGCCGTAATAATTGATAAGAAGAAAGCTACATGATCTCGAGACGTTAGTACGGGCTTCTTCTCCGCTAAGACAATGGTCGGCCAAGTGATTCCCCTTTAGGAAACCGGCAATTGCCATATTAGTCAACTCGGACCTCGAACCAAGAACTGTTCTCTCAAATGAAAAACTCTTTTCCATCTCCCTTTCTGTTACACGACTGGATCTGGACCAGTGAATCTAATATCACTTGTCAACGATCGAAATTCAATGATAGTTCGACCTAATTAAGCATACCAAGCCAACGAACCACGCATTCATGAATAAGTTGTTTGAAACTTCGAAAACGTGGTATGGTAATTTTTTGAGCATAACATTTTTAGTTTTTCTCGTGAATCAGGGTCGAGAAATAACGACATGCTATGGGCCACTCGCGGGGCCCCGGCAGCCCC
The DNA here is from genome assembly GCA_037159825.1 of Tupiocoris notatus. Classification (NCBI taxonomy): domain Eukaryota; kingdom Metazoa; phylum Arthropoda; class Insecta; order Hemiptera; family Miridae; genus Tupiocoris; species Tupiocoris notatus. The sequence continues at coordinate 4,011,861 of JASJUZ010000090.1, forward strand.
TATTTTACACAACCATCTACGAGTAGCGCATAATAGATTGCGTACGAAAAAAAATGTTTAAGAGTCCCATATGAAATAAAATATCGGTATTCATGTGGAGAAAAACAAGTTGAAGTAAATTGAAGGCAATTTCATCACTTCAAAAATCTCCGATGGGAAAAATATCGGAAATCCGGAAATATCACGTCGTAAATTTGAGGATACATAGGAAAAGGGGTGCACATAACTATGCATTCTGAGAAAGACTTACAGCTGAATTCATTAATAATTTCAGAACGCAGAGACATTGTTAAAACAAATGGATTTACCTAATTGAGCGAATTTTTATTTCAGATCTATTTCTAACCATTTTACCGTTCACACTTGTATGACAGGTAGCTATTTTCACAGTTTGATTTGCTCTAACATTTGAGCTCGGTTATTCTCACAGTAACTTATGCTCGAAAACATTTAAAAAATTCTTCTTCTCACGGTCGTCGCATTTTTTACAGTTGGTTGTTGAGGGCTGTAGAAACCGAATGGCTCTATATCGCCCTGAGGATGTCCGAAACGGAGAAAGTGCTCGGCCAGTCCAAAATAAAACTACTGAGAAAATACAGCCGCTTAGTTTTTCTCTCAACAACCGTCCTTTAAACAGTTATTCATTATACAAAATTGTGGATTTTAGGTCTCAAGAAAGATCTAACAGGACAAAAGTTGTCGAAAATTCGACCTGAGAAAGGTTGGCAATCCGATCTGCGTTCTCCCTGTATACAGTTCATAATAATATTATCATATTCTTCGCTATTTAAATTTCTAAACTAATTTAAGACTTCGTTTTCAAGGACCTAACAAGATATGCGTCAGTTCCATTAGAGATGGCTGCTCTCGGAAGAATCAGAACACACGATCGTCACCTTCTCTCTACTCTCCCGAGTCATGTGAAGAGGGTTCCTCCATTTGTCGTTAACGCATTCCCTCGTTAGATCGTCATGCAAACACTGAGAGAATCACTCCAGCAAGAGCCGCTTAATTGGACGGGAGGAGGTAGGAATTTGCATCTCATCCAATCAGTCGGCGCGAAACTCCTTCCAGATGTTTCGGAACAGCGAAACTGCTTTGGAGTCTTTCAGTGACTGGGTACTTTACCTTAGCTGAACGTCTTCAGCCCTACTTCAATCTCACTCGGTTTGTCTATGTACAACTATTTCTCAATGTAGCGAGTGCTTCCAGAAATGCAGCGTATGAATCAACCCACTTCACCCTCATGTTACCGTTCGCCTAAGCGTTCCTTAGTACGCTATTTGAAATTCATTAATGTATGAAGGATTAATTGATGCAATTGTCAGGTGTAAGTATGTGCCTTGCTCAAAAGCTTAGAAGGCAGAGCGGAAGCCATAATTTATTTCAGCTAGAAATTATTCATCCTCTGATTTTGAAATTCCCAAAAGCATTGTGCGTTTCAGATCAGTCACAATTTGATTCCGCGTCAATGACCTTGGAATAATGGTGCTACTTCATTCTGTGAACGGATACTGAAGAAGATGCATTGCTTTTATGCAGAAATCAATAACGTAGACCCTTTCATATTATTCACTGACGGAATCGGAGGCAGCAAGGGAACTTACCTTCTATTCATCTATCCACTACGCTAATTGTTTTATTTTTATCGAAAAGCTTTTGTACCGATCACAGTGTAATCGTTATTTATTCCATGAATAGTCAGTGAAAGAGACCACAAACATGTTCTTTCTTTTAGGTATAGTTACTAAAGCAAAATCCATACTGATGTCAAAAGAAACTCAAACATTTGTGAACGTTCTCACCGAAAAACAGATTGGTAACTATACAAGAAAACTCCGTAGCAACTATTGCCATTTTAATCATTTTTATTTTTTGTTTTAATTTTTCACGATTTCGGCATAACTCGAGAGTTTTTGGAGCTATAAAAATCGTTCTATAATCGTTGGAATGCTCGTCGGACACTCTCTTGAACTATACCGTGAGGCGAAAAATTCAGATTTTGTTTGGAAATAGAGAAAAATAAAAATGATTAAATTTACAAGAATAGTTGCAACAGAGTTTTCTCCTATAGCTACCAAAATGGATAGTCTTCTTAAATCATTATTGAAGCGAAGGAATAATAAACGACCGTACAATCATTTTCAACGTTTTTATTGGATATTCGGATTCTACATGCCTTGAAACGTAAAACATCAAATGTTGAGGGGGGTTGGAAAATTTGTTTTTTTGTTGGGCGATTACAACGGTTTATTATTGGATAATAAACCCAAAATGATACAAACTTTCGTTCTCCAAGGCTATTCAGGGTGCGAATTCTCGCAGTATTTCGAGTTGAATGTTTGACTATTTTTCGTCTTCTTTTTTTTTCAACGCGAGTCTCCCCAACCCCGATGATCAATTTCACTACTAATGGTAACAGAATCCAAGATGAAATAATCCATTGTAAAATGTTTTGCAGCGGTTTTACTATGAACCTGACCAATTAACTGAGCGGAAGGTAAGGAAGGTAGTAAAGGAAGATCAAATTGCAGGTACCTGCTAACACCTGTTAAGTAGAAGAACTGTTAATATATACGTAGGAGATGTGAATTCTGGAAGCGCGAAAGCGAGCCGCACCGCTAATGAGGCGGTTAACACAACTCGCCCGTGTAACCCCTCTGCACGTTGTAAGGACGAGCTAGCATATTAGTGTTGACACCTCATTGAGAATTTCCGCGTGAAAATCGAACATTTCCGGGGACGCCGTGTGGCCAGATCGGTTATCGGGCTGCTTCCGGTCACGAGCCACTGCGGCACTTAGCTTCCGGATAATAACCATCGCAGACGGCACGCGCTTAACGTCTCTGCTGTGCATTAAGCACTAACACGGTCGAACAGCATTCCCACGTTGCTTGTGTATAACTAATGCTGATCTATATCTGTTGAACGGTTCATCTAGCAAGTACAATTACAACAAAGTACTGTCTAAAAATTATGACAAAGAAAAACCGCTTTGGCTGGGATCTGATTCCCCCTCTCACAGATTAGAAAGGTCGAGATTAAGAGGCTTCTCAGTATTTTAAAAAAATTCTCCTAACCGAGTACAGCCTGAGTATTGCTGATTCATACGTGTATAATGGTGAGTGAATGACGCTTGGTTTTTTATCGCTTTGGTCACACACCGTACATCCAAAATATTCGCTTATCTTTTGTATATAAAAATCTTCACAGCCCTTAAAGGTCAATATATTTTAATGTTTGATTCGTGAAATGTTTTCTTGGATATGATGATGATAGATACATTTTTAACGTTAAGGTCGCATACCGTACTTCTGCATTATTCAAATATAATTTACATTAAGTATGTTTACGGGCTGATTATTGTGTTTTCCGTTTTAGGGACTTAGCTAGTTTTTCAATAACAGTCGCAGTTTACTAACGTTCCAGCCTTGGTATGAGTTTCTTTATTTTATAATTAGTTGTACATATTACCATCTCGAACTTGGAAGTTCTCTGCGAGCTATGCAAGCCATTTGTTATGTTTATTTTGCTCAATAGTCGAATTTCACGCCCCTTGAACCATGATAATCTAATTTCGAGAGGGTAAGATATTTTTCTATAACCATTACTCTGGTTTGCAACCAAAAGTCGACCTCTTTGAGCCGTAGGACTGACTACATATTTTACGCTATGTAAATTGTAGTATCGGTTAGTTGACACCCTTAATTGGTAGACAGCTACCTTGATCTCAACATTATCTTCTGTTTGTGCATCATGCGTGCATTTTGATTCGATAAATAAACACGACGATGATTGAAGGAAATGTTTGTACGGCTCCAGTTTGATATCACAAGTTACTCCACACCAACCACTGCATGTTGCTAATTAAATGTCTTTTCGTTACGATTTCATTTTGACCAGTCACGCAAATATAATACCCAGTTTATCATTATAATTGGAAGACGATGCGATTTTTCGTTAATATTTTTGATTCCGAACAAGGAGCATGCCAAGGATAGTAAAGCGGCATTCTTCGCTCACCTCACACATCATGCCGTAACGGAGGATGGTTGTTAAAAATATCAGAAAAGCGAGAGATTCTCCCGAAGGAACGCAAAGCCATTCCAGCCAGCACGCACAAAGTACCTATCTCTCTTTCACCGTCTACCTCGAGTTTCCACGTCCGAGAGGTTCACCTTCACGCGCAGACAAGGCTCCATTTGACACATATTAATCGGAGGGCTCGACCTGGATATAAATCACAATACACCGGCTCCGTTCGGCTTGATTAGGCTAATAGGCTCTCAAGAGGCCAAAAGAAGAGATGGTGCGGGCTGAGAGAAAGAAAAAAAACAAGGTTCGATTCTTTTCCTTCGGGATCTCGTAGAATACGACTAAAACTTCCAACACCGCTGTGTCTCTCTCCTTCATCTTGAAATGCCATTATTTTCCTCTCCTTCGCCTTCAATTCTTCAAAAGCAATATATTTCAAATAGCACCCTCCGCATTCCGTCTTCAAGATTTAGTTCGTGAAAAAGCTGAAGATAAGTTTACGCCCGCTGTGAATATTTTCTCACGTTCACCAGTGCGATAATCCGCTGAAAATGACGAGCTGCTTTTTAACGTTAGTCACAAGTCTTCAGAAGCTGGAGAGCCGATATTGTGAGATTGAACGCGCGGGAAAAGAAACTTCTCTTAGGGCTGATTAGCCTTGATAACCAACTGGTTATAACATAAATATATGCAATGAAAGTGCGAACATTGATCAATCACCATTTGGAGTTAGTAGCAATCAACATGTAATTGGCGATTTGGCTCGTTTATAACGCAACTTTAGAATAGTTTCAATTTGAAAACGAACTGCCATAAACCAACGAAAAAGAAGTTTTCTTTCAAGAGTTTGTATTCTGATGAGCTAATTGACACCGTGGTTTCAGCTTTCATTTAATAAGCCATCCCGCAGAAGAAAAATCGCCTCAGATCATAAATAGTTCGTTGGTAGCAATCGCTTCAATTATTATTTGCGAATTTTCACGCAATACCCATTTTTACGCAACAAAGCATGTATGTACCATTATTTAGATGGGTAGCAGAAAAAATAAGACAATTTGAACACCTCTCTTCTCTTCGAAAAATCTCTTTATTATACGCGTACAATTGAAGTAGCGATCTAGGTATGGAATGAGAAACTGAGATATTTTTATGACAAACAAGATTGGCAATAATGGTTTAGTATTAATTATCAGACAGAATTTCGCAAAATTTTACGGAATTAAACTGATGTTTTTATGAGCCACTACCTATATTAGGTAAATTTCAATATATTAATTAGACAGTTGATTGTACAAACATTTTTTGGTTGGCTCTAGAACGTGGACTATTTTTGTTTTGAACCAAATAATGTTTCCTGCGTGTATAGGAGCTAAAAAATATTTTTATACTACAGTTACTAAGTATTTCCAGTTCTAGAACACTAATTGAAATAGCGGATTTACCGCTGCGCCATTGATTTGTAAGGGAGGTAATTGCAATTATTCTAACTTCCCTGCCCTCAGTTTTTAACAAAAATCCTAAGAGGCGAGTGGTAAATATTTGTAGCAAACTACCTCACCTGCATGAAAGCACATGTAAATTGTAACTTCAAGCACAACTATAAAATAATTCTAAGAATTACTTTTACTTTCACAAGGTGCATTACACGTACCTGTAAAAATAACAAGTTACACTTGTGATTGTACTTTTATAAAGCAGGCTCCCTTTGTAATTTTAATAACCACAAAATCTATTGACAAGTTTCGGTTGGTAGTTTCTATCTGATTGTATGGAGAGGGACAAACTGTTGGGTATAAAATGTACACCAACTGTTGGGCTATGAAATAAGAAGTACCACTGTACTACCCCATAGCGGAGTACAACCACAATGATGTTCCAAGTTGTGCGCACCAGTACGGCTCTTTGTTCAAACATATTGAAGCTATTATCTCTCATTACGTATTGTCAACGTTTTCGGGAAAATAACTTCAAAATTGCCGCAAAGCGAACACTAGTTGACGCGGGATCGTGTGAAGAGGTGCGGTAGTAGGACGCTTGTGGACAGGATGACGGCGGGGAAAGAGGGAAGCCGTTCCTCGGCTCGTCCTGTGGCTGAGGGAGGTCAACGAACCCCCCACCTCCTCTCTCTGCTTCTTCGCCCTTTACGAGATTACCACCATTAAAAGAGAGAATTATAAAATATGAGGAGTGGTCAGAGAATGCGGCTGACCCGGAAACACAGGTGCTTCCAGCACACACCGCCTCTCATCTAAACCTCTCTCGCTCGCCTCTTCCGATCGTCTCGACCGCATCTACAGCAGCGCAACATGACAATCGCGGTTTGGCAGACAATGTATTATCTTAGCCCTACATTCTTCGTTAAGTTGCTCGTACCTATTTGTTAATTGTTTAATTGACCATTGTGAACTCCAAGGAAGTGATAATTTCCAGATGCTCCTCCAAACTCGATGTTTCTCATTCCAACGTAGAATCTGACTTGGATAAACATTTAGAGAGATAAGTTTGGTTTATTATTGTAATCGCAAGAGAACATGTATTTCCTAACTGGAGCTGTAAAAAGCTTTCTATACTCGTTGGAATGGTCATCAAACACTCTTCAGCTGTATCGTTAGGAAAATAATTTAGCTTTTATTTGAAAATTACGAAAAATAAAAATGAATAAAATGATCGTAGTTGCGACAGAGTTTGCCCATATAATCACCAGAAACGTTCACAAATGTTCGGACTAGTTACTATCACAAATGGATGGTCTTCTTGATCCATAATTAAAACAGAGGAATAATTAACCACTGTACAATCATTTGTTTCAATAGTAGTACGAATGTAAATGGCTAAGAACGAAATTGCTTCAGTGCGTCAGTGTATCTATGAGCGTTTTAGCATTTTTGGGTCTCCTTCCTAAAAAAATGACCCACTTTTACGAAACCTGTTTTGTACAGTTTGAATCATACTCCGTACTTCCGCCTTATGCGGATTTTTCACTACTATTTCAATACTATTTTGAATGACGCTTGATTCCCCCTCCCCTTCAGTGTTGGTTATACATTTGTAGGTGTCGTTATTTTATAAAATATCCCACTTCATAGAAACTTGTATCCTTGGGCTCATATCACTTACCCGCATCGTGTCGTTGGCCTTGTTGTATCGTTGGGTTTCCACATTATGAACCACTAGTTCGTTTTTTAAAAGTTTTTTTTCTGTAATGAATTTAATTATTCTCGTAATCAGACGGAGGAAGCGCTGAGTTAATTTTATGTTTTATATTTTTTCAATCGTCACCAAATAGTTGTGCAATGAAGAAGGAAAATAATAAGGATTCAGTTGGCAAGCCCAGTGCCATAGAAAAAATTAAAAGACGAAGTATGAATAGTCACTGCCCAGAAAGGAGAGAAAAGAGCAATATAAAACACAATTTTCAGAGTTCTTAAAAAGCACTTGGCTAAAAAGACTTTCGGCTCATAGTGTTCGTTAGTTATCTAATTGAGTTCAGACAAGATGCGGAATGGCGGCCGTTGTCACCGTAGCCGATTGGCCGCCTTGAGTGGCACCTCCCGCGCGTGTGAATCAATCCGGCCCGCTATTGTTCACCGTGAGACTCATCATCATTGGCTCACCTGGGCGGGCTCTTGGAGCACGAGGTAACTCCTTGTTGCTCGCAAGAATGAGTCCATCCTTTTTCAGAAACTATTAAACACCACTTCATTTACCTCAACTAACTAGTCCAAACTAACTGAAACCAATATTCCTTATAAGAAGGTAGCCACCTACCCACCACCTACCACCTACCATATTGAATTATCTTCAATTGAGTTCAGAAAGGGTCTTTGGTCACACATTCCATATAGTGTAGAGCTAGTGGAGGGCACTAGATAGTGAATTAAGCATAATGACGAACAGCCGCACTATCCCAATGTTATGTCTATCCCTTTGCTCGATGTTCATAATATCCATAACTCTGTACTCAATTACCATAATTATCAAATCACTCAAGCCTGAGAAGATTGTACGATTTTTTTTCACCTTATGAGCAAACTCTTGAGTCTCGTCTGTTTTTGGTAGGTTTTAGTGGAAAATCCGTACTAACACGCTACTTCGTGAGTAAGCTTGATAAACCTCGTCGAACCACACTTGGATGCTACGTCGGTTATAGACTGTTCCACTTAATTAGTATAAATTTTTTTTGGCAACTGGAACGTTCATGAAAATGGGTTTATTTATGGCAGAGGTCATCAAAGTTTTATAATAAAAACGTATTTTACATTAAATAGGCGTTATTGAACTACTGGGGTAAGTAGATGACCACAAGCAGCGATGTCCTTCTTTATTAAAATAGCAACTATTCTTGTGGATGAGCATACAGCGAGTGTCATTAAATACAAGTAAAGAACAGTAAATTCGATCCGCAGTTCATCAAAAAAGTGGCCCAATTCACGGGACCTGCGTCGTCTTTGAATATTCTATTTTCGTCAGGAATCTGTTATTCGGTTGCAAACACATTACCTATGATTCGAACTAAAATTATTTTTTATGCACTTTACTTTACCCTAACAACCGTTGGTAAGGAAAGCCGCAAGTTCAATGCTGAAACACGCTTAGTTTGTTAACGAACCGACATAATTATACTTACGACCATACTTACGTATAGATTTAAAATGCCTCATTATTGTTCAACTTGTAGGTCCCAACGGAACTACTCGATCGAAATTCATGCAATTCAAACGGGCAATAATCAGCTAAAAAATCAGTTCTTCAACCAAGAGAGTCGATTTTGTGTGCTTGGAATATGACAAAAAATCTAAGTAGCTGATGATCTGCTACCGGGTAGAATTTCAGCATCACGTTCGAGCATTCGTTAGACTGTGATAGAGCATCAAACAGACAAAGATCCGTAGCCTTTCATGCATAAGAAAAAGGAAAAAATACACCATTGCATTGACAATTTTTTTCCATTAGAAGTTGACTTCTACTGAGATAAACTTACTCACTTTTTTCGTAAATTTTCTTTTGCGTTCAGGTTCTGCAAGCTAGCCTTTCACATAATTTTCACAGGTTATGTGTCAAAACGGTCGGTAATTTGAGTAAAATGATTTATGTTTTACGGTACTAGTTGACGTTGTAATGAGCAAAAAATAGAGAAATTTCATTTTATTCATAAATCTCCTTTGAGTACACGTTACACAATGAGGATACAATTGATGAATTCAGCATAATGAGTAGAAGCTATATCAGTAAGACGGTAAATGTACTTTTTGCAAACTTATGGGTGTCACAACAATACAAGCAGTGAATATTCCAAAGGCGCGTCCACAGTTCGCCGATCGGCAGGGCGAGTCGGCACGTTCACCCTCGCTCGCACTCCGTCCATACCGCAGTGAGAGAGAGAGAGAGAGAGAGAGAGAGAGAGAGAGAGAGAAATCAATTTATTCTTCATGTGCCACAACAGAAATTTAAAATTATTACATAGAAACATGATTGAATAATATTACTCGACGTAGGTCAAGCCCGCGCTGCCGAGTAAGAGCTGATCCTGCACGCTCTTTACCGTTTCAGAAATTACTAAAATAACATTGAGACAAATTAAACCCTAATTGAAAAAAGAAAAAAGATAAACCTCTCCATATCTAGACCCTCAAGTATAGACACTCTTTAAATATGTGTCGCACAAAGTAGGTCCTATTGCGATGAGCCACTGGTCCTAGGATAAAACTACTATCCTCACTGGTCCATACAGGGATATCCCCAAGTTGGGTCGCCTTCAGCACCATCCGCTTTGCGTATTCGCAGATTCACACTGGGCTTGCTTTGCATATCGGCAAAGGCATAGTGCAGAATAAAGACCCTTTCTCGGTTGCTATATAACAACCACGAGGCTTAATGGGCTGTTATAGTCCACTATAAAGTATTTTGACGATGTATTTTTCAACGACAGTATAGTCAATCTGAATTTCACCTTTTTTTAAATAAATTTCTTCAATTTCTTTCAATTGGTTTTTATCTACTTACTCAAACATATTAACACTGCGTGATCCACTGCGATCAGCTGCAATTTTATTTTTCATTAAAGCTTAATGAAACCCGGTCAATCGTTTTTATCGTTTACTGTTGTGCTAAGTTTGATACTATCAAGTCACCGCTAGACCGCCGTGTGAATGACGAGGGGAGCGATAATGGAAAACATTATACTGAGTTTTGAGCTGCTGGTTTCGAAGGAGGGACGAGCTCCGACGCTTCCAGCCAGCTACACTAGAGCAAAGGATGCGTAGCCCCCGGACACAGCGCGGGTCCGTAATCTACGGGGGCGGGCCCGGTTCCTCATTTGGACCTGCTCGCTGCTTCACTAACAGCTGTGCTACCCCTGGCCCCACACGTCCCCATGTCCGGCTTCGTGTCGCCTGGAGCAGTTAGCGCAGTGCTCCCTTCTCCGATCAGACGTGCATAACAATTAGCACTCCGGTGGTCGAAAGGAAGGCCTTTTGAACGTGTCTCATTCCGAAGATCGTCCTCATATGCCAACAATCATTCGGCATCACGTGTTGCTCAGGGGTTACTTACTTGGATTTCAACTGTATCTTAGACTGATAAATTTGGACGAGAACATTTACGAAGTAAATTAAATCGTCATAAAGGTGGAATTCAAAAGAGAGGTGAATTTGTGCATAGATCACACGGTATTTCCATGTTTGAGTCGGTAAAAGGTATAATGAATTATAATTACCAATTAATTAACCAATTATTATAACCACTTGTATAATCAAGAAAATTAAACGAAGGCCAGTCAGTTTACAGTAAATGTTATTGTAGTAGAGGGGTTGTGAGGGGGAGAAAAGAAGAAGTAAATGCGAAACCAAGCGAAGAGTAAATGTTATTGAAAAATTAGCCAGGAGACCCAAAAATAGACAAACGCACGAACAAGGTTGATTATATGCTTACGCAGTATGTGAGCCTAACGATACAAGTTTTGAAAAATGAGATCATTTTTATAGCAACGACAAATGTGTCACCAGCCTATAAGTTTTATTCACTCATCATTACAAATATTGAAGACCTCCAGCATTCAAATATCCTGATTTTTGTAGCTAGTAAAAGATTTCCTCAAAAAAAGCTCATAGCATGGAATTACACGGTGTGCTAGCCAAAGCTGAAAATCAAATCATCTGACGATCTGCTTGTGACAATGTGACTTTTATGACTGGTAAAAATCAGAGGGGGAGAAAAATCAGTTGAATAGCCAGACTGTGGTCGCATTGTCTCCACGTCGCCCTGAGGATGCCCGAATGGGCGAAAGTGCTCGGCCAGCTAATAAAGAATCGGAGAATGAGTCGCCTGGTTTTTCTCCACCTCACAACCCCCGGACATCAAGAAATGCGATGAGAAGGAAAAGATAAATAATATTGTTGTAATGGGAATTTAATCATTCCATAATACTCACCTAGTTCTATTTAAGACGAACAAAAAAATATTTATACATAGAATTAATCAATTTCCGACCTTAAATTGGAGCAACGAACTCGGTGGATAAGCCAGTTCACTTCAACATGGTAGCTATTGAGTAACCAGCATGCTTTTTTTGTTTTGACGGAGAGAGTTTACCTATCCCGTATTACGGTGGTTAAACGTTCCGCTACTCCAAGAAGACAAACAGATCTTTGGAAGCTACACGATTCTACGAGAGGAAAGAATCACTGCGCCGTAATGTTGCGTAATGGGGTAAGTGGAAGACAGTAAGTGACTAGAATTGCGGTCAACCGCAGAGCAATCAGCCCCATCCATCCATAACCCTACCATCGCCTCTGAAACGCTTAGCCCCAAGAACAAGATGCTTAGCAGACATCATCCAAAAATTATCTTCTTTTTATCTAGGTCTAGGAGCTCTTCAGCTACGTTTCTATGACCGTGGTAGGTGTTTTTTTCTTCATCTTTAAAGTAAAGTTGAAGCTGTGGGATCGCTCGTATGAAAGTGTAAAGGATGTAATTGCTGAAAACAATCATTTACCGTACCCTTTTCGGCTCACGGGGTTCCATATCGCGCGAAAAATATTTTAGTTTCAAGAGCATGGAAAGCCTTGAAGGTTGTCTCTACCTATCTAGAGATTGCAGGCTTGTGAACTTTGGTCATGAGTAGTCTCAAAATGTCGATCTAGTCATTCATTGCCGGTTACACATTCGAAATTATGGCTGACGTTAGTCACTGGAATCACAAACTTTTCTTCCAACCTTTCTTTCTTTTATTGAAAGATGGAACTCTACGTTCGAAACAGGGATTCTTACAAAAATGACGCGATTCACAAACTTAATAGTATGTTGTTTTTTTTTACCAGGATAGAAGACAAAGAATATTGCCACAAACTCCGCCAATTTTAACCGATCAGTAACATGGTACTGATGATACCCTAACCGCCGAACTCGATATAACAATGTAACTCATTTAATATCAGTGGAATTCGTGACAATCTCTTTGTCTTCTATCCTGGTGTGGGGTTTTGCAATCTCAGCACGAGTAATTAAGTAAAACAACACGAAGTATATTTCTAGTACCGATATACAATGTGTAAACATACTTATAACGGGCACAAGACATCGAGGTTTTACGATTGATGCCCTCATTAAGTCTCTAGTATTTCGATTTCATTAGTTCTTTCAACTATTCAAACCAATTCAATGATGAGACAACAAATCAACGGCCATGATCAGTTTATCGCTATTTATTGCCTTCATCAGTGTTAGTTTAGCAGTTAACTATTTATGACTTGAGTCGTTAATTGTGATAAATTTGTCTCGGACATACCTTGCCTCAAATTGTGTCGCCGACGTCGAAGTGGCACGCCATTTCATCTGTCACCTGAAACAAAAGGTGAAAATATCATACTTACTATATTGACAGCGCAATGACGAATATTCATGCGCCAGGCAAATAAGTTGTCCAATCGATATTAAGGAAATACTGGGCGATTAATACGCGCGCGATTACTGTGTTCACCTTGTAGATGAAAGCGTATTGAGATATACGTAAAAGAAGAATTCAGGTGAAATAGAAAAAATCCCCCCATATCACACCTTCCATAAGTCTCTGTGTTTGCTTGTTGAAACTCGGTGGAACATGCCTAAAATTTAATTACCTTTAAGACAGTATTCGCCCGGTAAACGTGCAGTATTAGACATTAGATGATTTAGAATAACACACAGTACTTTCTTGATACAAGAATTCAAAGCGCTTCCTGTTTCTGACGCCACGATTAAATAGTTCGCAATGTTGTTAGACGGTCGGCAGCAGCTGCTCGTGAGAGGTCTTGACTGTGATAAGTCACAGAGCGAAAAAATATAAATCGAAGCCCCTCAAGGTCCTGCCATGTCATCATTGTCTTTCCTTTTTTATGTTAATAATATAAGGACTTGTTTCAATAATTGAAGATTTAAAATGTATGCCAATGCACTGGGAAAATGATGAAATTAACCACATATATGCCAACCTCAACTTGAGGAATGGAGCAGTGCACGTGGTATAAAAGTACATCTAGAGCACAACAGAATATAAACCAATATCGATGATGCCAGACAAAACAAGTTTCAGTGACTGAGCTTGAACTTTTGAGTATTCTAGTGATGAAAAGCATAGCCTCGTCTAACAACGGGTTGTTCCTAATATTCCTTCCGAATACTCGTAGTTGACAGTTGATTTCACCCGTTAACTAGCCTCTGTTACTAGGCTGAGCAGTAATAATTATATCCACCCAAACGTGTCGGTATTGATATTTTTCATCTAACTCCTTTGCGAAAATCCAATTTCTCGTGAGAATTCTGATATAATTAGTATTTAACCAAAGTAACCGCAGTTACCTTGATTTCATAACAATTATGTACCTCACCCTGATACGGCCCATCTGGCAGTATGGCTGTGCAATCTGGTCTTCAGCGTCAGACTCCCAGATCAGAAGGGTTCAAACTCTTCAGAATCGGGTGCTCAGGATCATCACGGGAGCCCCCTGGTACGTGAGGAACCAAAACCTTCACCGTGACCTGGACGTCCCTGAGGTCAGCATTGTCCTCCGTGAGACATGCACCAGGCACCGTAGCTCGCTGCTTGCCCACACAAACGACCTCCCTCGAACCATGGGTTAGAACCCGCCACCCCCAAGGGCCAGAAGACGGCTGAAACGGAAAAGGCATTCGAACCTTGCTGATGACTGAACACTGTGACCACCGTACTGCGCTGTTGATCCTCATTTCTTTCTTCTCCTTGTGTTAGCGATATACTGTGATAATAACTAAGCGAGGCACACCACTGGGTGTCACCTCACAACATGTTTCTCGTTCCAATGTATCCTAAATGATGTATTGTTCGCCTAACTGTAATGTATACGATACAATAAAGTTTCCATTTTTATTTAAAAAAAAAAAAAAAAAAAAAAAAAAAAAAAAAAAAAACAATTATTTTCATTTTGTTGAAAAACGATTCGTTTAAAGCCGAATAGATTTACGTCGAGCATCGAGGGAAGAAGCGATGGTTACGAAAATATTACGAGTCCCTATCTTGGCCGGATGGAGAGCGACTCGGACCCAGCGTGAGGTGATCGGTTCCAGCGTCCGATCCATCATGCCGAGGGTCAGCGGTACCTATATTCTCTATCTTTCTCCTCCACGACCTCGCTTTCGCGCGCTCTCTCTCTGTCTCTCTCTTCCTTGGTCCGCCAGGATCAGGCGGAAAAATGGATGATCTCTTACTAACGTGTGAAAGGAAGATGGAATGCGCGGCGCCAAATTGGCCGGTCGTATATTTGGTCGCGAAACGGAGAGGTTCTTTAATCGGTGGATATACGTGCGAGGTCGTTTTGTTGCCGAGAGCAGACTGCTATACACCTGTAAGGGCAACGAAAGAACCGGAATCTTTAATTTGCTTGGAAACGGTGAAATCAACATCGACCTACGTTGAACATCTGACCATGCGGATGACCCAAGCTAACCCGTGTCTTTGAAAAGCGTTCTGCGTTGTTTATGCGCTCTATCAAGCCGATAAAATGTAGCTCCTTCGACAGAAATAAATAGTAATCAATCCAACAAGGAAAGTATGAAATTATCATATACCAACACGCTCAGTCGCGTAGTAATTTTATATCGAACTAACAAAATTAAATTGATAGCTCACAAGAAAATGAGAACAACGGAAGAACAGATACTTCATCGGCCAAATCACATACGCAAACAAGTTCATCACACACAACATGAAGGATATTCTCAACACAAAGAGCGAATTTCAACAATTTCTACTGGAAAATCTGTACACGGGAAAGAAGACGTCCGTCTAGATTGAACTGCAATTCCGTGGGAGAAACGTAGGTAATGAAACTCGGGAACTAAACCTTTCTACAGAAATGGAAGATGTTTATGGAAACCAAACTATTATTTATTTATTTGGTACGAGCAGTTAAGTGTATCCAATACTAATATAATTAATTTCAAATTAGTATCAATTTTGTTAATTAAAGCAATAATTATATTACTTGGTACACCATTTCATACCATACTCACCCATAACCTGTGGTTATGACAATATTATGAAAACCCATAACCTAACAATGAATATTCAACTTTTCACGGTTTCGCTACCCGCTAGAATTGTTATTCCTCAACAGCAGTTATTTACCAGCTACATTTGTTATTTATATTTATTATTTTTACTCATTATTATTTTTATTTATTAATTTTTTTTACAAAAGTGTTGAGATCCTTGGAAGTTGTGATTGACGAAAACTCTTTTCAAAAGGAATCTGAATTTATTCACAACTGCGATCGACAGAAACTTGAAAAACGACGGCTACTGGAACAAAACGGCTGAAACTAAAAGCTAGGGGCGCAGCGCCTTTATTTAACGCTTAACACTTAACATTTAACACGCTCACACGCTTAACACGCTAATCGGCGGTCGGGCTGAAGACCATACTACAAGCAGTTCCGTGACCTATAAGTTAGACGTGTAAAGAATGATAGCATAATATCTCGATAGCGTCGTGTCATTCTAGCAACAAAAAGGTGAAAGTGCTGCGGTCATCTCACAGTTTTTCTTTGACTTCGACCTTCCGAAATATGTGACTACGCCAGCCAACCGGATTCTCATTAGATATCGGCGACCTCTTCGAGCAGCCGATATTTCGATTGAGACAGTATGAACAAGCCTGGAGAAAGGTGACGAAGAAGGGGCGACGAAGTCTGTGGTGGCAGGGGCGAACACGGGGCTAGCCAGTGATTGTGTGTGATTAGGCTGAAGGAAAGACCAATGCGGTGCGGATGGAATGAAGTCGAAGCGGGTTCACCTGCAGCGCTGCACCGGTTGACCTCCGCTTTAACTCCCAACGATCAGAACAGACGAGAGCTAAGAGAACACAATCTGAGAATGAGAGAGCCCCAGCCAGTTCACAGGCTTCTGGAGGGTCACTGATGTGTTGTTTCATAAGAGCGAGACGCGACCTCCCTCACCCCGCACGCACCGGCGCATCAGAGCTTCTTTCGGCGATAATTTTTATAACTCGCGGGAAGTTATACTTCGTGCGACACGATTAGGGCGAAAATCGTCTGCAATTACACCTACTTCGCGGTTTAAGTTCCAATGGTCGAAAAAAATCCGATTCACTCCTAAGACGGAAAACAACTAACTGTATTTGTGAAGGAAAAAATGTAACCAGCCGAATCTAAATTATTCATGTGAATTCATCGAGTTAATGATGACTGTGAAGTAATAAAGACGAAATGATGACTGTTTGGAATGACTATTAAACTGGCAATAATTACTGAGGGACAATATTTTTCAACTACCGCTTCGGAAGAGCTACGCAATACATCCATCGCACCTTCACCAAAGAACCAGTGCTGCGGCGACTAACTCTTTTCAGTCATTATTGCAAGTGGGCAACAAATACCTGAAAAAAGACAAGTGTCTCAATTTAAGTAACCTCCTTATTTTGAAATTAGTCAATGAGATCGAAATGTATTTCGATGTTTAAAAAAAATAAAGAAAAATCAACATTCCATTACTTTCGGGTACCTAGGTCCCGAACGATAATAACAGCTTTGAAGTCTATAGCCTGATAACCTTGAGTCGCCGATTTTGATGGCAGGGGGTGGGAGGAGTCGTAAATCATTTTCGCTATTCGAACGCTAAGTTGTGATTGAGCAAAGGGTACCTATCCGTCATTTCAATTGCTCTCTCTTGATCTTTCACTGGAAAACCTGCCCGTTAAACTGCAATTACACTCTGTACATCTGGTAGATAACTGATCGATTAAAAGAGTTTCATTCATACCTGCGCGGTTTGATGCGAGTTTCCTCCTCGCTTCGGCGTTAACAGAACCCAAACGCTAACAGCATTAATATTTAACCCAATGGCATAATTATGTCACGGTCTGCTCACTACAATTTCAAATCAAGTTCGAGTAAATTACAAAAAAATGGCCCAATTACTGGGTACTATGGAAACAAAGCTATTCGATTTCAATTATAATAGCTGAGAATATTGATTATTAATAAAATTGTGTTCGTTCAAAGAAGTGAGTTGGCTTCAACCATTCTAAAATCACTATTTAGTCCGCTCAGCCTGTGGTGGATCTTTCATGAGGAAGGGACTTTCGGAATCTACTACGCAAACATGAAAGTAATATCGCTGCAAATTAGGGCACGTTGCTTTATTATTCCTAGCGTCGATTACTTTGAACGCAATTTTTTTAAACCTTGAAACTAGTTGACAGTAGCTTGGCCAAAATGTAGTGATTGTTTGGTACTCATCAATAAGTACGTAGCTCGGCGAAGGAGTAATCTGGCTTTGTGTGACCTCCGTCCCGATAATTGACAACTTTAAGTGCTGATGGTCGATCTTCCTTTTTCAACAACCTATCGGTAGCTTTTGGGTCAAACTTCAGACGGATGGCCACATTTTAACTCTTGCTAGACATCGCATACCTTCTCGAGTCGCAGTGTTGAGAGGGAGATAAGTTCGCCATTCATTCTCAGTGTTTAGATTCTACCCTGACCGGCGAGTGCTGTCTCTCCATCAAGCATCCTTAGGAATTGACAGAAGGAATAGATCAAAAACACTAAAAAGTCGTCCAAAAAGTCAAATCCGGAACGCAGGTGACTTCGACAAATTGTATAACACACACACACAGAAATAGTTTCCGAAATGTGTCTATGTTTTGTGTGTTTGTGTCCAAAAATTGACGAATCTTCGTGAAACTCCAATTCAAATTCGATAAAATCCCGGCGATTGTGCCTGTTAGCATGATGATGGTCTCTTAGAGTGATAAAATAGTAGGATTAGGATTATTACTCTTCATTGTTTGGCTGCTCTGTGTTTACATTTGGAACCACACCTGCTGAGTACCATTCTAAGGTTAGAAGTCCGTTTGACCGTTTTGTGTTTCAATTCATTTTCCGATAACAATAGTCTCCCAACATTGATGTATCTTTTCATACGAAAATTGTTATTCTATAGTTGCTTACATCTGTTTGCTGACCTTAACATGGAAGTACTGTTTTTATCCCCGAAACTTTTCAGTTCGTTACAGATCTATCTACAGCAAACGTTCAATTAATTATATTATTTTAGTAAGTGTACTCCCCTTTATAGTTCAATGCACTACGCGGCTTACGAATATTGATATTTCGCTGTGAATTGAATTCCCTAAACCGTGGAGCTTGAGTCAGGCGAGGGAGAATTGGCCAAATGTCCTTCCTTTTAGATGAACGCACCGGGAGCCGAGCGGTTGCCCCGGGTCTTCCTCCGCCTGTCTAAAGTGGACGACGAGACGTAGAACCCGTTAGTAATCACATGCACACGGGCCCTACCCTACTCGCACTTCCTACTCTAGCACGTCACCTCGTCTACCGCAAAGTCCTTTCCTCGCGAATAAGTGAGGAATCTGTTATTCATTTCTCATTCTCTCACGTATCATCGTTTACATATTTTATTCCCTCTTTCTTTTATCTTTCCCCCTTTTTACTTCCATCTTTATGGAAGTACCTAAATTTTGAACGGAGGAATTTCATTGAGTTTCACTCATTTTTCAAGGAGATATGGCGATTTATGTCATTTTGTGACCACAGACAGACGGACACACAGACACTTGTTCAGAAAGTGATTCTGAGTAAGTATAGTACTATGAAAATTTTTTCTAACAGGACCTCGGTTCCAAATTCGACTTTTCAGACGATCTCAATACTTCCATTTACTACGTAAACAAGGAAGTGAAAGTCGAATCAAATTCTTTATTTTCGTCTGAGGAATTTTATCAACGAACCCTCACAACTTTTCTTTCCAAACTGGAGAATAATTGTACTTGAGAATTGTACGTAAAGAGCCACGCCACGGCTTATTCTACTGCCATCAGATCTAATAGGAAGAGACGAGATTGTTATCCTAACCTGTGAATGGGAAACGAAAGTCGTTGATGATATTCTTTTTTTGTCCCCTGCATCGCCTACATCGAACCTTTTATCCCTTTCCCAGTCGATTCACTACCTGAGTTTTTAGTAACTCATTCTTCCTTCTATTCCGAGTCACCGTCACTATGAGTGGTCGAAGAAGAGGAAGGTTCGCTCTCCATGAATGGGAAGGTGAAGGGTGACAGCGGAGTAGGTCACACTCGATAAAAGAAGAGGCGAATTGAACGACCTTCGGTGAATATTTATTAATGTAAGATTGCATCCGACACAATCCAATAAGTATGTACAACAAAAGCCAGTGCAGAACTTTTCAAATCCACTTATAACAAGCAATCCACCGATGTTTAGGTAAGTAAAACTTTTTTCAAACTACATCATTCTGTTACTAAGATACTTGCTGCTCTTACAACTAGCGGTTTTTGGTATTTTTGAAAATGTCAGAAAACCGATTACTAAACTGATTTACCTCCGCAAGGATGGTTGTTGTACACATTTATAGACCTAAACTGCACGCATGAACCGTCCATTAGGTATATATCCCGCTCAACGATACTAGCGCGGTTCAATGTTCTTGTGGACGAGAGAGTGTGTGAAAATGTTCAGAAACTTCTGAAATTCAAAACGCTGAATCTGATGATATTAATTATTTGAAACGCGAGGACGAAACCAAGACTTCACAGAAGTGTGGAAGCTAGTGAACAAAGATTTTATGTTCTTGGTCCTCCTCTCTTTACGATCGTTGTTAAGGATGGTGCAAACCTACGATCCTACAATGGGCCTACTAAAGTAATTAGAACCATCTCCAACTTTCCAACGATTAAAACCCAACCTCCGGCCCCCATTAAACACGACTTTCTTGAATGACTCAGAATAACTTCTTGGTATGTAGTCGATCTTTAATTGGAACTAATTTAATTGTATGTAACTACGTTGATTTTCGATGACGACGATGAAAAATTAACTCCGTGTCATTAACAGTACGTACTAACAAGAATCGAGTTCTTCTAGTTTTGATTCATAGGTTCATTACTTGGGAATTATAATTTCACCATGGCTTCTACAGAAGGAGGAAGAAGAAGAGACGTCTGCTCTACAGAATTTCCATTAAGCTATTCGCTACGTAATTAAACAGAGTATTGAAACGACAGGAAGCGCACTTCAGAAAGGAACCATCAATGATGTAAAGAGATGTCATTCAATTAAAGTGCACAAGGAGTTTCCATTTTGTGTCCGTCACATCTCTATTGCCTTTAGCAGACACAAAAATCATGCGTAAATCACTAATTACACGCCTATTTAGCTGGTGGCGATAGATGATCAGCATTCAGAAAATACAGGATGAGCAAAATGAGCTTCGCCGACAGAGCTTGGCTGTAAGAAGACGAAACGATCCATGGAAGTCTGATCGCCCGACTGACAGAGAAGGAAAAAGAGAGAGTTTAAGTCGGATGAACCTTCTACAGTTCTACAGTCGGAGGATAGAAAGAAAATGAAAGCTTTACGGAGAGCTGGTTATAGGTGTGTATTGTTGCCGTAATTAGGTGGTAGTGGGCCTATAACGGGATTTGGTCCCTTAGGCCGAAGGGAGGAGATAAGAGCTGGAGCCTCCTTGCCACAACCAATACGATCAGTTCAACAGAGGCAAATCACTATAATTTACAATCTGATATACGTCAGGTAGCCACCTTCTGTCAGGGCTATAGCCTAGCGCAACTATTATTCAGTCGTAATACTTTAGTAAGGAAATCTTATCTGCAGCAATCGCTACGCTGTATCCACCTGAATCTGGAACGGGTTCCCCATTACTGGCTCTTTGGAAGTCGCTGAACGAGATTAACTGAAAATTGAAATGATCGAAAACGAATAGATTGGTGTATTCAAGTGAATAGACTTAATCGGAGGGTACCTCATGACTTTTCATTCTTGCGGTTTGGAGTGATTTGGGTTTGTTCAACATAATCATAAACACAACCTGTTGGAGCGATTTTTAAACCTTGAGAATTTATCTTTCAAAAAGTAAAATGATTAAAAATTTTTCTTGAGGCTCAAACGTTGATGCAATCTAGGCATTGCTTTAAGCATTGCTTTAATTTTTTCAAAATAGGCACCGCCAATTTTGGCAACAACGTGCAAGTTTTGCTCAGTGTTTTTCACACGGTTCCATCGTCGCGGAGATGGGATACCACTTCCGCACCACCTATAGAGGTCCCTTTCCAAAACTTCAATTAGGTTACGTTACAAAATGAGAAAGAAATTATGATTAAATTTTGAGTCAAGGTATTCAAGTTGAGGTGTGTGTTGACCGTGAACAATCGTTGCCTCATATAATTAGTACAGAACTCCTGCTGCCATGTTTACGTAGTAAATGGAACCATCGTGAACGTCTAAAAAGTCAAAAATGTATTAAACTCACTTAACATTTTCAGAAATTATAGTCCTAGTAAATGTTCAATAATCAAACATTTCCACATTTTGAATAACACTCAGTACCTACATCCGAGATATAACAGTATCGTTTATCTGTTACCGTCTCAAAGATGGGAGTACTGAGTGATTTATGTACACCACTGGTTTACAATTGTAGTTTCCTCGAAAAAATGTTGACAGCGTTTGGCGAACGTACAGAATTTTTTGAATTGGATATACGGATTCCGTATTCCTTGGAACGTAGAACATCAAATTTTAAGCTGGTTAGACTTTACTTTCTTGGGCGATTAGAGTGGTTTGTTATTGAATAATAAACGAAATGTGTAAACTTTTAGCACAAGTTCCGACTGAGTCGAAAATTATTCCGTTCGGTGGACATAATTATCATGTTTATAAATAATGTGATAACATGGAATTCAGCTATCTTGGTTGTGGCAGTTGAAGATAAAATTAACTGCGTCTCGACTTCAAATAGCGTTGCTGTTATTTGGCTATCGATCTTACCCTGTGAAGAAACGACGGAAACGAAATAGCCCGTATGTTATATATGTCATGTGGTCTCGCTGTCCACGGTAGGTCACCATACCACCACAACCACTTACATGCGTATTCTGTATACAGATGAGCCATGGCCTCGTTCTTCAACAGAACAGGCAGAGAAACCACCAAACACGAGAGTTTGTCTCGCAGAGATGAGAGGAGACGAGGGAACGATAAATAACAAAGGTTCGTCTCCTCACGGCCCCCCCACAACTGAGCTCAGGTCCAGATTACATCTGGAAGCAAAGAACAGTGGAACACGGATAGGATATATGCGCCAGAGGAATGTTTGCAAGTGTCTCCTCCTTTCGACTTGTCAGTACTTGTAGCCCTAGACTAAGGCTGCGGCCCAGGCATCGAGTTCAACCGAGAACAGAGCATCGGTTTTACTTTTCTTTTTTATTTGAGATTTCTCGCGCCTGCTCTTCATGGTACCTCATTTTCAAGAACATAATTGCTGCTCGTTTGTTAGCCCCCACTACACTACAGTTACGAAAATTGGGTTAGCATTAGCAATACCGAATTTCGAGTTTTGAATGGGAGGTGTAGCGTTGCCAGGGAGGAAGAAACAAGAATGAAAAAAAGCGGGCTATGTGTGTCGATGTGTTCTCATTGAAGGCCAGTACTAACTAAGCTTTTGTAATTTTCTACTTCGGTGAATGGTTTATTGGTGATAGTAGTCTCTCCAAGGGCCCGTTTTTCTCGGCTTTATCTAAGAAATGTTCCCGTCAAAATTCATTTCATTAATTTATTTTAATTTATTTAAGCAAAACTTGCGATATTACAGTTGAAAGCATTTGAATTGTCAAGCCTAGAAGAGTTTTAGTCAGGTAATGAGATTCGTGCACCGAAGAAAACATTTCATGACCTCTTCAACGTTCAGATATATTGTGTTACATGTGTCGTATCAGTTCAATTCGAAATGGAAACCCATCATAAAGATAATAATCTTTCAATATAAACATAAAATTAAATTAAGCATTCACATTTATTTAATGTTTTCCTTCTCGTCGCATTTCTTGATGTCCGGGGGTTGTGAGGTGGATAAAAGCAAGGCGACTCATTCTCCAATACTTTATTAGCTGGCCGAGCACTTTCGCCCATTCGGGCATCCTCAGGGTGACGTGGAGCCATAGGGTCTACAGCCTCAGTTCTTTATTAGCTAGCTGGTTCCTCTCATTCATTGCCAGCCGGCTGTTTTTTATGATGTGGATATTTTCAAGAATTTTCCGGCTGGTTTTCCGGGTTGTTGTATCTTCTACTGGCTGCGAAAATCAATATATTTGAAAGGTTGAGGTTTCTAAATGTTTATAAGGATGAGTGAATAATGCTTTAGGGCTAATTACATATTTTTGAATGTATAAAAATGATCTTATTTTACAAAACTTGGCTTGTATCTTAGGCCCACATATTGCATTTCCGCATTATCAACCTAATTCGTTCGTTCTTCTATTTTTAGTTCTCCAGGTTAGTTTTTCAATATCTTAAACTAACGTTACAGCTTTTGTGTGAGTGAGTTTCTTGATTTTATAATTGGTTATTTCCGTTACCGACTCAAACATGGAAATACTGTGTGATCTGTACACACCGCTGGTTTTTTCCCAAGTTAGTAATAGAAAGTCAAAGCCAATGATAGACGAAAAAATTGCTCCCGGTTTCCGTAACCGTAATTAGATGTTGGTTCTGTCCGACGATGCGATTGTCGGCGAATGAAGCAGCTTCACGACGGAGCCGAATGAATTAGCCTCGAACGGACAACATACTTTTCTGACGAAACGACCGCTCGCGCATCTTATATCTCGACAGTGCCTCAAGGCTTATTTTTCATGAAGTGGGCTCAGTGGTCCAGTGGCTGTAGAGAGCGGCCAGCGAAGAGGCTGGGCTCTTAAGAGAAAGATTCCTTGCCCGGTCGAAGAGGATTTTGACGCAACTTGTGGAATGAGCTAACGATTGACTGTCCGACTTTCTCGAGATGAATTTATCTGCGTTGCCAATCGACTATCACGGAATTCCCTCACAAAAAGTTCACTGTCTTTCGACGTCCCACATGAGTCAAAATAAGATGTCCAAATGGCACGACTTTCCTTACCATATCGCTATTTTGGTTGGAACACAACTAGTATATCTTGTACAATTATTTCACCATAGTAGTACATGGGAGACAGTATAAGAGTCATTTTTGGGCGAGCGAAGTTAATTGCAATTGAAAGACAAACAATCGCTCGAAAAAAGTATTTTGTCTTTTTTTCGAGGATATAGGTAGATTGTTGACATGTCCACGTAGAATGACGTAGAATTAAATTCGAGAATTTTTTTCAAGCATTAAGCATCAATAATGCTCCGTTGCTCACCGAACTTTATAATTGACCAGACCTGTTGGAAGAGAGAATCCGCCTCGATATTCGGCTGAGGGGGATTCTCTCATCCCGCGCGACGACAAAATATGAGGAAGAAAAATCATAGGTCATCATAAAATCTCTCCATGCTTGCATCAGACACCTAGAATGTTGGACCTGCGCAGATATTACTTTGTTCATAGTGGCAAACGTGGGGCCCATTCAACCCGTAGGGAAATTCGTGAACAATTGGCAACGCTGTGGAATTCAAAAAATAATTACGTGCATTCGGGCTGGAAGGAACAGGTGGGCCGAACGAAACGGGGGCATTCCCCGAGGGGCACCAGGAGCGGGCAGTCCTCAGTGGGCGGTTGGGTTGCTATACCGTGAGATAGGGTGGGTTACTGAGGTAGCTTATTGTGGGACTGCTGGAATGGTAGGATTTTGTTGGCGAGTGACATTCGTTTGGTGGTTCATAAACGTGATGACACGAACACCTTACTCCGAGGCTCAAGTTTTCCATCGATTTATTGTAGAAGAAGATCTTCAAGGGAAACCGGTTGTTGTTGAACTGTTAACATTATAGCATTATAGCTAAGCGGATAGGTGATCGAGTGCTGCTGGGCGCAAGTTCCTACAGACTAAAAAGATTCACTCAGGGATTTTAAATATTCTTTCTCTACGCCCGGCATTAAACAAGCGGTTCTTGGTGCCCTTCAGATACGACAGAACGATCCAGAATAGTTGCCTGTAACCACGGAATAGCGTTTCGTGAAAAGGTCTTCCTTTTGTAGTTTTTACTATTAAAAAAAAGCTGTGAGTGAAAAGCTAAGTTCAGTCTGGTGTACTATTTTTAATGGATCAAGCGCTTTCGCCTTCATGAGTATCTTCAGAATCTGTAGTCAAGCAAATAAGTACAGGTCAAATGTTTATCTCCCAACAGTAGGATCGTCAAGTAGGGACGCATTGTCTTTGAGCATCAGATGGGTTGTTAAAAAATAATACTGGGACAAAATCACGAATAAAAAACTTCTCAAAATCCGGAAAAGGCTAATTTTGCCCATTAACTGGGACAACATTTTCTGACTATTTTATTGAGTTGCATTTTTTGATTTTCACAGAGATATGACGATTTATGTCATTTTTTGACCACAGACACACGGACAGATAGACTCACAGACTTACGGACATTTGCTCATGAAGTGTTTCTGAGTACGGTACTGTGAAAATTTCTTCGAAATTCAACTCCGTTCCGAATTCAACTTTTCAGACAATCACAATACTTTAATTTACTGCGTGAACATGGAAGTAAAATGGTTAGCAATCTTCAAATCAATCTTAGTATTTCCCCTAATGACTTTCAGATTAATATTGTTGTCATTAGACAATTATTCCAACAAGTATTATAGGGCGAAATGAAAGCTTCATAAATCTTCAATGTGCCTGTCATGCCGTATCGCAAAAATGTTTATAAAAAATCTGAGATTAATTGAGAAGCATTTTTCGTTAACTTCCAGTTAGCTTCAGCTCCTCGTTTCAGATTAAGCTCACTTGAAAGGCCAATAGTCAATTTACCTAAACAAAATTTATATCTGCATTTTGGTACAGGCTCAAGCGTCATTATTGAAAGGTACCGACAGCTATTAATTCTGTTCGTTCGTTTCACAGTTAATTATTAACTTCTGAAACGGAGCTAAATATGACCGAAATCTTCTCGTTCTTAGTTAATTTTGACAATCTTCGGAGGCCGTAGGTTCGATTTCGTTGATAAGGCCAGGGAGTAACTTAATAACATACTCGATTTAACTCGTGAAAAAATCAGTTCGGAAAAACTCCCTATATTTCATCCTTGTTTACGAAGCTAGCGAAGCGTTGCAACCGTCCTGGCATCATGATCTGGTACGGAAACGACTTCGGGCAAATATACTATCGTATTTGTACAAATCCTCTGGTCCCTATCTGTTCATGTCCTGGTGAATTCGCTAAGCGTGTTCAGCATACCGGGAAACGTTTGCATGATGATGATTATTGCAGTATTGTAACATCGTGCAATTTTTCGGACCATGAGCATCAAGGCAATCAGGTACGAGCTATTTCAGCAAACGGAGTTGATTGACCAGGATATTAAACAAATAGATCGTCACGAATTCTACTGATTTTTAAATGAGTTACATTGTTATATCGATTTCGGCGATTAGGCCACCATCAGTAACAATCTTACAACTTTTGTTACACCTTACAACAGTTGTATGATTGTTACTCACGATGGCCTAATCGCCGAGATCGATTAACGATATAACTAATTTAAAATCAGTGGAATTCGCGACAATCTTTTTGTCTTCTATCTTGATGAAATGGGGTTCCACCATCTCAGCCCGAGTGATTAGTTTAAAAAAAAGTGCCTATAAGATTGATTATTTTATAGCGACGTACGCTGGTGAGTGAACAACTATCTTAATCTGCATGTACTGTAAGAACTCCATATGTTTTAGGTGACTCGATCGCGGAATTTCGGTCTAAACGCACTTGGGTGGCTGCATGCTTCAAACGAAGCAGGTTAATGCTCCAGCAATGTCTTCGGTTGCTGAAAGCACCAAGGTATTCAATTTGCCATTAGAGTTTCTATTCCAACACGGTAGGGCTTGACTTCTACCGAGGTAATTATACCTAG
The DNA here is from genome assembly GCA_037159825.1 of Tupiocoris notatus. Classification (NCBI taxonomy): domain Eukaryota; kingdom Metazoa; phylum Arthropoda; class Insecta; order Hemiptera; family Miridae; genus Tupiocoris; species Tupiocoris notatus. Next base: position 4,039,296 of record JASJUZ010000090.1, read on the forward strand.
GGGCTTCCCTTTTTTCTACGTTATTCATCTACCTTGCCTTAATGACTAGCATCCCATTCTCTCCTTTGTAACGCTCTGTCAGATCGTTTACACTCACTTTCCAAGCTGAACGACAAAAAACGTTTATCCACTCTTTTCACTTATTTTTACTTCTTCCGTTCGCCTTCTTCACGACTCGTTCTTCGCTCTACGATTTCCTTTTCACAACTTCTGTAGCCGAGAGCTTCGAGAATGTTTCATTCATTGATGCCATAACAAAACTGGCAGCCACGCTTTTTCTTCAGTACTTTATAAGTGGTGAAAGTGTTTACGAGATCACGCCCTCCACACAGTAAACCTTACACGAGCATCAAACCTTGTTCACCAATCTACCCTGCTAGTTTTCAGATAATAATTTTATTTGAATTTCACGTTATGAAATAGCGGACATCAAGTCGTTTAAAACGGAGATGCGTTTTTTATAATTACTTCCGTACGCGGTGCCATAATTAGTGGCCGAGTCTGAAAATATTGTGTAATTATCCGGCGGAGATGAAAAACATAAGGTTAATATTTTATCATCATCTGGAAGGAATAAACTTCGATTTACTACGGGAAGTGTTCCCGCAGTCTTAAGTGATATTGTGTTTTCTTATCGCGCACAGTACGTCCATGATTCTATGCAGTTTAATTAAACGCACCAGCCATCGAAGAAATGAACAATATTGATCTCGGAAATTGAAACCTTTGACTTGGAGCACAGTAAATCAGAAGGCCGATTCTTCATATGTTCGTTAACTTAATAATGAGGATTATTACTTCTTTTTCTATCGCTCCGATTTCATCTAGTTGATTACCTTCTTTAGTTCGCTTCGCAAACACTTACATAACAGTCAAACCTTGGATTTATTCAATTTAATCAAAATTTCAAGCTTTAAAGTTCTAGGCAATTAGGGTTTTAAGCACTTTAGTCGATTTATTTTGGCTCAATAAATTGTCCATTAATTCAGATTTTTAGACAGTGTTACATTACTTTGTGCATTTCCTTACTCAATTCCTTTGCTTATTGTAATTTTGGAACTGACCAACTGATAGTATGTGTCGAAAAACGTTAGTATTGTAAGAGCATCAGAACGTTTGCTCGTCCGGCCATTCAATAAAACAGTAGTGATTAAAAGATCAACAAGAATTGGAATAATAAGATGAAATCAACCTAGTCAACAGACGGCTAAACAGATCGAAATAACGCAAAAGGCGGTGCTGTTCGACTATTTTTATTGACGGCGCTATTTGAGTGACAGTCGTACCTCCGTGTGTAGGGTAAGGCAAACAATTTAGCTTTTAATTAGGAAATCAAGAAAAATAAAATTGATTAAAATTACAATAGATGATGCTACGGAATTGTCCCCGATAGTTACCATTCTGTTTTTCGGTGGGAACGTTCACAAACGTTCGGAATTGTTACAATAACAGATGGATGGTCTTCATAAATCAATATTGAAGCGAATGAATAATAAACCACTGTACAATCATATGCAGCGTTTTCTATTTTATAAATGGTTATACCGTTCCTGACTCAAACATGGAAGAATTGTGTGATCAATGCACACCTCTGGTTGTATGGCAATTCAACGCGGAGTTAAATGTTAGCGTCAAAGTGGGCTAATTCATGCAAAGGGGTGCAAAGCCCAAAGTAGCGTGCAACCTAGAATGAATAATGATCTATTAGTAGCTGTAATAATTCCTGAAAATCGAATAATATCATTGAATGCTCTGTGCCTCCCTAAAACAACTAGGTTTCTGTTCAATGGAGAGAGATCGCATCGACTGGAGAAATAAATGCTCTCTCCCGTTCACTGATAAGAAATAACCAAAAAACCCTTACGAGCAGTTTGACTGTGAGAGAACTCCAGGGAAAAATCAAAGGCTAGTTCTATACGGACAGAATCGGCAAACGACAGGAAGTTTATCAAGGTGTGCATACGTGCTTCGATTTTAGCTCTCTAAACTCGGCTTTCAGTTCGTGAACAGAACTACGTCGAACCTTTCCATTGGCAAACAGCACGTCTTCAGGCGTCCAAGTGCCGTTATAAAAGCCTCCCATTTCCACGGGTATAACGAAAAAAGGAAGAGACGAAGGATAAAAAAAAGTTTAAAACGCCATAAGAGGTCGAGACTTCCCTGAGTTTTAATTTCGAAAGAGATAATGATGGCGTGAGGCCTCCGCGTATGGAAGGATGAATTCCGAAACAGTTGATATGCTGCCTGGTTCGGCTGGGCTCGGTTAGGTTCCGCGGGTAGACTTGGAGAGTTCAAAATTGAAGAGGATTGAGGATAAGACGGAGAAAGAGCGAGAGAGAGTTGGTGTTGCTAGTCAGGGCGCACGGATTCAAAACATGCATGAAGAAACCTCCCTGATGAACCTCCATCTTCTTCTTCTTCTTCTTCTTCTTCTTGCCAAACGCGGCCTCTAGAGCTCGCTTCGGACCGGTTAATTGTGATTCGTTTGCTTTGGTCACGTCTTTGTTGAGAAGCCCTCCCCTTATACCCGGTAATTAAGTATACACTCGCGCGAGGCCTTGGCAATGCACAAGCCGTGGTAAAGTTATAGTGATACATCATAGCGGTCGAGAATGATTGCTTGGAGCCACTGTCAGGGGTAATCCGTTATCCCTTTTAAAAAGTGCTGGTGTCTGTCAGAGAAAAAGTTTCTCTCCCTCCATCCCTTTCACATTGATTTAGTTCAAATATCCACTTATTCTTATTAGTCGCGCTTTACCTGATGCGGTATATAAGAAGCCCCCATTGCGGCTCGTAGGCCATGACTTGGCTTTTTCTTTTCTTCCAACGAATGGATGAGGCGATATGAAAAGAGATAATCTATCTTATCCTTCGGCTGCACGCACTCACCATCTCGTATACGCAGTGTGCTTCGAATCGAAATCACGAAAATGCTCATGAAAAATCATCTGGCTCGTAGCGGCCGATATTGTTTCTCAAAAATTCACGACCAGAACAGGATTATTTTGACTGAGCAAAGAAGACGTGTGTTCACCTACTAAGCGCAACGATGTCGCTTCTGAACATATTGTATAGTGTTGTTTAACGGGCTCCTTTTATCGCTTATTCCATCTTGTCAAATATCTCAAAATATCGAGAATGTCATATAAAAACTGCGATATCTTGAAAACCATTGAATTATAGACTTCGTTATGGTCTCCATCGTCAAAAAATCGATCCAGCATCAAAAATCTATATAAATTGATATCATACACACCTATGTTTGAAAACCCTTCGAAAATGCTTCGAAACCCCCCAAAATCACCCGTAAACTTGAGATAGAGGTTCGGCTAAATAATTGAGCCATTGTCAGAACAGTTACGATTTTTGGAATTTCAAGAAATTAGCGATCATAGTTTCCCCAGAAAAGTGTTGACGGCAGACGGTTTTTTTTATTTTATTTTTGGATATTTGGATTCAACATGCCTTGAAATGTAAAACATCAAATTTTGAGGGGGGTATTTTCTTGGACAATTGCAATAGTTAGTTATTGGGTAATAAACCAAAAACGAAACATGTACCTATACAACATCCCAAGAATTAATCTCCCGTGTTGAAGACACGGGCAGGCGTTCCACATTTCGATAATACAACCATCTTACATCTAATTTACGACTCTTGTGTTTAATTTTTTTATCCATGTTAGCGTAGTAAATGGAAGTATTGTGATTGTCCATTTGGAAGAAATTTTCATACTACTAATACTCAGAAACACTTCCTGAACAAGTGTCTGCGTGTTTGTGGTAAAAAAATTTATCTAAATCGTGTTATCTCCGTGAAAAATGAATGAAACTCAATGAAATTTTCAGAGAATGTTCTCACAGAAATTGTGCAAAATTAGCCTTTCCGAGTTTTTGATAACACATAGAACTTCCGAGATATAAGCGTTCGAAGTTTCTTCTATTTTGATTTTTACAGGCTATAAGATTAAATATTTTACTACGTTTTATGTCTTGAAATGTTTGTTGCACCTCTGTAAAATCCTCGGATACTACAAATAAAAATGAAAAAAAAAAAATGTTTGTTGCGACGAGCTGATGACGCTTGAGTTTTTGGATATTGGATCACATTCCATGACTCTATATTTATGAGCCTTTCTCACGATTTCGCCAGTGCGTATTTTGTGTTTTGATTTTAACAGACCGCAAAACTCAATGTATTTGAACGTTCAAGGTCTTAAAATGTAAGGGTCGGTGTTTGAATGATGCCTTACTTTTATCAAGTGGGTACATAATATAGTACTTGAGCGTTATACGCATATTGACTATATTTGGATTTTTTCAGACTGCAAAAATGATTATATATTTAAATGGTGGGATAATTGAAATGTTTCTTTACGTCGGCTGAATGTCGTTTGACTTTTATTAGTGATGTTACTTGTACTTCCTCGTGATGCGCTATTTCAGTTATTTTATTCGTGCACTTTTGTACATTTGGGTCGCCTTGCTTTAAACATGACTCCATCATCACAAAACTTATTTTGTATCGATTGGATCACACACCGCATGCCGCCCTATGCGTTTTATTGACTATTTCGATTTTTACAGGCTTATAAATCCATATCTTTGACTCATAAAAATTATCCCATTTTACAAACTTGGCTTGTATTTTTATGTTAGGCTCACATACTGCACTTCCGCATTGGTCACCAATAATTCGGCGTTTTTTTTTCTTTTTTTGGGTTATCCTCGCTAGTTTTTCAATAACAGTTGTGGAGTAATAACATTGCGCCCCTATTGCGAGCTTACCGATTTTATAATTGGCTATACCTTCAACCGACTCAAACATGGAAGTACTAGTATGTGGTCTATGTGCACCGCTGGTTTTTTACAAAATAGTTTTCAAAATAATAATTGAGCAGGCGTCTTAACTGATAGAAGCTGTTCCTCAGATTTGTTGGTTTTTTTGTTTTCTGTGGTTTCTCAATTGATTACATACTGTGTTTTGATGAGTGAAAATGGGCTTACAGTATGTCCAACGCATCATAAAAATCGATTAACAACCAACGTGAATGCTCCAACTATCATATTTCTAGTACCGATGGTGTATCAATTTGACTTAAATTAAATCATTAAAATAAATCATTTTGAACTCAATGAAAATAAGTTTGGAGAACTGATCTAAAGCAACAGACTAAAATTCTAGAAATTGACGTTTAAAAAAAAAAATATAGAAATCGGGAAATTTGGAAAATTTAGTGAAACCAATCATAATCTCCGGGCACTGTTAGAAAGACTGTCGTGCATGATAAAGCCAAAAGCTATCAAAAGCTGATATAAGTGAAACAGTTCGGGCCGACGGTAGTTTAGATGGCTTTCTATCAAGTTGAGTAAGAGAAAACGTGCATTCCGTACATTACCTGCGGAATGTCTGAGAGGGGGAGAAATTTCATGTATAAAAAATGCTAGGCCACTGTTAAACGTTAGCCTACCGGGCAGCTACTTTAGCGGAAAGAGGCATAAAGAACGGAAACTGCGCTCCTAAATATCAATCGAGAAGGCGAGCGCACACGCATGCTTCGGGAGTTTTTCCTCTTTTCTGACCGACAGCGGCTTCCCTTTGGAGTTCCTATCGTCATTCCTAGTTTTCTATTCCTCTCTCGGGCACTGCTATACAGTCATGAACGTTGTGTTTGACTGGTATCTTATATTGAATATTGGTCAAGCACCAGTACAGCATTTAGTTGATAACAACTGTTTTGCGAGCAGAACTATAATTGAGCTGAGCACCTACCGCTGAGCCAAAATATAGAGATGAGACTTCCACGATACCCATAGTATTCATATTAAAAACCAGTGGTGTGCATAGATCACACATTACTCCCATGTTTGAGTCGGTAACAGGTATAACCAATCCAATTATAAACTCAAGACACTCGTTCGAAGGTCGCAACGTTAGTTTACAACAATTAAACTGTTCTGTTCAATTCAATTGTTATTGTAAAACTAGCCAAGAGACCCTGAAGTGGACGAACGCACAAATTAAGTTGATGCCTGATGCAGAAGTGCAGTATGTCAGCCTAACGATACAAGCCAAGTTTTTAAAATCTTATAATTTTTATCATGACGACACCTAAAAATGTGTCACCAGCCCTTCAGCGTCATTCACTCATCTTTACCAACATTTAAAAACCTCCAACATTCAAATACATTTAAAAACCAGTAGAAGATACCAACAAAAAAAGCTAATTGAAGAACAATTCAAGGCTTTGAGCTATTGGAAATATTAACTATTATGGCTGATAAAAATCACATAAATAACATGGAATAATGTTTTAATTCTTATACCTTGGAAGCAGTGTGCATTAGGCATTGACATTTCGATCACGTCGTCTTATTAGCACTAGAAGCCCATTTTCTGCAAATATTTCATCAAATTTCAAGAACTTTTCCTGGAGAAATCGCGATATTTGTCGCAGTGGCCATAGAGAGACGGACACGAAGAAAGATGGACGCACCGACAGAAAAACAAACGGACGCACAGACACGTGTTCAGAGAGTGAGTGAAAGGCTCTAGGAGCAGGCGCGCGAAACGTTCAGGTAAAGCAGACCTGCCTAATTAAAAGCTAAATTTTTTGCTTAACGGTACAGCAGGAGAGAGTGTTTGATGTCCATTCCAATGAGTATAGAACGATTTTTATAGCTCCAAGAACTCTCGAGTTATACCCTCATGTCAAATTTCTGAAAATCTCCCAAATTCGACACAAAAGCTGCGATAACTGGAGAACCAATGAAGCTATCGCCGCCGCGATGATCTCATTCGATTCAGCGTGCAAAACTCTACGGAAATTGATACCAAATACACATTTTTCTGAAAAACCTTGGAAAATATCAATTTTCTTCCCCTCAAAACGCCCCCAAAAGTACCCTTAAAATTGAGCTAGCAATGTGGTTCAAGAATTGGGCTGTCGTAGGACCGAGATTGATTATTGATGAAAATTTCAAGAATGTAGCTATTATAGTTTGCCGGAAAAGTGTTGACGGCGTACGGCGGACAGACAGAATATTTTTTTTTATTGGAATTCAGCCTTGAAACGTAAAACATCAGATTTTGAAGGGGGTTTAGAAATTTCTTTTTCTTGGGCGATTACTATTGAATAGTAAACCAAAAACTGAAAAGAAAAAATAGTAAAAATGTTCCGATTTCACAGCAAAACTGAAGAATCACCAACTAGACATTTTAAGAATCACAGCATGCTGTACAGTACCCGACAGTTAAACAGAGTTTGAAAATGGTGGTAATTTTCTCCCATAGTAAACGCTTCTCAAGACTATGGTTGCAATGGACTTCGAGTGATGATTATTGACTCAGTACCATCTCGAAAGACGAGGTGATACGGAAGAAAAGGTTAATGACGCATTTACCACAGCTCTGGTACAGTGCGGTCCGCCAAAAATTAAATAGCCGTAAATGTGGATGGCGCCTTGCAGAATGTGCCCGTTCAGTGTCCATAGAAGAAAAACAATAAGAAGTGAAGGAGACAAGAAAGAGCTGCGCTAATGGCCGTGCAGGGCAATACTAAAGAGACGCATTCGTTCGCAGGATGCTAACTCACTGCTACCACTTACAGAACGTCTCAAAAAACTTGCTATCAAGAATCTACAACAGCATAAAGGATCAGCGAAGATAACTGGCAACCACACACATACATAGATACATTTTTAGTCGTTCTTTGATAATGTATCCAGTCCGATTGTACGTCAAAACGAGAAATATTTTGATTGAGTTGAAAGACAAACTGGTTTCTTTCTCTGGAAACATTTGGTTTCGACATCTACAGGCCACAAAAATCAATATAGATTGATCAATTTTCAATTTTAAGGGTATTTTTAGTGGGTTTTGAGGGGGAGAAAATTCCAATTTTCCAAGGTTTTTCAAAAACATGTGTACATGGTATCAAATTGTATAGATTTTTGGACGCTGAATCGAATGAGACCATCGCGGGGTCGATATCTTCATTGGTTCTCGAGTTATCACAGCTTTTGTGTCGAATTTGGGAGATTTTCAGAAATTTGACATGAGGGTATAACTCGATAGTTCTTGGAGCTATAAAATTCGTTCTATACTCATTGGAATGGTCGTCAAACACTCTCTCCAGCTGTACCGCTAGGCAAAAAATTTAGTTTTTAATTAGGAAATCGAGAAAAATAAAATTGATTAAAATTACAATAGTTGCTACGGATTTTTCCCCGATAGTTACCAATCTGTTTTTCGGGGGGAACGTCACAAATGTTCGGAATAATTACTATCACAAATGGATAGTCTTTCTAAATCAATATTGAAGCGAAGGAATAATAAACCACTGTACAATCATTTGCAGCGTTTTTCCTTTATTTCATTTCCCTTCTCGTTTGCGTTTATATTTTGTTATTAGAATGAACGATACTTTTTCTTTTCGCCACGGTCCAACTGAATTTATTTGGTTCTCTAAATAACCGCATTTGGGTTTTGCTAACCCAATTATGAAAGTCTCCACTGCTCTATTGGTTTTTACATTGACATATGATTAAGAATACTGACGATGCTTCATCAGTAAATTTGGAGATTCACAACATATTCGTATCTAATTCGGCGACGGCGTTTTAGACAGAAAACGTGTCAAAAGTCCTATTGATTACGAAAGCGAACATGAATCAATATAACTCGACGCAGGAGAGCGACCTCCGCGTTGCGGGCGAACACTTAGTCGTTGCGCATACTTGTAAAACCATCAATCATCCAACGCCACAGCTCTGGAACACCCGCTCTGGGCGCCATAAAACCGTGGGTGGACGCTGTGCGTTTTCGAGTGTTTACTGTTCTTTAACTGACACCTCTATCACTTCTAGTCATTCTTAAGCCATATAGTATTTAATGTTAAATTCACCCCTTTCTAGTCACCCCTGCATTTAAATCTAGTCCCCTATTTATTTTAATTTATTAGACTCTAGGTTTAAAAAGCGGAAGTGTTCTAGAAATATTCCCAATTCATGACAATCCCAACCTTGTGGAGCTATTACTGGGCCTTATTTTTAAAAACTTTTATATAGAAGATGTTTCCTGAAGAGGCCCAGAGCGGCGAAAGCGCTAGAAGAGATATAGAAGCAGAATATGAGATAACGTCGCGTTTATTGTCTCTACCTCAACCCCACGCCGAATAAAATAACTGAAAATGGTTTTACGAGGAAGTACTGCAGGTGACCCCAATTATAAAAATCACGCAACATTCAACTGTCAAAAGAAAAATTTAAAGTCTAAAGTATATTCACTCTTGTGGTCTATAAAAATCTCTGAAGCAAAAAAATGGCATATAGCGAAGTACTGTGTGTTACCCAAACCACACAAAACAAGTTTTGTGAACGAGGTAAAAGATGTTCATATTTATAGCAAAGAGACCATAAAAGTACAATAACGCTTAATGAAAAAACTGAAAATGGTTTTACGAGGAAGTACTGCAGGTGACCCCAATAATAAAAATCAAGCAATATTCAGCTGTCATATGGGAAAATATTTAGTCTAATGTATATTCACTCTTGCGGTCTATTAAAATCTCAAAAGTTAAAAAATGGCACAATGCGGAAGAACTGTGTGTCATCCAAACTATGCAAAACAAGTTTTGTGAACGAGGTCAAAGTTGGTCACATTTAAAGCAAAGAGACCCAAAAAATACAAATAAAGTAACTGAAAATGCGTCTTACGAGGAGGTACTGCATGTGACCCCAATATTAAAAATCAAGCGATATTCAACTGTCATATAGAAAAATTTTAAGCCCTCCAGCGTTCAAATATATTCATTTTTGTGGTCTATAAAATTCAAAATGTAGCAAATGTGCAAATAACCCGGAAGTACTGCATGTGACCCACTTCATAAAAATCAGGCACCATTCAATCGCCAACCCCAACATTTTAAGACCTCAAACATTCAAATACATTGAGTTTTGCGGCCTGTAAAAATCAAAATACAAAACATGCACTTGTGAAATCGTGAAAAACGCTCATAACGTGGAGGCACTGTATGTGACCCACTATACAAAAAATCTAGTGTTTTCTGCTTGCCATAACCGACATTTCAAGCCCTCAAACGTTGAAAAATATTGACTCTCATAGCCTGTAAAAATCGAAACAGAAAAAACTTTGAACGCTTATATCTCGGAAGTACTGTGTGCAATTCCAAATCCGGAAAACCCTGATTTTGCACAATCACTGGGAGAACATTCCCTTAAATTTTCATAGGGTTTCATCCATTTTTCAGGGAGATATGGCGATTTATGTCAGTTTGTGACCACAGACAGACGGACACACAGACACACAGACACTTGTTCAGAAAGTGTTTCTGAGTATACTACTATGAAAATTTCTTCTATCAGGACCTCGGTTCCGAATTCGACTTTTCAGACGATCTCAATACTTCCATTTACTACGTAAACATGGAAGTAAGAAGTGTTTACCTTCATCTAGCCATTCGAAAGCCAACTTCAAGCTCTGGGATCTTCAACCAAACGTTTTATCTTTTCTTGACCGGCTGATGGTTATTTATCAGACCATGAATTAAGGAAGTAGATTATGGTCTACACAGCAACGAGATCTTTATACTCATTATAAATTCGTTGTCATCCTTATAGTGATTTATTCTCGAGCTGCGCTCAACGGAGTAAGTACTCAACAATGAAAAGAGCGTCTTGCTATTGAAACAGAACCAATGTTGAAATAACGAAATGCGACACTAATACAATCTCATCGATGCATTAAAAAAAGACCTGAAAACGTTGTATCTGCTGAAACCAATCCTTGAAATTGAGTCATTTTTACATTGGTCTTCTTTGTTGATATAACAGGAACGAGAGAAACAGTTCAAAAACCTCGTTTGCGGTTCCTGAGGAATTTGAATGATTGCCTTTCAAGTCGGAGGCGTTGTTCACCACTCGGCGATAGAAATGATGAGCTCTCATCTAGCAGATGCCGAAAGAGAGAGGAGCGAACTCTTCCTAAGCCAGTTTCATAGGTTTTTAATTGGGATGTCATTGGGCGCTGAAGTGAAGAGATCTTAAAACCGTTATATGGTAGTTATTCTTTTAACCTGTTTCAATACACTCAGCTTTCTTAGCCGCATCTTTACGCTAGAAATTTTCGTTGAAACTAAACGAGCTGAGTTAAGATACTTAGTGAATGAAAGTATTGTAAAAATATATTAACTCGTTAGGTAACGGGTAATATTGATAATGAAAGGTAAACTAGAGTTCCTTAATTTATTCTTGTGTTTATCAATTCATGATTTACCCATATTAATCGCCAATGTTTGATCAATCACACGAAGAATTTCTGATTGGCGGCATTCTATTCTAACTGCAACAGTCGCTGAAGAGTGAAATGAGGAAGTGGCGATTATATTAGTTATTGCTTTTTTAACGACTGCTATTCGGGTGCTGGTTGGTAAGTAATGACGCAGTATTAAATCGTAAACGAGCAGTATCACTGTGCAGAGAAATCACAGATTAAAAAAAAAAAATTGAAAAAATCTTCCTCATCTAAAATCAGGTGCAGCGGTATTACCGACGAGGAAGTTGCATAATAATTTTTGTAAATGAACACTGACATTTTAACAATTGGTGTTGAAGGATAAATAAGAGCAGGGGTTAGTTTTGCACATTATTTATTAAGGTTGTAGTGCTTGAGGAGGAAGGTCGCTTTTTGCAGCGGTTGGAAGTTCATAAAGAGATGACTAGCATTATTTGTTGCTGTATTGGTGTATAGAGAATGTCCGAGCTTCGAAGGTGTACAAGTGGCTTCCAGATACAACGAAGAAAAGGCAGACAGACAATCATTGCGAGTGCAGGTTTGTACATAGCCCCTACGCCACCTCAAATCGACGTGCCTTTCTGTCACGACTGTTTGTTTGTCGAAAGCATTTCATTGTGTACTATTCCTAAGACTCCGTAAGAATCCCTTCGCCGGCTTAAGTCAATACTTAACTGCTTACGCTTGGCTAAGGAAGGAAACTAGAAAATCGAAGATCGACGACGCTCTGGCCAGAAGCTTTTCGCCCAACGGTAATAGCTTTTCGAGGGCACTTTGAAACTTGGAGTGACCAGTTTTGGTGGCGTTTTCTTCGGATCCCCAGGAGTACACTATCAGCTATAAGTACTCCGATTATCAAGTTCCCTACATGATTATTACTTATTCCTCAAACCAAAAACGTCCCCATTCATGTGACACAAAAAAATTAGGTTAGCAATGGGGCTGAAATTGAGCCATCCAAAGATGTCAACGTTTTCGTTGACAATGTATTTTACTCATACCAAAGTTCTAACAGTTCCTCAAAAAAATCTGCTCAAATCACGAAAAATTATAACCCACTCCAAATTTATTGTACATACAACGTTTTTGAACTTGAAGGTTCCGTAAATCGGATTAGAAACATTTCGTTCCGTCGAACAACGGAACAAGGAATTTATTATGTCCGGTCGTGCTATCTTCATGGTGCCTTTTTTAAAATTATTTTTTGTTTCTTTTTAACGTAGAACTGTTAGACGTTTTTGTACAATCACTAACTACACATTTCAAGGACTTCCTATTATGATGATAACTAGGTGGAACGTTATTAATATATTTTATTATTTGGACGACCTGACCACTTCAATAGACATGATATCATGATATTATAACAAATTTTACTCACGATGATTTAGGCGAAAAGCGCGATTGGATTCACCCCAGTTTCCGCTTTGATGTCGTTGTCAATTCAGGCGGCAGCGGGTCAGTTTATGGCTATTTATGTTGTTGAGGAGATAAATTATAATAGACCACAAAAGTATTTATTTACACTATCTTACTCTTAATCATAGACACAAACCGGGGGTGCGCAGAGATCACACAGTACTTCCATGTTTGAAAAAAAAAAAACTCGTCACTCGTCGTTACAAACATTTAAAAACCTGAAGCGTTCAAATATTGAATATTGAATGAAATATTGAATTTCGAAGGCAGTAGAAGATACCCACAACAAAAGCACAGAACAGAATACTGCACGGCTCGTACACCACGGCCGTGGATACCTTGTAATGGTGCTACGAAGCCCTGATGATGCCCGAATGGGCGAAAGTGCTTGGCAGGCCAACAATAAAAAACAGGAGAACGAGTCGCCGTGGTTTTCTCCCCCTCAACCCCAACAACGAAGAACATATAATTAAGTTTTAATTCCTATAGGTACTTCTGAAACAGTGTGCGTTAGCTATTGACATTTCGATCATGGCGTCTTATTTGCACTGGAAGAACATTTTCTCCAAATATTTCGAGAATTTTTCCAGGAGTATTATACAGGTTGACCATATACAGATGGACGCAAGGACAGACAGACACACCGACAGACAAACAAACGGAAGTACAGACACAAGTTCAAATATGAACAACTCTTGAGGAAAGTTAATATTCCTAATACAAAAAAAAGACTGGATAGCACGGATGTACGGTGTGTGACCCGGGCGATGAAGGTCAGGCGCCATTATACCCACGCCTTTATGAACACTAAACATCTCTACTAGCGTCATATTGATTTTCGCGGCCGGTAAAACATGTAACAGCGAAATAACGGCATAAGGCGGAAGTAATATATGTGATCCAAACTATGCAAAACAAGTTTTGCGAAAGTGGTCATTGTTAGTCATATTTATAGCAAAGAGACCTGGAAAATACAATAGCGCTTGAATAAAATAACTTATAATGCATTTTACGAAGAAGTACTGTGTGTGACACCAATAATAAAAATCAAGCGACATTCAGTTGTCATTTATACATAAATGTAAAGTCCTCCGGCGCTCCTATATGTTAATAATTTCGCAGTCTGTAAAAACCAAAATATTGTCAATATGAGAATAACACGGTAGTGCTGGATGTGACCCATTTGATAAAAATCAGGACGGTATATTTCGGTCGCCGTTCTGAACATTTTAAGACCTTGAGCGTTCAAATACATTGACCTTTCCATAATTTCAGTAACATTTAGTAGTTTAAGGTTACATTTGAGTGAAAATCAAAATACGAAATACGCACCAGTGAAATCGTGAAAAAGGCTCAACACGTGGACGTACAGCGTTTGGCCCAATTGACAAAAAATCAAGTGTCGCAAAATAGAAATAGAAAAAAACTTTGAACGGTTATATTTTGATTGTCAGTGTGTTATCCAAAATTCAATAGAAGTCAATTTTGCTCATTCACTAAGAAAACATTTCCTGAAAATTCCATTGAGTTTCATTCAACTTTCAGGGAGATATGGCGATTTATGTTACTTTGTGACCATTGGCACACGGTCAGACGGACACACAGACACTTGTTCAGAGAGTGATTCTGTGTATAGCAATATGAGATTTCTTCCAACAGGACCTCGGTTCCAATTTCGACTTTTCAGACGATCGCAATACTTCAGATTACAACAACATCATTTACAACATCATCGCCCATCAACATTGAATAAAAAAAAATATGATGGGCGCTACAAGAGACGCCGGAATAATAATCGAAAAAACTGAAGAACGTTCCTGACCAGACCAATCGCATAATTATGGTTCGGTTGCTAAGCAAGAGCGGCCGGTCATAGATACTCGTACGTAGGTCAACGCGTTCCCTACCTGAGACCCTGGCGAAGAAAGCGGGAAAGTTAACAATTCGAGGATAATATCTAGACTCCCATAAATATCGGAATATTACAACAACCCCAATGATTTTGCGTTGAATATTAATTTATGGATAATATATGCTGCCAATAACGAGCGGAAATAGTTCAAAAACGTAATATCGTACAGTAACATAATTATATTACCCATATTTTCATTCCAATACATGCGCCATTTTGGTTCGAACCAGAGGGCAGAACAAACAACTTTAAGCAAACTCACACCTTTGAAAATCGAATCGTCCACTGATTATAGTAGGTACGTTTGAGGTCGTATGTGAGATAATTATCAATCCAGTATTGTTTGATTGCTCGAAAAGTGCGTTCATATTCAGAAAATGCTCGCGAATATTCACGCAGATGAACGGACGATTGCGAAATGTTCTCGACGACTCGCCAACCAGATTAAAATGGCTCTTGGCCCTATCTGCTGGCTGAGAGTTATTGACTCTACCTTATCTTTCGTAAGCACAAGGAATTTTATCAGCAAGTAAGATATCTCATACTTTGGATGGGGGTACCTATTACGAAGTGGGTAAGGCTCTTGAAATACTAGCTCCAACATAGTCTAAACGCTCAATTTGAAATAATGATGTTTTTCAAAGATTGTTATTTACATTGATTCAATTGAATAATTTTTGGTTTATTATCAATAATAAACCATTGTAATCGCCCAAGAAAAAAAATTTTATAACCCCCCCTACAAATTTGATGTTTTACGTTTCACGGCATGTAGAATCCGAATATCCAATAAAAAACGCTGCAAATGATTGTACAGTGGTTTATTATTATTTCGCTTCAATATTGATTTAAAAAGACTATCCATTTGTGATGTTGAATATTCCGAACATTTGTGAACGTTCCCACCGGAAAACAGATGGTAACTTTAAGAGAAAACTCCGTAGCAACTATTGTAATTTAAATCATTTTTATTTTTCTTAATTTCCTAATTAAAAGCTAAACTTATTGCCTAACGATACAGCTGGAGAGAGTGTTTGACAACCATTCCAATGAGTATAGAACGATTTTTATAGCTCCAAGAACTCTCGAGTTATACCCTAATGCCAAATTTCTAAAAATCTCCCAAATTCGGCACAAAAGCTGCGATAACTCGAGAACGAATAAAGCTATCGACCTGGCGATGGTCTCATTCGATTCAGCGTCCAAAAATCTATACAATTTGATACCACGTACACATTTTTCTGAAACACCCTGGAAAATATGAATTTTCTCCCCCTCAAAACCCCCCAGAAAAACCCTTAAAATTGAGCTAGCAAGTTGGTTCAAGAATTGAGCCGTCGTAGCACCGAGATTGATTTTTGGTGGAAATTTCAAGAATTTAGCTATTATAGTTTGGCCGGAAAACTGCTAACGGCGTACGGCGTACGGCGTACGGCGGACAGACAGAATTTTTTTTATTGGATATTCGGATTCTACATGCCTTGAAACGTAAAACATCAAATTTTGAAGGGGGTTAGAAATTTTTTTTTCTTGGGCGATTACAATGGTTTATTATAATAATAAACCAAAAAGTTCTGTCTGTCCGCCGTACGCCGTACGCCATCTACACTTTTCCGGCCAAACCATAATAGCTAAATTCTTGAAATTTTCACCAAAAATCGATCTCGGTCCTACGACGGCCCAATTCTTGAACCAACTTGCTAGCTAAATTTTAAGGGTATTTTTGGGGGGTTTTGAGGGGGAGAAAATTCCAATTTTCCAAGGTTTTTCAGAAAAATATGTATTTGGTATCAATTTCCGTAGATTTTTGCACGCTGAATCGAATGAGATCATCGCGGGGGCGATAGCTTCATTGGTTCTTCAGTAAGTTATCGCAGCTTATGTGTCGAATTTGGGAGATTTTCAGAGATTCCACATGAGGGTATTACTCGAGAGTTTTTGGAGCTATAAAAATCGTTCTATACTCATTGGAATGGTAGTCAAACACTCTCTCCAGCTGTACCATTTGGCAAAAAATTTAGTTTTTAATTTGGAAATTAAGAAAAATAAAATAGATTAAAATTACAATAGTTGCTACGGAATTTTCCCCGATAGTTACCGATCTGTTTTTCGGTTGAAACGTTTACACATGTTCTGAATAATTACTATCATAAATGGATAGTATTCTGAAATTATTATTGAAGTGAAGGAATAATAAACCACTGTACAATCATTTGCAGCGTTTTTTGGTTTATTATTCAATAATAAACCATTGTAATCGCCCAAGAAAAAAAATTTTATAACCCCCCTCAAAGTTTGATGTTTTACGTTTCAAGGCATGTAGAATCCGAATATCCAATAAAAAAAAATTCTGTCCGTCCGCCGTACGCCGTACGCCGTACGCCGTTAGCAGTTTTCCGGCCGAACAGTAAGAGCTAAAAATTCGAAATTTCCACCAAAAATCAATCTCAGTCCTACGACGGCCCAATTCTTGAACCAACTTGCTAGCTCAATTCTAAGGGTATTTTTGGGGGGTTTTGAGGGGGAGAAAATTCATATTTTCCAAGGTTTTTCAGAAAAATGTGTACGTGGTATCAAATTATATAGATTTTTGGACGCTGAATCGAATGAGACCATCACCGGGTCGATAGCTTTATTGGTTCCCGAGTTATCCCAGCTTTTGTGCTGAATTTGGGAGATTTTCAGAATTTTGACACGAGGGTATAACTCGAGAGTTCTTGGAGCTATAAAAATCGTTCTATACTCATTGGAATGGTCGTCAAACACTCTCTACAGCTGTACCGTTAGGCAAAAAATTTAGTTTTTAATTAGGAAATTAAGAAAAATAAAAATGATTAAAATTAAAATAGTTGCTACGGAGTTTTCCCCTATAGTTACCATCTGTTTTTCGGTGGGAACGTTCACAAATGTTCGGAATATTTAAAATCACAAACGGATAGTCTTCTTAAATCAATATTGAAGCGAAATAATGATAAACCAGAGTACAATAATTTGCAATGTTTTTTTTTTCGTAAAACTGCGCGTTTTTGTTATAAAACTATTATTTATGTAGTGTGCATAAATAGCACAGCATCTATGAGACGGCAATTTTAGGTATTAACAATTATGAAATCGAGAAACTCGTATTTAGGCCGCAACGTTAGTACACTGCATGCAACTGTTATTGAAAAAAGAAAAATAGAAAAAAGCTAATCAACTAGGGATTCATGATAGGCACCGGTTATGGTATTTTGTTGTAATAGATCATATTCATACGAGCTAACAATGTCACTCGCTAACCGTTCGTATCAGCTTAACGATTCGTACGGTTCTCGACCTAAATCAGTAAAGCAGTTGTTGAAGATAACTCGGAAGAAAAAGCGAAAGCGGGAGTCCCTGTGTTGTTATCTCGACACTTTCGCTCAGTCCACCATGGCCATGTCAACCTGTCATGGTACTCCCTGTCCTAACCTAACGTGACTTGACCGGCGTGTTTATTCACCGCCGATGTAATTCATTCTTTATCCAACTAAACAGATTTCAAACAGATGAAAACTTATTCTTAATCTACTTCTAATAATAATTGCGATGGTGGCGGTCGCGTGTTCGACCGAGTTAAATTTTATTTCTAAATAGTGGGAAATTTGTCAAACAATCACGTACCAGCGCCAAAAGTGGAATTTAGAATGGAAATTTGCGTCAATCAACTTACATGGACGACGACGGGTGCTGTCGCGGCTTCATACGACGTAAGAGTTGGGTTCTTCTCGATGAATAGCGGACGTTGTCAAATTCGAAATTGGTGAAAAACTGCCTCGTATCAGCGGCCGCGGTAACACTGTTCGGTACCGGTCAAAGGTCGTATCGGGTAGACCATTAATTCAAGGGTGAGGGTAGAATATACGTGCCAACGAAAAGTAGGTAACTATAAAGAACACAATTAAGGCAAGTATGATATGCGAAACGGATGCAGTAAATACACGCGTGTCAAATGGTAGGTCCTGATGTAAAATTTTGATTTTATTTTTTGTGTTACCGTTTCTTTTTTTTTTTTTTTTAATATTTTTTTTTTGCGCGCGGGCAAATCAAATTTGTGGCACGACGTGCGAGGGCAGTCGTACGGAGAGATATCGCGGACGCGCGCTCTTCTTTCCCTGAACTGACTGGCGGGGCTCAACAGGTAGATTTGAACGGCGGCCTCTCCTGGCGGTCCTTTAGGGGCTCCACAAGCAAGAGGAGGGAGGAGGGGTCTTACTAGTCAAGCTGGTTTGCTTGATTGTTCACTAGCCGCTGTTGTGTGTGGTGTCCCTCCGCTACCTTCGACTTCGTCCTCTACTCTACCTTCCGTCTTCCTTCCTTCCGTCCTATCCCGTTTCTTTTTCTTCGTCTATCTCTCCCGCTGCTTCTGCTGAACCCCAACTTCCAGTCTCCTTCGTTGGCGATCTATCGGCCCCTCTTTATCGCTCCTTTCCGCGTTGAACGGTACCCCCTTCATCCACCATCGTACTTTCCTGCGAACTATCCACCGCGCTCGCACCCCCCTCGGACTAGCGGTGCACACACATTTGTTTAGCCAGGTGCTTCTCAGCCGCAACCAGTCCAAGAGATTATCTCAAGTCCACTTGTGAAATTTTTTGAGGAATTCGCTCGTTTAACACGATCTGCGGCGGCCGCCTCGGTTAAACGCGTTGAAGATAATAAAATCTAGGGCTACGCACACAAATCCAAGATTCTCGAATGGTTCGCGTATTTTACCTATTTCGGTGAAGCGTGAGGAAACAATGATAATGAAGACCCTAAATTTTGATCAATCGGAAATAGAGATAAATAACAATAAGAAAAAAAACACTTGCAAATTATTGTACACTGGTTTGTTAATAGTATTACCCTTAAATTCATTTATTTATGGAGCAAGAAGAATACCATCTACGGGATAGTAACTCAGCTCAATAGTTGTACGTTTCCGCTACCCACACTCCCACACATTATGGTAACTCCTTAGGAAATAGCGTCAATATATTTTTCTCCCAAAGATGAATCAACATAAAGATTAACCATCGGTAATATATCGAGGGGCAGAGGGAGAGTTCCGAAAAATTGTCTCTGTGCCATATAGTCAGAAATACATTATGAATATGTACCTACCTGTATTTTTGTGACAAAACTCGTAATGACCATGAAAACATTCTCACAGATGGTTTGAGAATTGCAGGAAATATCTAACCAGTAGCCGGTGAAAAGCCGTTGACTGAATTGTTTTCTTATTTTGATTTCCTCAGGCGGTAACTTCAACATATTTGGATTAATTTTGGTCAATGGAGTCAAATCCGCTTTATTCACTTGATTCAGAATTTCTCTATAACGTAAAAATAATTTTGATTCAACGTGGGGATGAGGTTGAGATGAAAGTTGCGACGTTATCTCATTGTTAAATTTTATATTTTGAGCGCGATTTTATATATATATATTTTTTTTTTTTTGGAGATGAGGTTGAGAAAGTTGGGACGTTATCTCATCATCTATTGAATGGCGAGAGCGCTCAAAATATAAAATTTAACAATGAGATGAGGTTGAGAAAGTTGGGACGTTATCTCATCATCTATTGAATGGCGAGAGCGCTCAAAATATAAAATTTAACAATGAGATAACGTCGCAACGTTCATCTCAACCTCATCCCCACGTCGAATCGAATAGACATGCGACAAATTTCAACGAAATAATTGTGGGACCACACAGAGGTCCAGCAAAGCAACTGGAGTTGGGTTCCTCATTTGAGCTTTCCCTACCCATTCCCGCAAATAAACACAATCCATCTCCTATCGCCTTCTAAACCAACGTATTCGAACGCACATGCTCTAGAAGTGTCCTCAATCGAGCGTTGTTCGGTGTGGTACGTACATTAGTCCGTATACGATGAATATTTGCGTTTTTCATTGTACTCATAACTTGCTGAATAAATAACCATTAGAGTATCTCCGCATCTTCAGCTCATCTGCCGAATCGGAGGTGGTACGACTGCGTTTGAAGAACGTAACAACTAGGGCAGTCGGATTATTACTGGCGTCAGGAGGCAACTAGGTAATCCTATTGAACCGTGTTGCTTGAAGAATAGGAGCTGCGTGGAAATCGTCAATTTTCCTTGTTACCCACATCCGTGAAGGAATACGCTGCAGATCCCCATTCTAGGAAACTAGAAGAGAGAACGATCCATTCATCAGATAAGCAAGAATTTTTCATTTACGACAGCTGTTTTGAAGACAGATTTATAGAGCTCTATCAATAACTGTTGACAACTGATCAAGATAGAGGTCAAAATAAAGCCAGATATCTCTTCCGCCGAGCGTTCGAAATAATTTATTTCCTTCCTCAGGGCCTACAAAAATCACAAGCTAGACTCACAGGCAATTTTGAAAGATTGTTACGAACCTACAACATAATGATTACAGCTATTTTAATTGTTTACTTCTTACAAACGTACATCGAGTTCATCATGGTGTCAAGCTAGAATGCCCGACGTCGAAAATGTTAGAAACCAGGAAACTATAAACACGAAATGACACTCACTCATGAACAAAAGGTAAGTAAAATAATAATAATTTCGACAGGAACAGATTTCAGTGCAGCTATTTCCAGACTGGTACGTACCTATTAGCTATTGTATAGTTAAAATTTTAATTCAGGCAGCATCAGTCAGCAGTATGATTAATATTAAAAATGTGCTTTTTTAGTACTGTGTACTATGGACACCAGTGGTTTCTTTTATTGAAGAAGGATTTTGGTTTCGAAACATATGACAAACGTATCTCTGTCTTAAATTAAGCAATAAATATTTATTTATACCTACTCGTTGCAATATTCCAACGAGCAGTGACATGGATTAAAGTCTTTCAAAATCAACCATAATAGAATAATGAATGTCCTTCCGTAAAACCAGTTTACAGGTACAAAATTCAAAATGCACCACTTGTAGTGTGAAATAATTTCGTAGCGTTTCCAAGACTATTCCAATCAATTGTTATTTAATCATGAGTCACGTCTTGGTAGTAGTAGGTATCCAAATTAGTTACTTGTGTACCCAACAAAATGGAATACACGACTGCAAAACAGAGCCGTCTCGCAGGATAGCATAGTTTTTTTCAAATGCCAATTTAGCTCTGGTTCGACTCAGTACTCACTTCAATCAAACGGATGAGGTTGCCATGGTTCCAATCTCAACCACGCCAAGAAAAAACCAGTGGTGTGTATAATCAAACAGTACTTCCATGTTTGTGTCGGTAACAGGTATGTCATCAACGGTGGCGTTGATGAGTGAACGACGCTTTAGGGCTGATTATTCTATAAAAATGATCCCCTTTTACAAAACTTGGCTGGTTGTTAGGCTCACAAACTGCACTTCCGCATAACTAACCTAAGTCACGCATTTTTATATTTTTGGGTCTCTCGGCTAGTTTTTTTATCATCAGTGGTTGTGAACTAACGTGGTGGTCTTCGTACGAGTCAATTTTTGGTCCCCGGATTCATATTAACTCATATTAAGACGTATGGAAAATAATCTTTCTAGGGCGTTCTTTGCCTTGATCTTGTCTTATATTTAGCCTCTTAGTAACTAAGGCTGACTGGTGTCAAGAGTACCGTTGTTCAAAATAATTTTCAGAGCAATCGCTTCATCATATTCGATAGCAATAACTTTGAATATCAATTTGCCGTTTGGTGTCTGGTTGTGGGAAAGAACACGCGGTTACTCGTATTCGAATGCCGAGAGCTATCGCCTCAGAGCTTTGCTGACGTCATACTGGCGAGTTGTAGCTATGGTCGTAGAACCGCAGAGAACCGTATAACCCTGCACCTTGGGTACTTAAAGAAGATCTCGGTTATGCATGAAGGACGGCTACCGAAACATAATACCGCAGGAGGTTTGCAGACTAAGGTGCGGGTGGTTTCAGGAGTGGGTCAGTCCCTGGGAAGTGCATTTGCCCAACATCACGACAAGGCGGTCTGGACGACATTGTGCGAGGTGGTGAAGGGCTCCTGGACAAAGTTAGCGCGGCGGAATGGAATGCGATAGCGGATGCAGCCAATCACAGTCTGTACGCTGCAATCGACCACGACAAAACGCGTAGAAGACGCGTGGTTCGTTGGGAACGGGTGTGTATAACGGTGTCTACATTTATCCAATGAGAGCTCGTAATGAAGAGCTCGCGGAGAACTATCGGACCTGAACTTCATTGCTCGAAGGAGGGATCGGGATTTCATGTGTTCTATGTGCAATTTAAATGAAAAAGAAAACACGGAGCACTTTCTGGCCAAATGCCCGGCCTTGGCTGAATTTAGGGTGCGCCATTTGGGGAAACCGCGTCTGAGTACAGCCGAATTGATAAGTGTCCTGTATGGAGAATGCTGGGAAGGTCTAAACATGTACATTCGGGGTGCTTTCAGATACAGAAAAATATTGATTGAGGAATTTAATTATATCTAAACTTGTGAATATTTGGTGTGGCTGAAAGTGTCACAAAGATTTGTATTATTTAGTTTATGTTTGTGTCCTGTGTTCGGGTTTCGAGAGAATAAAATTTTTGCCCCTGGCAGACGGTATAATCCATGGCATATGATGTTATTGTATTGATGTATTTATGTCTAAATTAATTGTGTTCGAATAAACATAGTTTTCATTCATTCATTCATTCGTAGAACCGCAGCGCTCTATGGATATCTCTGTTCGTATCAAATTAAAGGTTAGCATTAAAATAGCGGGTGCAAATACAATATAACCTTGTAGTCTTGATCCGAATTACTAACTGTCGACGATGAGCAATATCTTTGGGAGATGAAAGTAATGTCGACGATGCTTACTTTGGGGACAAGAAACGGAATACTGAGGACGTGGAGCTATACGTTACTTCCTTCGTTTTCGTTCAATCTGATTCAACGAAGTGAATCCGTATTGATCTTACGTCTGTTATAATTAGTATGTTCTGAGAAAGCGGGATCAAAACAGTGGCGCATTCAGTTGAGCTAACTCAATGCCAAAGCTGTTTGCTTGACTGTCTACCCGTACAAGCCATTCTGCACAGCTACATTTCGTACAACCTTGTACCTACCATCTACCTTTCTTGGGATATAAGGCTCAATCAAGATGGCGCTCTTTATGTTTGACTTTATCCAGCTCGTCCCGCTCTTCTATCTTGAGGCTTCACTCCGTTACTCTCTCTCACCGTTCCACTCTTCAGCATTCAAACTGACTTGCCTTTGAACTTTACCAACCCCAGCAGTCCATTTCGCCTACCCGCACCGCCCACTATTGCTGAAACTTATCCGACCATCGGCCCATTCTTCAAGGCACATTATTTACTTTAAGACGGATCCTACGGGCAAGTTTACCAATTAAAGATAAACTTGGATGTCATTAATGAGATGGTATTCCTCCCCGGCTTTAGAAGAGTCGTCTGGAACGTACACTACAGAGGACCCTCGGGAACGATGTTGTGGGGCCTTTAACGCTGCAAGATTTCTGCCCTTTTTGTCCCCATTGTAGACAGGCGGATTTCATTCGGACAGACGTGTGTAAGTCCAAGAAGCACAGTTCTAAACTTGAACGAGTTACCCGTGTTTTTTTTTTTTAATTTTTTTATTGCTAAGACCCTAAGAGATTCAAAGACGGAGAGATGCTATTGGAGAAAACAAAAACTCCCATACGTGTGTTGGGAGGAGAGCTTTGTGTGTTATGAGGTACGCTCCTGAGTACTGAAATAACCATGTACGAGTATTCTCGTATAAATAGGCGTACCTATTTCACGGATCTTTCAACAATATGACCCAAGCAAAAAGAAGAAATTCGCCTGCGTTCGAATTTTTCGGAACAGGTGTTTTGGTGGTCCGTTACTATGTAGTAACAAATGTTTAGGACTTCGTCCATTTAAAACATTCATTCAATATAATAATCTAAATATTATATCCGGGGGTTGTGAGGTGGAGAAAAACCAGGCGACTCATTCTCCAATTCTTTATTAGCTGGCCGAGCACTTTCGCCCATTCGGGCATCCTCAGGGCGACCTAATTATATATATCATTTAGTATTCATTATCATGGAGGCACAGAACAATCATAAAAGTTTTTTAGAATTCTCAAGCTACTTACGTGGAGCCATAGGGTTCACAGCCAAGTCGGCTCAGTCACTAGGTTATTTATATTAAATCACATCTTGTCTGCCTGGTTTCCCTATGTCCTGAAAATGTTGTTTTTGGCTTAAGATAAATATAATATAAAATAAAGATATGTTTTGATACTGGTAACAATGTTCTACTTACATAAATTGGGGGGACAATAATTGAAGGAAAAGGTATCACAGATTCATTTAGAGGGTAATTTAAAACCAGTGGTGTGCATAGATCACACAGTACTTCCATGTTTGAGTCGGTAACTGGTATAACCAATTATAAAATCGAGAAAATCGTACGAAGGCCGAAACGTGACCCTAGCGGTAAAGATCAGGCGTCATTCACTCGCCATTACAAATATTTCATACCTTTAGCGTCAAATGTATTGATTTTTGCACCCTGTAAAAAGCTCAACAGCGATAAACGGCGTAGGGCGGAAGTACGGTATGTGATCAAAACAAAACAAAACATGGTCGTTGTAGGTCACATTTAAAGCAAAGAGACCCGAAAGTTACAAAAGCGCTAAGTGAAATAACTGAAATTGCGTTTAACAAGGAAGTACTGCAGGTGACCCCGATAATAAAAATCAAACAACATTCATCTGTCATAAAGAAAAATTTAAAGTCTAAAGTATATTCACTCTTGTGGTCTATAAAAATCTCTAATGCAAAAAAAACGGCATAAGGCGGAAGTACTGTGTGTTATCCAAACTATACAAAACAAGTTCTGTGAACGTGGTCAGAGTTGGTCAAATATATAGCAAAGAGCCCCAAAAAGTACAGTAACTGAAAATGCGTTTTGCGAGGAAGTACTGCAGGTGACCCCAATAATAAAAAACAAGCAATATTCAGCTGTCATATAGAAAATTTAAAGTCTAATGTATATTCACTCTAGCGGTCTATTGAAATCTCAAAAGTTAAAAAACAGCATAAAGCGGAAGTACTGTGTGTTACCCAAACCATACAAAACAAGTTTTGTGAACGAGGTCAAAGTTGGTCATATTTATAGCAGAGACCCTAAAAGTACAATAACGCGTAATAAAATAACTGAAAATGGTTTTACGAGGAAGTACTGCAGGTGACCCCAATAATAAAAATCAAGCAATATTAGGCTGTCATATGGGAAAATATTTAGTCTAATGTATATTCACTCTTGCGGTCTATTAAAATCTCAAAAGTTGAAAAATGGCACAATGCGGAAGAACTGTGTGTCATCCAAACTATGCAAAACAAGTTTTGTGAACGAGGTCAAAGTTGGTCATATTTAAAGCAAAGAAACCCATAAAATACAAATTAAACAACAGAAAATGCGTTTTACGAGGAGGTACTGCATGTGACCCCAATAATAAAAATCAAGCGATATTCAACTGTCATATAGAAAAATTTTAAGTCCTCCAGCGTTCAAATATATTCATTTTTGTGGTCTATAAAAATCAAAATGTAGCAAATGTGCAAATAACGCGAATGTACTGCATGTGACCCATTTCATAAAAATCAGGCATCAATCAATCGTCCACCCCAACATTTTAAGACCTCAAACATTCAAATACATTGAGTTTTGCGGCCTGTAAAAATCAAAATACAAAACATGCACTTGTGAAATCGTGAAAAACGCTCATAACGTGGAGGCATTGTATGTGACCCACTATACAAAAAATCTAGTGTTTTCTGTTTGTCATAACCGACATTTCAAGCCCTCAAACGTAGAAAAATATTGACTCTCATAGCCTGTAAAAATCGAAACAGAAAAAACTTTGAACGCTTATATCTCGGAAGTACTGTGTGTAATTCAAAATCCGGAAAAACCTAATTTTGCACAATCACTGGGAGAACATTCCCTTAAAATTTCATAGGATTTCATCAATTTTTCAGGGAGATATGGCGATTTATGTCAGTTTGTGACCACAGACAGACGGACACACAGACACACAGACACACAGACACTTGTTCAGAAAGTGTTTCTGAGTATACTACTATGAAAATTTCTTCCATCAGGACCTCGGTTAAGAATTCGACTTTTCAGACGATCACAATACTTCCATTTACTACGTAAACATGGAAGTAAAAATATAAATATATATAAAAACTCTGCTAGAACTATACACATGGATTGACTAGAATTGATTGGGGAGGTTACCTGATAGGTCCATCAGTTGTGTCATTTCTGTGTTCCAGGCAGACATAAACTATAGTTACTAAAGCTAATTTGGTATTTTGACTAGGGGTGGCATCACATTAGTTTAAATACAAGAGTATGTTATCACAGCGGTAAGTACGATTAGGTTTTAGAAAAATATATATATTTGGAATTAAAAATAGAGAAATTTGTCAATAGTTTAAAAAAATAAAAATAAAAAATATATATATATCTATATCTGTACAAAAATATATACCTATCCAATAATTATTTGACATGAGTTTACATTTTTAAAAATTTGGTCCTAGTCTAGAATAAATTAACATTGAACATATAAATAACTGAACAAAAAGTGTCAGTTTACACCATACTACAGTCTACACACTCGAGGGCTCAATTTTAACCACCGAAGTTAGTTCTACTCACGGTTCCAGGAGTATTATTTCTGACGTCTATGGTCCTGTCGACGACTATTTCATCCTTCAGTCGAAGTAGTTCGTCCCTCCACTGAAGTGGCAGTTGTCCGTGCTCGCCGGCATTTCTTCCAAAATGTAAAAAAAAAAAATATGCGAGAGTGGATAAATAGTAGGGCTTTTGTTCTTATTCGCTGATAATTCAACTAGCCGAAAAAATTATTTTCTTCGGATGGTCACTGAGGACACGATGAAGGCGACTCATTTCCCGTATTTATCTGACAATCAATAATAAATTATACTTTTATCGTCTAGAGCGATTTTCGAAAGCCATAACAATCTTCGGTTGGAGTAGCAGTACTCGTGCTGCTTATCAGGATTGAAGTATGTAACGAAGATTGACTGACTAAGCAGCTTCTTCGCAGGACAAAATCATCAAGGAGGCCATAAGCTGGGAAGGGCTCTTGACGGTCCCAAATATACAGATATAACCTACCGAGAACCGTGATTGAAGGAAATTACTTCCCTGGGAGGAACAATTCATAATTTTGTTCGAAATTCCTATACACCCAATTAAAGAGAATCGGTAAGAATACCAGGCGAAGCTGGATAGACTATGAAAGAAACCGTAATATTTGCACATAGATGGAGAGGTAGGTATTAATTTATAAATGTTCGTACAAGGTGATGAAGTTTTTCCATCATTGCAAAAGAGCGGTAGCCTTTAAAGGCGATAGAGAAAGAGAGCCGAAGTCGATGGTAAGGCACATGAGAGGAGTGGCGAAGGGAGAAAGAACTGATGGGATAGAACGAGGCTGTTGATAGAGGGCTCAGGGTGGTAAGGGAAGTAGTGGTGAACCAAGTCGGGCGGTGTAGGTTGATGGATAGAAAAGACCAGCGGATTTCTCATCTCTAATGGCAGGGCGTTTTCCTTGTTACTTATGCTTCGTTTAGAAGCAGAGAAACCTTTCCCCTCCCATTCATCTAACATATAATTAAGATGTTTTTCTATAGAGATTTCCAAATGACTCCTCTCCACGTACCCAAAGCTAAGTATACTTTTTAATAAAGAGCCGTTTCATGTCCATTATATCTCTTTAATCATTTTAAAAGTTTTTAAATTGGAAAAAGGAAAAACGGTGCATAAAGGGGAGCACGGAGAAAAGATTGAAATTATAATGAATGTGAGAAGTTACTGTTAGAGATAGAACTGAGCAGTAATAAAGAGAAAAAGAGCTAACACGATGTTCTTATTACGCCGGGCTCTCGTAAAGCTTCCTAACTTGCTACAATTTGTTAAATTCCCAACTTCTTTTCATTCGAAGGTAACTTCTAGTACGGATTGCCCGGTGAATAGATGAGCTGGGCCAAGCTCTGGCCCTCCAACTAAGCTTTTGAACCTTCTGTACGAGTGATTTTCTCTTTATCATGCGTTCAACAGAGCGCCGACCCTTACACAAGTGAAGCGACCAGTACGTTGGAGCTAGTAATTCTCGCGCTGAACCATGAGAATGATTCTTACATACCCCACAAAAGGTTCTCACGAGATGTTATTCGATCGGATTGCCAGCATTCTTCAGATGTTCGAACTAGAAAAGTTCACTAAATCTTGCGCGTGCAGAGGCAAAAGATGTATTAGTAGATCACGCAGTACTGTTTACGTCGGTAAACATGTTAGTAAACAATGATAAAATCAAGAAATTTATGGACGCAGAATCGAATGCAACTGAAACAAGGTTGATCGAGGTAATCGTTTTCAAGTTAGCTCTGGTGATGAATTTTGGAGGATTCAAGTATAATTCGGCATACTGATCACAACTCGTTCAATATCCTCTCTTTCATTGTATGAATAGGTGATTAAAAATATTGAACTATCAATGCACTCATTTCGGAAAAATGAAATATCATTTGCAGTGACTTTTATTGGGCGAGAGACCTATTTTTTCGCGTTCTTGAGACCAAAATTTATTGTCGTACATGTATCCACGTCAAGCAGAAACTAACATGAACTTGATATTCTTTTCCTTGTCGTCGCATTTTTTGATGTCCAGGGGTGTGAGAGGGAGAAAAACCAAGTAACTCTTCCTCCGATTCTTTATTTGCTGGCCGAGCATTTTCGCCCGTTCGGGCATCTTCTTTATCATCTCAACGGTCGATAGTGCTCGGCCAGCAAATGAAGAATCGGAGAATGAGTCGCCTGGTTTTCCTCCCCCTCACACCCACTGGATTGAACTTAAAGTTTACATTTTCCAGAGCAATTGTCCACTGCTACCAATGCTATCATCAATCACCTATTCATGGTCCGTCACTCGCTCATCAAGTATTTGCGGCGGACGGTGGATTATTGGTGTTGGCCCCTACGGAAACAACCACCAACAAGAATTTGTGTCATAACCTCTGCAATCAGCACACCTTTGAAGTGGAAACGTTACCACCTCGTAAAGCAACTAAATTAGCTCGACAACAATAACATCCAACCCTTTATGGTAATCGCCTTTCAAGTGTTACGGCTCTCCTGGGGAAGTTGTGAATTGTGTGGATATAATAGTTCGCGTGACTGGACGGGCACAAGCAACTAACGATTATACGAAAACTTTACGAGTTACGAGCCTACAAACGAGTAGTCAACGTACTCACGTATCAATTACCAACGCCATGGCCGCCATACGGACTGCTACGATGAGTATGATTGACCTGGACTGATCTGTAATGATTTCAACTAGGTAAGGATTTTTCATCCAGCAGTCTCGTGATTGTAGTAATCAAGTGAGATGATTTACATCAGTATGGAGAGAGAAAAGATAATGAGATACTAACGTTATCAAGAAAACCAGTGTTGTACATTGATCACGAAGTACAAACGTGTATGAGTCGGTAACACGTATAACTAATTATAAAATCAATAAACTGTTACTAAGGCTGCAACGTTAGTAGGTACTCAAGAATTGTTATTGAAAAACTAGACAGGAGACCCAAAAATAGAAAAACGCACGAATTAGGTTAATAATTCGGAAATGCAGTATTTGAGTCCAACGATACGAGACAAAATAATGTAAAATGAGATAACTCTTATAGCAACGCGCCCAAGTATGAGTGATCAGCCCATAAAAGTCATTCACGCAACGTTACAAACCTTTAGAAACCTCCAGCGTTCAAATATAGGTATTGATTTTTGCAGCCAGTAAAAGGTACCCACAAAAAAGCCCGCATCATGGAAGTACTGTGTGTGAGCCAAAGATAAAGATCAAACGTCATCAGCTTGCCATTTTAATGCGTTGACCTATGAAAAATATTGAATTTTATGGCTTGTAAAAAATCACAATAAACAACTTGGAAGAAAGTTCTAATTCTAATACCTCTGAAACCGAGTGCGTTAGGTATCGTCTTTTCGATCACGTCGTCTTATTTTCATTGGCAGAACATTATCTAAAGTCGAATCCAAATTAGGATCGAATTCAAATGATTTTTCTGGAAGATGTGAACAGTGAGATTTGTGAGTGTTTGACCATAAACATATGAACGGAGAGAGGGACGAGAGAGAAGACAGACACATAGACAGACAAAACGACGCACTGACAGATGATCAGAAACCGAAAAAGTACTCGAGAAACAGGCAGGCGGAACGTTCAAGTAAAGAAGGTAGAGTATTATTTCATTCGAATATAACCTATCGGTTAGTTTCCTTTTACTCAACTATTGTGGGTCTTGGCAGTTTTTTCCACTTAGTAAACCTTGTTGAATTAGACAAATGCAGTAGGAAATAATCGCCTATGTTCAGTGGACGATGGAAAGATTGAAAATAACTCCACCTTCATTCACGGCAATTCGTTTTTCGTATGCTGTTTTCACTTATTATGTTGGATCAGTTCAATCCGAGATAAGAACCCTACGTTAATTTTTGCGGCTGAAAGGCATTCTAGATGCAAACAATGTTTCGAGGTTCATGACAGGTTTTCATTGGCGGGTGAACGACGATAGTTCCTGATGGACCTATGCAGCCCTGGAGATGGCCGAATGGGCGAAAGATCTCGGCCAATAAAGAAAAGAATGGGGAAAGAGTCGCCAAGTTCATATCCTCCTCACCCAGCAACCACGTGGAAAATGTGACCAACAATCGAAGAAATAATAATCTATTTATTATTATGACGAGTTTTCTTCTCGAATTGAACTGTTCCAACTTAATACATGAATACAACAAGGCAAAGACTTTGAACTTATTTCCAGTCATTCCATCGTCCTTAAAACATAGGAAATTCTTTCGTGTGTTTGTTTTGTATAATTCAACAAGGTTTAAAGATCTAAGAACACGAAAACCCTAAATATACCATCAAGCGGAAACGGCCAGATTAGATGTGACGTACTTAGAAATCCTTTGTCCGCTATACCTGAATGTTTCACGCGCCTGCTCCTAAAGCTCAGAAGTTCCTTGCTAGTAGCTTTTTTTACTTCCATGTTTACGTAGTAGATGGAAGTATTGAGATCGTCTGAAACGTCGAATTCGGAACCGAGGTCCTGATGGAAGAAATTTTCATAGTAGTATATACTCAGAAACACTTTCTGAACAAGTGTCTGTGTGTATGTGTGACTGTGTGTCCGTCTGTCTGTGGTCACAAACTGACATAAATCGCCATATCTCCCTGAAAAATGGATGAAACCTTATGAAATTTTAAGGGAATGTGATTGTGCAAAATTAGGGTTTTCCGAATTTCGGATTACACACAGTACTTCCGATATATAAGCGTTCAAAGTTTTTCCTGTTTCGATTTTTACAGGCTACGAGAGTCAATATTTTTCTACGTTTGAGGCCTTGAAATGTCGGTTATGGCAAGCAGAAAACACTAGATTTTTTGTATAGTGGGTCACATACAATGCCTCCACGTTATGAGCGTTTTCACGATTTCACTAGTGCATGTTTTGTATTTTGATTTTTACAGGCCGCAAAACTCAATGTATTTGAATGTTTGACGTCTTAAAATGTTGGGGTTGACGATTGAATGATGCCTGATTTTTATCAAGCGGGTCACATGCAGTACTTCCGCGTTATTGGCACATTTGCTACATTTTGATTTTTATAGACCACTAAAATGAATATATTTGAACGCTGGAGGACTTAAAATTTTTCTATATGACAGTTGAATATCACTTGATTTTTATTATTGGGGTCACATGCAGTACCTCCTCGTAAAACGCATTTTCAGTTGTTTAAATTGTATTTTTTGGGTTTCTTTGCTTTAAATATGACCAACTTTGACCTCGTTCACAAAACTTTTTTTGCATGGTTTGGATAACACACAGTACTTCCGCATTATGCCTTTTTTTAACTTTTGAGATTTAATAGACCGCAAGAGTGAATATACATTAGACTTTAAATTTTCTATATGACATCTGAATATTGCTTGATTTTTATTATCAGGGTCACATGCAGTATTTCCTCGTAAAACGATTTTCAGTTACCTATTTTATTAAGCGTTATTGTACATTTTGGGTCTCTTTGCTTTAAATATGACCAACTTTGACCTCGTTCACAAAACTTTTTTTGCATGGTTTGGATAACACACAGTACTTCCGCATTATGCCTTTTTTTAACTTTTGAGATTTAATAGACCGCAAGAGTGAATATACATTAGACTTTAAATTTTCTATATGACATCTGAATATTGCTTGATTTTTATTATCAGGGTCACATGCAGTATTTCCTCGTAAAACGATTTTCAGTTACCTATTTTATTAAGCGTTATTGTACATTTTGGGTCTCTTTGCTTTAAATATGACCAACTTTGACCTCGTTCACAAAACTTGTTTTGCATGGTTTGGGTAACACACAGTACTTCCGCTTCATGCCGTTTATTGACTTTTGAGAGTAATTATAAACCGCAAGAGTGAATATACTTTAGACTTTAAATTTTTCTACATGACAGCTGAATAATTATATTGCTTGATTTTTATTATCAGCGTCACATGCAGTACTTCCTAGGTAAAACGCATTTTCTGTTATTGGACTTTTTGGGGCTGTTTGCTCTATATTTGACCAGCTCTGACCACGTTCACAGAACTTGTTTGTATAGTTTGGATAACACACAGTAATTCCGCCGCATGCCGTTCTTTTGCTTAAGAGATTTTTATAGACCGGAAGAATGAATATATATGAAGGCTGGGAGACTTTACATTTTTGTATATGAAAGCTCCATATTGCTTGAGTTTTAATTTCCGGGTCACATGCAGTACTTCTTCGTGAAACGTATTTTCAGTTATTTTATTCAAGCCTTATTGTACTTTTGGGTCTCTTTGCTCTATATACGACCAACTTTGACCAAGTTCACAAAACTTGTTTTGTATAGTTGGGATAACACACAGTACTTCCGCCTTATGCCGTTTTTTTGCTTTAGAGATTTTTATAGGCTGCAAGAGTGAATATACTTTAGACTTTGAATTTTTCTTTATGACAGTTGAATATTGCTTGATTTTTATTATCGGGGTCACATGCAGCTGCATTACTTCCTCGTAAAACGCATTTTCAGTTATTTTATTCTAGCGCTTTTGTAACTTTCGCGTCTCTTTGCTTTAAATATGACCAACTTCGACCATGTTCAAAATCCTTGTTTTGATCACACACCGTACTTCTGCCTTACGCAGTTTATCGCTGTTGAGCTTTTTACAGGCTGCAAAAATCAATATATTTGACGCTAGAGGTATTTAACATTGGAATGGCGAGTGAAAGACGCATACCATACTATACCATGGTTATAACTGTTACCGACTCAAACATGGAAGTACTGTGTGATCTATGCACACCACTGGTTTGTGGGTGTTTTCTACTGACTTCAAAAATCAATATTATTTGAATGCTGGAGGTTTTTAAATATTTTTAACGTCGAGCGAATAACACTAAGGGCTGGTGTCACATTTTTAGGTGTCGTTGCTATAAAAATGATTTCATTTTACAAAACTTGGCTTGTATCGTAAGGCATTATTATTATTACTCTAGCATTGTTTATCCAATTCGAGCGTTTTTCTATTTTTGGGTCCCCTGGGTAATTTTTCAATTACAGTTGTTGTAAACTAACGTTGTGGACTTTGTAGGAGTTTCTTGATTTTATAATCGGTTAAACGTGTTTCCGACTCAAACCTGGAAGCACTGTGTGATCTGTGCACACTTTTTTTGCGACAGTGTGAATAACAATTGAACGATTAAGTTTGAAAATTTGATGCTCGAAGGTTCGATCAAAACCATCTGTGTAATTTGTACTATTTTTCATTAGGCATTTGATTCTCTACATTGATTCTAAGAAGCATTGCGCACTGGTGCTCTGGATTCGTCAAAACCAAGGATACAATCAAAGAATCAGCTTTTCTCTTTTATACGGTTGAGCGTCTAACAATCACCAATCTCGACCGTATTCTCCGGCCAATGCTTCCCTTGATTATCCCTTTTGTACAGCGACCCCTACGCGCTTTTCGTAACAAACCCACTTCAACAGCCTAACAGACCTCACCTTTTCCGAAATCAGTTTCAACCAAAAAAATATTTTTTTATCGTCAGGCCGATTCGCGAACGCTAAAACAGGTGCTCAAGGCGATTGTACGTTAATTGCCCGAAAAGGAGTGCACGCGAACTATATATCTTCAAGCGATAATTGATAATAGCTAGTTTGGGCTTTTACCGGTATTATTCCACGGTGGCGCCAGTGAGTACTCGTAACTTTGTAAAATAATACGACAACAATCCACGGACCATATGACGGTAACCATTATAAATATGCGTATGATTTTGCCAAGTAGCCAATATTCCCCACGGCCACCGAGGAAAAACATCAGTAAAAGCAAAAACTTTCTATTTACGAGGTATTTAACAGCATAAAATCGCGATTTATGAGATATCGACGAACATGTTCACTATCAGAAAAGACCAAAGGTTGAATCAATGATGTTCCAACAGAAATGAAAAACAACCCATGGCCTGATGAGCGGCTGATGTTGGCATCGATGATTTGTTTTAGTGTCGATGTATTTTACGGTCGTTTTCGCTCCCATGTTTACGTAGTAAATGGAAGTGTGATCGCCTGAACAGTCGAATTTGGAACGGAGGTCCTGTTGGAAGAAATTTTCATAGTACCACACTCAGAATCACTTTCGGAACAAGTAGTGTTTGTGAGTCCGTCCGTCCATGTGTCTGTGGTCATAAAATGACATAGGTAAATCTCCTTGAAAAATAATAAACTCAATGAAATTTTTGAGAAATTAATGTTCTCCCGCCGAATGTACAAAATTAGCTTTTATTGAATTTTGGATAACGTACAGTGCATTTGAGATGTAACTGTGCTAAGTTTTTCCTGTTTTGATTTTCACAGATTATACGAGGAATTAATATGTTTCAACGTTTGAGGTCCTAAAATGTTTGTTATGGCGTGCTGATGACCAGTATTTTTTATCTATTGGCTCACACACCGTATTTCCACGTCATGAGCTTTTTTCACTAATTCACTAGTGCATAAATTAAGTATTTTTATTTTTGCAGGCCGGAAAACTCAACGTACTTGAACGTTCAAGGTCTTAAAATGTTTGGACGGCGATTGAATGATGCCTTATTCTTATCAAGTGGGTCAAACGCAGTACTTCCTCGAAAATCCTATTTTCAGTGATTTTATAGGAGCGTTTCGATTTTTTTGGGTATCCTTGCTATAAAAATGACCCACTTTGCTAACTTGTTTTGTATAGTTTGGAATACCACCTTATGTGGTTTTTTTTTCACTATATCGATTGTTATAGGCCGCGAGCGCTGTGCTCACCTTCTGTACATTCGTCTGTGCTTCTGTTTTTTTTTTTGTTTTTTTTTTTTTGTCTGTCAGTGTGTGTCTATCCCTCCTTGCGTCCATCAATTGTCACAATGATAAATATCGCCATATATCCTAGAAAAATTTTTGAATTGCCATGAAATATTTTCAGAGAATTTTCTCCCTGTGCAAATGAGACCACGTGATCGAAATTCCCATACCGAAGACAAACTGCTATGTTTTAACAAATGATCCCATGTTGTTATTTTGACTTGTCAATATTTTCGATAGGTCAAAGCCTCAAACTTTTCTTCATGGCAAGCCGACGACGTTGGATTTTTATTTTTGGCTTGCACACCGTGTGTAGTACCTTGTTATAAGCTTTTCAGTGGGTATTTTCAACTTGCTTAAAAAATGAATATATTTCAACGCTGGAGGTTTTTAAATGTTGGTAACAATGAGTGAGTAACGCTCAAGTGATGATGACACATATTCAGGTGTCTTTGCTATAAAAATGATCACATTTTACATATTTGGCTTGTATCGTTAAGCTCACATACTGCGAAAGCATTATCAACATTGACAGGGAAACGGGTATTAACGAGCTAGCATCAATTAAAATGAGGTAGACGTACCTCTTATGTCGAAAACGTATTATATTGACAGAGCT
This sequence comes from Tupiocoris notatus, assembly GCA_037159825.1. Taxonomy (NCBI): domain Eukaryota; kingdom Metazoa; phylum Arthropoda; class Insecta; order Hemiptera; family Miridae; genus Tupiocoris; species Tupiocoris notatus. The sequence continues at coordinate 4,076,063 of JASJUZ010000090.1, forward strand.
CAACTTACATGTATGGCGCTGTCCATCGGAATGAACAAGGCGCGTCTTAGATCAACGCTAGGTATACAAATAGTTCACAAGTGGCCGTTAGAGTGCAGTGATGCTGCACGATCTGGCCTGTACTGTAAATAATACAAGATTGCGTACTAGTGCTCTGTATACATTTAATACTCCCTCCCATAGCCAGGAAGCAATTTTGAAGGAAGTACAAACAAGATGAAAAACGACCAACATGGTCTTATAGCTAGTATACATTGTACGTAAGATTATGCGGACTGTTAGATGGAGCACAATTTGCAAGAAAAAAAGAACAGTCGCATAAAGAATCAAAACATATTTTCCCTTGTTTTTGTTACATTTTGTGGAGGCAATATCTTCTGATTTCAACATAGTCAAAACATGACTGTGTAACGGAGTAACTGACAGTGCTACGGAGTAAGCAACGGAGTAGACATTCTAATACAATCTACCTGAAACCAAAAATGAGGGTTAATGCTCGTTTGGAACAACATGCATAATTTGATTTCTGAAGTATTCAAATTTGCCCCGAGCCAACGCTTTTGTAAAAAAGTCTGCTAATTGCGAGTCTGTTCCTAACCACTTGATGCTTATATTACCAGCTTGCAACTGGCTTCTCACATAGTGAAATGACAAGCAAACAATGTGCCTCAGAGAGGGTGCTTCTTCCTTTTCCTTCAAATTTAAGGCCTAAGTTGATATGAGCTTTCAGGTAAGTCATAACTCTAATGACCTCTTCCCAGTCCTCGTATAGAAAGTTAGATTGTCTACGGCTGAGTAAATTGGCAGCCAGAGTTATGTCCGGTCTTACACAATTTTGTAAGTACAAAAGGAGACCAACAGCCTGTCTATAAGGTACATCTGGTCTTGGAATAGGATTTAATTCCGACTGTGCCAATAAGGGCAATCTTAGTTTTTCTGAATTTTCAACTATGGGAATTCTGTATTTTGATGTGCTAATGATATTGAATTTTTCTATCATGGCTTTTATATGTTTATTTTGATGCAAATATATTATTTTTTGTTCTCTATTCCTAATTATCTCCATGCCAAGGAATTTTTCAGGCTCTCCAAGCTCTGTAATTGCAAAGTTTTTCTTCAAGTGTAGTTTTATTTGATTCATTTTCTCATTGCAATTGGAAATAAGTAGGATGTCATCAACATAGAGTAACATCAGAGCTAATTTATCTTTTTCTTGTCATTTGAATAGGCAAGGTTGGAAGTCATACGGTTAGAGTCCAATCAACAAGACTGTTTCAGTAAATTTTAGATACCACCTTTTGGGTGACACCTTTAAGCCATAAATAGCACGATTTAATTTACAAACATGAGATCTCCTGAAGGATTTGTTTTCACCACAAAACTCTACAAGACCTTCGGGAATTTCCATATAGACCGTTTTGGTCAACCTTCCGTTAAGGAACGCTGTTTTTATGTCAAGTTGAGATATATTTAGGTCAAACTTATTTGCCACACATAACATGAACCTAACATCTGCGAGGCGTGCCACAGGAGCACATATTTCTGATGTTTCATAGTTATTGTTATCAGCAAATCCTTTTGCCACCAAGCGACTCCTATAGCGGATTTTTCCGGCAGATTCGTGTTTAATTTTATGCACCCAGCGGGACTTAATGATTCTATTCTTCTGAGGGACGTGAGACCTTGGAATTATATCACAAGTTTGGTTTTTATTCAAAGCTTCCAATTCCTCATTTATGGCTTTAATCCAATGACATCGTTGGGGACTATTGATTGCAGCATTATACGTTTCAGGTTCACTATGAACACTAGCTAGAAAAGTATCAACTAATTCTGCTGCATCCATTGATTCATCGTGTAATTCTTCATAAAAATCAAATTCATTATTTCCACCTATTAGTTTTTGATTTGGTTTGGAAGTTTGAGAGGTTACAGATGAACCAGGGGTTGATTCATCTGTAGGAGAAGTATCTAACAGAATATTTATCCGGTATCAGTACATTCAAGAAGGTAGGCTCGTGAGGCTCTAGTATCAAATTTGTTTTTCAATTTGGAACAACCATCTAAAACATATGATTCGCAACCAAAGCGTCTAATGTAACTTAGTTTGAGTACTCTATTGTGAATAACAGTGTAAGGGGACATAAAATTATTTGTAGAATTCGGTGTACGGTTATGAATATAGACAACATGATGTAGTGCATAGTGCCAATAACCCTGAGGAATTCCAGAGGAGTCTAAATTTACACGAATTTTCTCTTGTAATTCCAAGTTAAGTCGTTCTGCGGTACCAATATGTTGGGGGGTATACGGTTCACTCATGGTGTGAGTTATTTTATTTTCGTTCAGCAACTGCCTCATAGTATCGGTTTTGAACTCCATTCCACCATATGTGCGGAGTTCAACGGGCTTTACGTCTTTGCCAGATAAAACCCTAATTTCTTCTAAGCATTTGTTTAGGGCAAAGCTAACTTGAGTTTTATTGCCTATTTCATAAGCAAACACATACCTAGAGCAATCATCTGTAAGAGTTATTATATACCGACACATTGTTCCAACACATAACGGTTTGATGGGTCCCATTAAGTCTGCATATAACCTACTAAATATATTGTCCGACCTACTTCTCTTCGTATTGCAGGACTTTCTTTTTGCCTTAGCGGTTTTGCAAGAGGAGCAATCCAGAATATCAGAACCAAAGGTAATCCCTTGTAATTCTGGAATTGTTCGAGAGAGCTGAATTAGGTACTTAGGTGATGCATGATTTAATCTCAAATGCCAGAGCATCCCCAAGTTATCGCGAAGAGATTGTGAACCCATGGACTGATCCTTCCCTAAACATGGTTCACCTACGGTAGGGTCATTTTCAGCTGAATTGGGAGTGCTATCGATGCTCCCTCCTGACTTTATATTCCCAGGTCCGGAGTAGCTCCCTCCCAAACTAGCAACAGCACAAAACTTTGGTCTATCGGTGTCAGTTTCTTCTATCTGTCTGTAAAGTTCCAATAAAATTGTTCGGACTTCTTCATTTGAGCGATTGGCTAGGGGTAAGCGAAAATGTAGCCACCAAAAATGGCCATCGTAAGTCCCTACTTTAATAACTTCATTTTTGGTTTTATCGATCAGTTCAATTTTTTCATTAGTAAAAACTGCTGAAATTGAGTTCGACAATTGCCTTCTTATGGAAAACAGGTTTTCAACTAGCGTTGGAGCATACAGAACTTGTCTAAGACAGCTGAACTTATTAGAGTTGTCATTAAAAATAACTAGGTCACCAATATATTCTACTTTCATATCAGCTCTTGTACTTTTATTTGCACAAGAAATAAACTTCGGTTTGTTCAATTTACGGACGTTCACCAAAACAGATAAATCATTCACAATATTTGAAGTTGCGCCTGTGTCGGCAACAAAGGAGATAGTATTTTTTAAGGGATATTTACCATCATACTGGAAATTTGCAGTAGCAGCATATTTACCCAGGTCTTGATCCAAACCTTCTTCTTCGCCGTAGTTTCTTCTCAGATCGGCGACAGCTGCTGTTTCAGAATCGGAGTCCGAGTCTGGATAACATACCAGCACCAGAGCGTCGGCGTCGGATGCCGTGTCTTCCAAGACATCTTCGAGAATCAGTCTGGCAGAGCCTTGAGTAACTCGTTGTTTTGACTTCTTGATGAACTCAGACATGGGCATTGCCTCCCTACGGCCTCTTGGTTTCTTGAATTTTGGCTTAGGGTAGGAATTTGGAAATGCACCGGTAGGTTTGCTGGTCACAAAAGGCAGGACGTTTGAGTGTTTCGTTCTCTGAGGATGCGAAGCCTGATGAGGGCGAGAATTGTAATTGGTGACATACTTGAATTTTCTGTTTCTTGCTTCAAGTGACCTCTGAGATGGTGGCTTTGGGCATTGCTGAGACAAGTGTCCATCATGGCTGCCACAGTTGTAGCATACTATGGAATGGATTTTACAGTCTTGAGTTTGATGACCTTGGAGCCCACATGTTTTGCAGCAGCCATCTGGGAGTCTTGATTTTTTGTTTCTTTTTTCACGATATGCAGATGATCTGTTCAGCATTGCTTGATCTGCCTTCCCAGAAACGGATTTAACAGGTGCATTGTAGAGAACATGTTGAATGAAATGTTCTTTGAGTTCTTTGGCAGTTTTTCCTTGGGCACCACCAACTGTGTCCACGAGCAAAATATGTGGGTAAACATCCACAACTGCATTCTTAAAATCATATTTTTCTGCATTGTCGTTTAGGGTCACACCAGGACATCTGCGTAATTGATTCACACGATCGTTGAATCGTGCGACAAACGCATGGGCATCTTCAGTGGGATCATACACCATTGTCCTCAGCTCATCACGAAGTGCATGCTCGTGCATGATCGTCGCTGGTTTGCACAGGTCTTCGAGAGTTTTAATGATCTCATGGGGTTCATTGGATTCTTGTACTATTCTCTTGTAATGTTCGTCCAAGTTGCTGTGCAAGTAACCCAAGACGTTGTTTCTTATTTGAAGTTTGTCTGTTTCGCTATACTTGCCAACTGGTGTTTCAGAATCATTTAGTATGAACAGACTGTCATTTGCCCTGAGTTGAATCGCAATGTGGTTTTTCCACAAACTGAAGTCGGTGGATGGCGTGAGTGTGAAATCGCCATATGTCAGTTTGGCCTTAAGGAGATTTCCTGATCGCTGTTGACACGCTCTGAGTTCTTCGTTCTCCACTTCTTCGGCCCAATTTAAATGCGGAGTCCTCTTAGGTCCCCTGTGGTTGGTTCGATTTTCCAAATGACCTGCAGCTTCTTGACTGCCCTCAGTCATTATTTTGTCTGTTTTGGAAGTTCTGCTATTTATCGACTCAATCTTATTACGAAGTGAGGTAAACAAAGCAGTGGTTCGTAGACGAAATTCTTGGATTGTATCTTCGAACTGTTGCAGAAGAAGTTGTTCTTCTTTATCCACTTCTTGACAAAGTTTAGACTTGCAAGCTTTCAGGTATTCGCTTTCTTGTTTGGCTTCCATAGCAGCAAATACGGATTGACGGATTAATAACGGAGTAAGAGGTCGTTGGTGACGGATTAGTACTCATTTTTCTTTTATTTATTTTATATTTTTAAATTTTTTTATTTTTATTATTATTAGTTTTTTTTATTTATTTTTTTTATATATAGGTGTTGTTTTTTTTTTTTTTTTTTTTTTTTTTTTTTTTTTTTTTTGACGGATTAAAACGGCGTAAAATATAGACCTCACGGAGTAAACGGAGAACAAAGATAATTAAGCATAATAAAACGGTGTAAACGGAATAAAACGTAGAAAAAGATAATGAAGCATAATAAAACGGAGTAAACGGAATAAACCAAGTAAACGTAATAAAACGGAGTAAACGGAATAAAAAGATACTTAAGCATAATAAAACGGTGTAAACGGAATAAAACGTAGAAAAAGATGATGAAGCATAATAAAACGGAGTAAACGGAATAAAACGGAGAAAAGGATAATAGAGCATAATAAAACGAAGTAAACGGAATAAAACGGAGTAAACGGAATAAAACGGAGTAAACGGAATAAAGCGTAATTGAACGCAGTAAAACGGAATAAAGCGTAATTGAACGCAGTAAAACGGAGTAGAGCGTAATTAAACGCAGTCAAACGGAGTAATAAAACGGAGTAAACGGAATAAAACGGAGTAAACGGAATAAAGCGTAATTGAACGCAGTCAAACGGAGTAGAGCGTAATTAATAAAACATCATTAAAACGGAGTAAAACTAACTAACATAAAACGGAATAAAAGTGGTTTGTGTAACACTTTAATAAAGATCGCGTATTTTTAGTAACCGATGATGAAAATAATTATAGATTAAATTGGGGTGACGTCCTGTAAAATCAGTAGGACGCGAAACGAAACGTAGGCAGGTTGGTACCTACTGTGGAGGTTTCCCTTAACGCTCCCTGCGAAGACTTTCGTATGATGTGGCTAGTTTTAAAGACTTTATAGTTTCCAAATTAAAACCACTATCCAAGCTGGTTAGTTACGACTGTTTTTTAATATATAAATCGGCTACGTGCGAACGTCAACGGAGTAAGCGGGATAAACGGAGTAAACGGGGTAGACTGGACTTGTCGTGTTTCTTACGGATTCTGGTGCCATCCAACACCCCTTCGGTTTAACCTTCTTGCATTACGGGATAATTTTTCAACGAAAAACCTGTCGGACGTTGCACACGGAGTAGGATGGACGGTATGACGGAGTAAGTAAGGGATTTTTTCGGAGTAGTGGGGCCCCTGTGACGGAATACAGTGCTAAGTCCATTTACGCACCCTTTTGCCAGCTCATCGAACGTAAATGGACACGGAATACCGACAGTAAAAACTAAAAAGTTCGTTTATAGCAAGAGGAAGACGGATTAGTTTATGAGATCACGGAGTAAAGTATTACGGATTAATTCGTTAATGAATGTCTCAATCAATAAAGACCAGCTTGGATCGAATGGCCAATGTGACGTGATACCTTCCGATATCCAAGTCACTTCATCATACGGATTTTGAGAAAATTGTTTATTTTCTCAGAATCTGCTTCGACGTCGTGACAGGGAAACGGGTATTAACGAGCTAGCATCAATTAAAATGAGGTAGACGTACCTCTTATGTCGAAAACGTATTATATTGACAGAGCTCAACTTACATGTATGGCGCTGTCCATCGGAATGAACAAGGCGCGTCTTAGATCAACGCTAGGTATACAAATAGTTCACAAGTGGCCGTTAGAGTGCAGTGATGCTGCACGATCTGGCCTGTACTGTAAATAATACAAGATTGCGTACTAGTGCTCTGTATACATTTAATAAACATAATTCGATTTCATATTTTCTTCCATATCTCTCACGGCATCTCTCTCTTAGCTGAGTAAGCTTTAATTTATTTAGTATCGTTCCTATTCTAGTTTTCAAATTGTAGAAGATTCAAATTTTAGTCTTTTCCAACTTTAGATTTTTCCAATTCTAAGGGTTTTCAAATTATATAAATCCAAATGATCTATCTTCCCTTTACTGGCTTTACTGGCCTTTACTGAGTTTATCTTCCTACTGTTATTCAATCAAACTGAAATTAATGTAACCCGCATGATATTCTAAAATAATTGTAAATTGTATGAGGCATTCAGCCATCGATATCATATATACTTACAAATAACAATGTAATTCGCCGTAGTCAGCACCCACGCACAGAATTTAATGAGAAAATTTTTGCAAGAACTCACATTTTTTGGCTCGGGAGGACGACCACAATGCATTTTTTTCTCACTACCCGGATGCAAATCAACGATGGCATTGATAGCAAACGCATGCGCAACATCGCGAAAATGATGATGTGCGTGGTTTGACCGCAGTTTTCAGTGGTATTACAAAATCTCATACTTTCTGTGGGGTGTTTTCTTCGAGAAGTGTTTTTGTTCACTTGCCGTGCATGCATGGGAAGCATTGGAACGGCTATACATTCTCAATACGGTAGAAGCAGAGGAGGAAGAGTTACGCAAGCACGTGAACCCTGTGATTGGTTCTGTAATTCAACTATTGCCAGTCAAAATTGTTTTGATTATTGAGGAAGAGGGCAGCTCAGGATATTGCACTGTCAAGAACTGGCACCCTACGCTGAACCTACACACGCAAACCTACGGCTCCCGAATCCCAGTTCAACTCTCCCCTAATTCCATTATGAATATCCAATTAGAAAAACCCGAATTATCGCCAGTTGATTGTTTGACTGTCGAGAGGGGGGCCGAAGTCGACACGTTGCTTGGACAGGCGTAAAATCTGTTCCCATCCAATATCCATTTGAATAGGAGGTTTTTCTCCGTTCAAACAGTTATCTTTAATTCAGATGAGCAACTTTGTATCGGAGACTGATTCAGCCATATCGTTACTTTAGCGATTTTTTGCTGAAAATAAAGCTATTTACTAGAAAACGTTTTCACAGTAAATGTGTAAAATTAGTTTTGGATAGATATTTGAACGCTCAAGGTCGTGAAACGTCTGTCACCTGATTTTTATCGTTGGAGAAACACATCGCGATTCCGCATTATTCACCAATTTCTTGCGTTTTCTATTTTTGGGTCTCTTGGATTAAAAAAATTCCCAAGTCATTTATTCGCAAATTTTTCATATCACGTAGCTATTGCGAGGGGGAATCACGGATTTATCAAAGTTACTTAGTTCCCTTACAGGAATTCATGTACAACGCTCGTTAATAAATCAGATCTATCTACTCGCAAAAATGTAAGCATGCATAAATAAAAATGAGTGCTAGGCAGTCGAACATTAGAAAAATATTCACTTCCAGTCAAACCCTCATTACGATTAATTTCTAATTTCCAAGTAATAGATGCGACCTATAGGGTGAACTGAAAAATGTTGCCGTAAAAGGGGGTGGAACTATTACATTATCGTTTCTCGTAAACGTTGAGACCTTTAAAACGGCTTAAACGGGATCCCGACATGAATTCATAATGAAAAACGTTGTGCCCGCCCTTGCTCTTTCCGTTGCGTTTTGAGCGGCCTAGATTGATGTCAGTAGCTGATACCTCACCTTTGATTGATAACGTACGAAAGTCCAGATGGGAGATGGGACGCCGCCAGTGTAGCTTTTCACACCGTCTGTCTGTAAGTACATAATTATATTTTACTGATTATGTATAATATTTCACGATATCTGCTGGAAAAACCCAAATAAATAGAAATGAGATGATTTTTAATTATCTGAGACCATGTCACTGCTGAGAGGCCATACAAAGCCGAGAATCATTGGTTTTCTTATCTAAATATTCTTTAGTTTGTGTGTTGTCGCATACGAGTAATATCCTCGAGTGTTCGGGAGAAATCCATGTTTCTCGGTTTTGATCTGTTTTTGACACAAACACTCATGAGTTTTTTATGTTACCGACAACACACACAAAGTAGCAGTTGGAAGAATTCCAATGGAGGGCTATATGAAAATCTTCTCAATTCATCTAAATTCTCATCTTAGCTTTTCAGATCAATATCATTGTCTGGTTTACATGATAAGCGTATAAGTAATTCAGTAAAAATGTATATAATTATGTACGCATAAAAATGAAATTAGGAGATGAAGCTGTTTCATATAACAGTACAACATTGTCGGGACCTTGTTACCAAGTGGTCGTCATTCATGGTGAGTCATGGAGGATTGATGGCCATCCTTTTCATCGACTTACACGTTTGGAATAATGAAATATGTAATTGGACAAGAGCTGTGAAAAAGCAGTAATTTCGGAGAGTAATGCGAGTATGACTGCTAGGTGGTAGGAGGCGTATGGTGTAAGTAAATATTGATTGCGGAGATGAAAGCCCATCTCCTTCGTCACCGGAGGGCCGTGGAGAGTTATTGGTCACTGATAATTCAGGGAGTTGTTGCCGAGGAAGGACGAACCTGACCCTTCTAGACCAATGACAAAGTTCGGCACTAACAGACAACCGAAAGGCCCGGGCAACTTCTATGCTATTCCTTCTCCTTGTTGCTCCTGTCACCATCGCCCCTCCTACCCTATGGTCCTTCTAAACCGTCAACTCGGACACATCACTTTGCTCACCGATTCGCCCCTATTTCGTCTTGAAGTTACCCTCCTTCTTTGAAGTACTAATGTTAACTCTGTCTTGTCTAGCAACTATGTAATACTTTTCCTGAATTTCACCAATGAGTGAGGTACTCTTCATCCCACGGAGAAGATAATATGGAACAATGGAATCGCGAGTAGCTACTCAAAAGCCTATCCAGTGATTTGTAATATGGGTAAAAGTGTGCAATTTATAATGACCATAACTGATACATAACGATAACATTTACATGCACCAGTTCACGAAATATACTTAATATGGGTTAATAGTTCAAAATTTTCAAAAGGGCCATAAAAAACGTTGAATTCTCAATGCAAGGCATCTGGCTTGAGCTGCTCAACTCGTAAGCGAAACCTGTTTTCAAGTTACGATAACTGTTTATAATTTATGTTTTTGCAACTTCAGAGGCACCACATTTAAGTATGTTTTCTTTATTTAGTACCTATAAATGTTATATTGGTGGAACAAAACCTTCAAACAATCTAGATAGTATTAGACGATACAGAACCATTCATAAAAATCTTTGTTTTTGGTTCATTAGCAGTTTTTGGTTCATAAACTATTGTAATAACGAATAAACTATGCCAACCCCCTCAAAATATGTGTTTCTACGTTTCAAGGCAAGCCAGCATTTCAGAGAGCCGATTTTTAACGGGATCAATATGACAATAACTATTTATTTATTTTACATATTTACGGGCATAGTGTGCCCAATAAACTTAAATTAAATAGCAGCGCTTCCTCATTAAACATAATACAAACAGGTTCTGATTAAAAATTTAAAGAAAAAGATGTTCAAAATTAAAGGGAAAAAACAGTTCACGCCTAATCCTAAAAACCATTTCAAACTTGTCTATGGATCTCAAGTGGATCCACCTTATAAATACTTGAATGTTATGGTTGAAATGTTTTCTATGGCGGATAAAAAATACAATCGGTATTTATCGCACTTCCGCGTTATCCAAATATTGTTCGTATTTGGAACGTTTATGGGCCACAAAAATCAATATAATTATTTAAACACCCAAGGTCTATGGTCATTAACGGTGAGGGATCAAGCTTCATTTCATCTACCTATTTATCATCACTAACGCTATCTTCAAGAAATAATTACATAAAGTACATAATATTTTAAAGCCAGATTGATGTTTATAAATACAATATATCATTATGATGGGTTCCTATCTCGAATATTACTTACACGACATAATAAGTAGAGACAACATGAGAACGTAAGACAATATTTCGCCTGTTGGTCATTATTCGTCCAATTCAAAAAAATTTAGGATGAGAAAACAAATTTATGACCCACAATATATCGTTAAATAAAATTAAAAGTCCGGGGGTTGTGAGGTGGAGAAAAACCAGGCGACTCATTCTCCAATTCTTTATTAGCTGGCCGAGCACTTTCGCCCATTCGGGCATCCTCAGGGCGACGTGGAGCCATAGGGTCCACAGCCTAAAATGTAAAATTAAAAGGTTAAAGCCTGAGTAAAGGTGGTATCCGAGTGAAATCCTCAGACTGATTACTTTTACGTTTGGCGCGCCTGCTCCTAGAGCGCTCTGCTCACTTCCTGAACAACTTTCTGTCGAAAATCTGGAATAAATTATTTGCCATGTATTAAATTCCATGTATTAAATAACCAATTAACAGGTAAACTTTCCGACAAAGCCGCTGTTTAATTAGAAAACGAACTGGCATATCCACTATCACCTTCTTAAGGAACCAAAAATTTGGAGCTTGGGAGTACTTCAAAGTTCCTTACTCAGGAATCAAATGAAATCCGTAAATAATAGGATTAATGAAGCATGGAATACCGATAGCCGCGTGATAGAAGTTATCTGCGCTGCGTACCTATATAGGGAAAGAAGAAACATCATTTACACCTTTTGAATGGAAGATCGTCTTGACTAGTGCGAAGGGATCGATGACGTAAAGGGGGAGGGCTCTAATGTAAGGCTCATGCGAAACAAAGAGGTTTATTTGAATATTAGCTTTCGGAATCCGGGCAAAATTTAAAATAAGACAATAGTTGCAACAAGGTGGAGTACAGAGTAGGTATTTGAATACGGTTTCAATAGAAGTGGGGAACTAGAAAGGCGAGCTTTTATTATTCGCGGCAGCCGAGGAAAATAGGAGAGCCATTATTGAGATTCACTGCCCACTTTGCTTTACCGATAAATCAAACGGATTCAAAGGGGCTTAGAATAGCGAGTTCGCTATTTTTCATTCGATCAAGATGTCTTTTGTTCGAGTGAGCGCCGCTGTATTCCACCTTGCATAGTGTTTTCTCCATTCTACCGCCGGAGCCGGTGTTCGTTCTTGATTTTAATGCTGTGTTGCGATGGCCTCCCGTTTCCATTGGCTAAGACCTATAATAGTGGTAATAACCGCGTCGAGAGATCCGCTCGCAGGATGGCCCACATTGCGTAGCAGAACAAACTGCCAACTCGACGTCATCGAGCCGCTTTTACGAAGGTTCGTTCTAGGAAACAGGAATAACTCAAGTAAGGAATTCACCTGCCGAAAGTATATCCATTTCTCTGATAAATTTCATCCAGAGGACAGAGGTTGCGAGGGAAATTTTACTACACTGTACCTCTTTTTAAAATTACTTATCCTCATTTCAGGACGCATTGAGTTATGGGCATATGTATACTTACTTTTCATCTACTGCTTTCGTAGCAACACTTTACCGAAAGAAGCTCTAATTATGCTATCGGCTAAAACTGTCCTATTCTGTACGATTTGACAATGGGATCTTACACCTCATGCTCAACTAAACCAAAGGTAGCATCGTCGTGTGAAATCATTGAGAATTAAAGAAATTCTGCATGATGATATCGCTGGCGTATAAATCAGACACTCTTTAACCGACTTCAAACAAGGAGGAGGTTACTATGGTCGTCTAGCGGGATTTTTTTTTTTTTTTTTTGGTATGTGTTGTCCACCGGCGTTCAGCTCCTGTACGTCCGATCGGGTTACTTTTTTTTTTTGTTTGAAAGGGTTACTATCCAGGTAGGTCCCATAATTTTTTCAATTGAGTCCATCCAGTAGTTACGTCTCCAGACGCGGAGAAACGCCGGAAAACGTGATTTTCGCGAAAAAAGGAAGTTTTGACTTTGCAAGCTTATAACTTCTAGAATACTTGCTCGATTGTTTTGTTTCTGGTGTCATTTTGTTCATAATTTATCTGCCTACAAGGGCCTAGCTTCAATTTTTCGTTCGGCATTCTAATATAGCGTGTAGAGAAGAAAGTGTAACAAAAAACGTGATGCCGATTTTCACTTTTTTGAGGTTTTTCGAGCACCGTTCCCAACCACGTCGAGAAAAAAAATATGAACACTATTGCACTTGAAAGCACTTAGCTGGAGCTTTCTAACGATGGTAAAAAATCAAGTTTAGATGGCATAATAAGGGAGCAATCGATGTTTTAATAGACCTGTGTTTGAGACCTCATAACTTCCAAACGAAAACTGTTTTTCCATAGTTTTTAAACTTAAATTGTTCAAATTTGAGTCTAGTTTACGTGATCCTAATTTGGTATTGATTGGATTAAAAGTAGATACTTTTTAGGCCGTATTTCTAAAAAATTTGTTTCAAAATCACGTTTTTTGGACTATTTATGCTTGTAGAAAAAAAATCACGTTAGTCATAGCATTCTCGTTAGAAAATTTGAATTCATCGTTAATTTTCAATTAATGACATGGTTTTGAAGGCCAAATGACTCCATTTTGATGCACAAACGTTTGGCGAATTTCCGAAATTTGGTTCGGATTCTCTCATTCAGTGTGATTGCGGATACGCTTCAGGAAATCATAACTCTATTATCGTTTGAGAAATAAAGAACGAGTGAATCGGTGCAATTCAGTAACCAGCAATGGTGTAGACAATTATTTGAGTTTTGTAAGGTGTATCAATGGGATCAAAGTATCCGGTATGTTGACCAAGAGACCCAAATCAGTGGATGGATTATTCCAAACGTTCAAACTCACTCTCAATTAACATAATAACATTGAAAATAGTTAGGTAATTATTATACTTTAGATTTAGAACTTCAACGTTCAACTGACTTATGAATTGAGTTTGGACGGTTAGTAGTAAGTGACAAGAACTCAATAATGAAAGCTTGAGAAAATTCTGTGAAGAGAGCTGTCCATAATTGTAAGTCACTAAAAAGAGAAAAATAAAAAAAACTTAAAAAAAAAAAAATAAAACCGACTTCAAAAACTTCATCTATAAAATACACTCTGAAAAGGAAAAAATAACAAAAATGTCCCAACTTCGCAGCAACTCATTCGCCAACTACACATATTAAGGACTACTTTACTACTCGTATTGACCTGACCACTTCCTGATTGATTGGATCACCTTCCCTAATAATATAACAATTACTATTTCTCATTTCCCAAATGATTAAAAGATTTTCCTTTCACCTCTGAATTGCCTCCAGATTGATCATCTTTTGGAGTCGGCGCCTCTCTGGCAAAATAACCGATGGTTACAAATAAATATGAATTTACGATAAATTAGTAGGTGCCAGGTAATAAGTCTGGGTCTGGACGTAAAGATTCTTAGAGAAATCTGAAATGGTTTTTAGGAAAAGGCGTGAATAGTCACCTTCAAATCGATATTGTTAATAATCAGTTCTCATAAATGCTGATGTGCTCTGTTCAAGAATCGTGAAAACTCATGATATTTATATTCTTACTAATTCGGAATCTATAGGCTTCTCCAATACAATATATTATAAGAGAGGCGCCGACTCCAAAAGATGATCAATCTGGAGGCAATTCAGAGGTGAAAGGAAAATCTTTTAATCATTTGGGAAATGAGAAATAGTAATTGTTATATTATTAGGGAAGGTGATCCAATCAATCAGGAAGTGGTCAGGTCAATACGAGTAGTAAAGTAGTCCTTAATATGTGTAGTTGGCGAATGAGTTGCTGCGAAGTTGGGACATTTTTGTTTTTTCCTTTTCAGAGTGTATTTTATAGACGAAGTTTTTGAAGTCGGTTTTATTTTTTTTTTTTTTAAAGTTTTTTCTATTTCATCGACAGATTATTGTATTAAGCTTTAAATTTTGTTTGTTAAAAAAAATTAAAAAATTAAAACTTGGAATTTGCTAAATACCTGTAGTGCTTAAAGTTACAGGATTGTAGTGAAATGGAAACGTTCACAACTGTTCGGCTAAAGAAGCAGTAATGTAGATGAACACGGATTAGTAAGAATATTAAATACCATGAGTTTCCAAGATTCTTGAACAGAGCAAATCAGCATTTATGAGAACTGATTATTAACAATATCGATTTGAAGGTGACTATTCACGCCTTTTCCTAAAAACCATTTCAGATTTCTCTATGAATCTTCACGTCCAGACCTAGACTTATTACCTGGCACATACTAATTTATTGTAAATTCATATTTATTTGTACAATAAATGGTAACGGAATATTTATTTAGGATTGTACAATTTAGGAAAACAACCTCTGAGTATTTCTTTGAGTTTCATTTATTTTTCACGGAGATAATATGGCGATTTAAGTCGTTTTTTGACCACGAACACTCAGACACTTGTTCAGAAAGTCTTGCTGAGTGTTCTCCAAATACATCTCTGTTCCGAATTCGACCTTACGGACGATCACCATTCTTCCATTCACTACGTAAACATGGAAGTAAAAACGATTCGAATTTCGAAGAGTTAGTTTCGAAACCATCAATATTTCAAAACCATTTGAGTGCAATGTCCACCATTAAATTTTCATTTGTAATTGGATCTGAGGAAAGGAGGAGCTCTTCTATTAGATTATGACCAGCAGACTTTCTCATGGGAGTGCACTGTAAGATTAGCCTGAAGATTCAGAGTTCATCGTTGAGGTGACCTCTGTGGCCTCCGAAAATTCCAAAGGATTGTGATATAGAATTGAATAAAAAATATCTATACAGCTGGGGCTTTTAGATAGGGGAACGACATTTGTTTTAAATGCATGCGGCATTTTAGCAGCGCTTCAATTAGATTCGCTTTGATTTTCATGCACTCACAATCATGATGTCCGTCGTTTCGACGAGCTGAGTCGGCTATGGTATAAAATTTTTGCTGTCGGACAGGAGACAGTGAGTATAATTAATGCCGGCGGAGGAATCCACTTTGTTTACCTAGGCATTCGCCTTTTCCGCGACGGTCGAAATGGTTGGTGACGACGAATAAGAAATAATGAAAAGTTTAACGACCCAAATGATGAAGGCACGGAGAGACCGAACAGAAAGGAAGGAGCCTACCTATAAAAGCGGAATCATTTTAATCCTCCGCGTTATACGCGCACCCAAAGAGAGAGCACGGCGAGCATATGCAGCTGCACTTGATCGTAAATATCGTCTCCTCCTCATATACGCAATCCAAGTTGCTACAACGATCCGATGTTTCTGACCTTTACAGAAGCAGCGACGTTCCTCTTCTGATGACTTTTGGTCTTTTTCTAGGGTTTCCTCTCTTTTTGCTGGCCGCAGTTATCCCGCTGTGCGGTCAAGTCTATTCGTGGTCTCAAATGTAGGCACAGTGGTCTGCACAGGCACGGTCAACCACGAGGAGACGATGAGACTGAAAGTTCTTTTTGATTTAAGTGCAACTCATTTAAGTGCATCATTATTTAGCGTCTATTGATATAGATCAGTTACCATCATATTCGTACGGAGGGCAAAAAATTGTCAAGCCGGACATGTAATGATGGAAACAAGCTCTCTTTTCAAACGTTCTGCACGATAGGGCTAAGTTGGTATTTTATGCACTATAATAGTACTACCGATCTTTTGGTCATGCTGAAATCTAATTCATTGTTCTGGCTATATAGAGTATGATTATCATTATTATTATTTTTTTTTTATACCTGTATTGTAGTTTGGTCATCTAACCAGAAGTAGGCAAATAGATGTCCCGATTGCTCACTATTTCAACTAACAAAGGTGGAATCCTCTAGTTTCAATACATTTCGCTACTCATATTAGTGAAAGGTAGGGGATGGTAGCAATTTACAACCGATGCGTGGACCAACGAAAATAGCGGCGCACGACGTACGCGTTGAACTTTGTGGAACGTAAATCTCCTACAGTAGTTACCTAAAATCATTTCATCAAAATCAATCGGTTTCCATCAATCACATCTGTAAAGTTATTGTGAATTGAGCCGTGGAGAATTGAAAAATCTCATTCTACCTATAAAACTATCGATGCTCTCTGATAAAATTGAACGGTTCCCTAGTGGGTTGGGAAGCGTCCAAAACGTAAGCTAATTAATTAACCAGCAAAAAATGAGCCTTCGGGCAAAAAAGTGCCTCCGTAAGTTATGGAAGAATGAAATGAAAGAAAGTGCTGTCGTAGCGAGCCCTATCAAGTAGAGCCCAAGGACCGAAGCCCTTCAAGATAAGTAGTGAATAATGCGTATTGTGCGTAATCTTCCTTTGAGTTTGAAGGAATGGGGGTAAGGCCTGATGGTGATGATGTTAGCGTTACTACGCTCTAAGGAACCATTCTCCGTCGATGTTGTACAGAAGAGAAAACGATGAGAGCGAGAATAAGTAAAGAAAAATCAGGGTTGGGTGTTGGTCGACCAATTGATTGATTACGACCCCTCGCCTTCCTCGCTCGTATCCTTCCACTTGTTGTATAGGTTCGTGGTACCTACCATGTACATCCATTCACTCTTTCTTTCAATTGATTTTTATAAAAGAAATCCTTGAAAGCTCGAGTACATTTTTCTGTTCCTCCTCCGGTCTATTTCCATCGACGTTTTATTCGCCTCTCTTTCTTTTCTCGCCCTCTCTCGGCGTCTTCTTTATTCAAGTCTAAACCTTCCTATTGTCCCTTATCGCATTATCGAAACCGAAGCAAATGGACCCACCCTTCGCTGTAACCGCCTCTCATTTTTCTTCTTTTTCCTTTCCATTCGGCCTTTCATCCTTCTGTCATAGCCGTCTCCTTTTTTTCCACGGCTAATAATTTCGCGAGCTTGTAAAAGCTGAAAGGTGGAGAGAAGAGAAAAAAAGGGAAAAATAAGCGTAAGCTCGTTTTCTATTCTGAACCGTGTTTTTCGTTCTCGTAGTTTTAGGAAAAAAATTATTTTGCAAAAAACATCGAATCGCCAAAGTTACAACGAAAACCGAGCCAACGAAGGTTCATATGTACAGGGTGTAACGGGAGTGGCGGCTGACCCCTCTCGTACGTGGTCTACAACTAATTTACGCCCATAAGTTGCCCATGAAATTTCATCAATCCGAATAAAATAATGCTTTTTTCACTTCGATTTTTCGTCGGCTTACGGCTCTCTCGTCATGGAGAGTGTCACCATTCGATTCGGCACGAAAAATCAAGAGGAAGATCACTGAAACCTCATGAGAAGGGTACTTTTGTCATAAAAAAAAAAAACCAATCACCAAGTCGAAAACACGTTATTTAGTATTCAAACCTCGTTTACTTTCTGAAATTCAAGAGCAAAAATACATTTGACAAATGCATTAAAAAGCAGACATTTAGACGCATCTTTCAAGCTCACCTTCACATTTCTGCCTCAAGAATTCATAAGATTACCGAGAGTTCAAAATCAAGTGTTATCGAGGTTTCGATAATATACACGGTTCAGACTCCATTTTCATGTTTCAATCTACCTATAAAATTTCGTGAGGCAACAAAGCAGCAGGCATTTTAACGCTCTCTCCAATGGTGTAATTTGATTTGCTTTTACGAGTAAAGGGAGAGGGATTTATATCTATTTTAGGGAAGTGAGATCGAAAACACGAAAAATCGAAGTGAAAAAAGCGTTATTTTATTCGGATTGATGAAATTTCATGGGCCACTTATGGGCGTAAATTAGTTGCAGACCACGTATGAGAGGGGTCAGCCACCATTCTCAACAAGTGTCTGTGTGACATAAATGGCCATATCTTCCTGAAAAATGAATGAAGTTCAACGACATTTTCAGGAAATGTTTTCCCAGTAATTGTGCAAAATTAGGGTTCACCGGATTTTGGATTACTCACAGTACTTCCGAGATATAAGCGTTCAAAGTTGTTTCTGTTTCGATTTTTACAGGCTATAAGAGTCAAAGACGAAGCTCACAACATCCTTCAGGAGTACGTACTTGAACTCAATCAATGGACGACAAAATGGAAAGTGCGCTTGACAGGATGCTTGGACAGGACCTCGGTTCCGAATTCGACTTTTCAGACGATCTCAATACTTCCATTTACTACGTAAACATGGAAGTAAAAAGAGTCAATCTTTTTCTACGTTTGAAGGCTTGAAATGTCGGTTGTGGCTAGCAGAAAACACCAGATTTTTTGTATATTGGGTCACATACTAACAGTGCCTCTACGTTATGAGCCTTTTTCAAGATTTCACTAGTGCATGTTTTGTATTTTGATTTTTACAGGCCGCAAAACTCAATGTATTTGAACGTTCAAGGTCTTAACATGTTGGGGCCAGCGATTGAGTGATGCCCGATTTTTATCAAGTGGGTCACATATAGCACTTCCGCGTTATTTGCATATTAGCTATATGTAGATTTTTATATACCTCAAAAATGTATATATTTGAACGCTGGAGTATCAAATGTTTCTATATGACAGCTGAATATCGCTTCTTTCTCATTTTTTGGATCACACGCAGTACTTCCCCGTAAAACACATTTTCAGTTATTTTATTCGTAGTTTTTGGGTCTCTTTGCTTTAAATATGACCAACATTGACCTCTTTAACAAAACTGGTTCTGTATAGTATGGATAACACACAGTACTTCCGCCCTATGCCATTTTTTTAGCTTTTGAGATTTTTATGTACCGCAAGAGCGAATACATGAATGCCGGGAGACTGAATCTATCTCTATCTCTCTATATAGTATAATATTGTAGTATACTATAAATACGATGGGTTTCATCTTGATTTGAACTTGTCCAACATGCCGAACACGTTTTGTGGAGAATGAAAGTGGATTTATTTTCAATCATAACATTGACCACAGAAAAGTGAAAATTATTTCGTCTGTTGGTTGATTTTTGTATAATTCAACAATCTTTCAAAAGCAGAAAAAATTAAAAACCCACAATACATCGTTAAATAAGAGAAACTGCCTGAGTAGCTCAATGTGTTTAAGGCTAGTTATTCAATATCAGTTGAATTAAACAGAAGAGCAGTTGAGTTGTATACCAGCTTTGCGGCCTTCTTTCGAGTTTCTTGATTTTATAATTTGAATTGGTTATACCTGTTAACGACTCAAACATGGAATTACTGTGTTATCTATGCACACCACTGGTTTCTCTCAATTGTGCTCAAATTTCCCATATTTAGTATGCTGATGAGAGTGTTGACGATTCATTCATCAACAGTTCCACATACATAATAAGGTACCGAATTCAGAAAAAATACAGTTTAGTTTTGCTTGAATTTTTAATAAGAAAAATGCGTCTGCTCACTTCACAATGCGAATTTGTCTTGGAGTTTTTACATTGTTGAAACAGCGACAAGGACTTAACAAGTTGATGGGGATAAACATTATTTTTCTATCCATCAATCAATCTATTCCATCTACTTTACTTTACTATCCCATCTATCAAGCTATCAAGAATTATAAGCCACGGGCAAATCACGAGTATTTGCCGCATCATTCGCGTTGATGAAAGCTTGTAGAACTACCAGTTTCTATCGAACTCTTCCTCATGTATATAAAAAAAAATACTGTCTCAATTGATTGTTTTTCGCCGAAAAAATTAAAGCGAACATTGAGAGCGCATCAGGCACGATGGGTTCCAGCATCTTGGGGCAAAATTGCCCTGGAAATTTTCTGCAGAAGATTTGTTTTCAACGATTTTTCAACAAGCCTAAGTTCGGTTTCAATCACGTACCAAACGTTACTAATCTTCAGTTCAGTCAAGCCCAAGTCTGCGAATGGTGTTAAAAAGGGGGGAAAAGGTACCCTGGTAGGTATTCGGTTTACACGAGGACTACGTTGAACGAACCGGTTGGCTGTTCGAGGCTTCTCGTCGTTAACGAGTCCTCTTTCTCCATCTGCATGGCCGGGACAACAAGCATCATTTTATACGCGTCCCACTCCGGCCGCCTTGCAATCTATTTTGGGATCAACTAGTTTACAGGCCGCTAAATCGGCTGCACTTGCTGCTGTTTTATTAACCGTCCTACGGAGAACCGGGAGAGGAGCGCATCTCATACGCACCTCTCAGTCCCACCTGCATCCTCATCTGCAAACTCATGAACGTGCACACGCAGAAAACACTGCATAAATACGTTGGGGAGTAACGAAACCATCGCTATGTCTCCGTCTCCACTTTTCGTTCTGTTTCTTTCTTCTTTTACCTCCTGCTGAGGGTAAAATCTCAGTTTACACAACTAACCGTCCATGTAATAAGTTGAAGAGCAGCAGTTCGATGGTAAGTCGTTGGGATGAGTGGAGGAAAACCGGGAGAAGTTGCTCTCTTTCCCGTTAGGGGACTGAAAAAACCAGATCTGATAGAGACAACATGATATATGAAACTTGTCGCATATTACCAAAAGATTTTATTTGGTACTGCTATTCGGAGCGATATCCACTTTGGTACATTATTCGAAAGAAAACCATAGTAATCACCGAAGAAAAAAAATTCTAATCCCCTAAAAATTATTTGTTGTGTTACGTTTCAACGCATGTAGAATCTGAATATCAATTAAAACCAGTGGTGTGCATAGATCACACGGTCGGTATCAAGTGTAACCAATTATAAAATCAAGAAACTCGTACGAGGGCACCAACGTTAGTTTACAACAACTGTTATTGAAAAACTAGCCATCAGACACAAAAATAGAAAAACCCACAAATAAGGTTGACAATGCGGAAGTGCAGTATCAATGAGTCTAATGATATAAGCCAAATTTTGTAAAATGAGATCATTTTTATAGCAACGACATCGAACAATGCGCCAACAGACCTTGTGTCATTCACTCATCGTTACAAACATTCCAAAAAACGCCAGCATTCAAATATAATGATTTTTGAAGCCAGTAGAAAATACCCTCTACAAAAGCTCATAACAGGGAGCTAGATGGTGTGCGAGTCAAAGATGAAAATCAAATCATCTGGCAACCTACTTACCGTGAAGAACAATTAAATACATTGACGTATAGAAAATAGGTATTGACTTTTATGACTCGTAAAAGTCTCAATAAACAACGTGGAATAATTAATGTTTCAATTCTTATACGTCAAAGGCAGTGTGCGTTACGTATTGAAATTTCGATTATGTCGTCTTATTTGCGTTGGAAGAACATTTTCTAAAAATATCGAATTAACGATAGTCAATGCAGAAACGGTTCGCTCTATTTTTACCCGCCATCACTTCGGGTGACGCCCAGGACTGCATAGCGGCCAGAGCCTTTGGAGAGTAACTGTGTGCGCGGTGTTTCCAGTGAGTATAGAAGTATACTCAAGTATACTTCTATACTCAAGTATACTCAAGTATACTTCTATACTCACTGGTTGTTTCAGAGGGGAAGCCGATCCTACGTGAGTCATTTAGGAAACTAACCCAGGGGATTTTCCCATGGTTGCCGGCCATCCGAAACCACGCTGTCCAGCATTTCCCTTTCCGATTCAGAAATTCCTTCAATTCCCTGGCATATGGAAACTGAAATGCAAAGGAAAAGAAGTATTTATATAGTATTTGTTGTGATTTTACATTTCTGTCTCTACATTCGGATACTTCGATAAAACATTTCGGGTCTTGCACAGTCAGCATGATTTTTGTTTTTCAATTCATTTCAAAATTATAATCGCATAAGTTAGTGTTAGTTACTGTTATGACAGTGCTCAACGGATGATCTTGGCGTTTAGACATGATTGTCAGAACATGATCCACTGTCATATTGGCCTTTTGCCCTTTGTGAAGAAATAGCCAGGCTGTCCGACCTCGACCAGGGCGGTGCCATGTATTGATTTTAGGAAGTAACAATATAAATTTTGAAGCAAACGTCTGTGGCGTGGTCATCAAATTTACCCGAGCTCAACAGTTACCATTCAACAATATATTCAACATCAATTATCTGTGTTCACTGCAAGATAATTATCCATTTTACTGCTTTATATGGATTTGCAAAATCTGGCGAAATCAGTTTTGGTGTAGGCGATAGATTAAGTGCTTGAGTCACCTTCAGACACGCGTTTCTTTCTGGTTCCCTCCAGACTAGGAACGGCTTTGCTATGAGCCTGTGCCGTGTTCTTGGCGTCTACTTTGCTGATCCTGACGACCGTCATGTATGCGCATTAGCTATGTTCCAGGTGAGAATATACAACTCAGAAGTAAGTTACAGCGGGGGTTGCGAGAGGTCGAATACGAACGGTAGGTGAAGTGAAGTGAGTACTAGGTAATGGAGGTGAAAGAGTCAAAAGCGGAGCAGGTTTGGTAGGAGGAATGAGAGCGATATGCTCCTGATGGAGCAATGGAAACTGCGATGGAGGAAGTGGAGATGTAATTATATATCTCGACTCGTAGAGGCAGGCAATGAACACAGGGATACGAGGGACTGATGATTGTACTGGGAAGAGGGAGGAAACGACCGCTGAAGCGAAGGCAGATTCTGAGGAAGCTTCCTTTGATCTCCATTCAACCCCGTTACGCGCTCCACTTGGCGCAAGCCGTCTTTCCCCAAACAAACTATCGCATCTCATCGTATTCAAACAACAACACACAACATCACAATGTCTGGAGATTGAAGACGAGGCTTTCCTCCCTTCTAGTCGTGTAGCAACCAGCGAGAGACAGACAACTCACAAGTACCAAATAACCCTCGTTTCTCACTCCCTATCTCTTTCTGTCTTTGCCTCTTTGCCATAACCCACATTAAGACTAATTACTGATAGACAGATTTCCCCAACATAACGACTCCCTTGGTGAGCTCTCTATTGCCAAAAAGGTTTGCCCTCCCATCAGCACCAACAGAATCACAGCATTTGTCAATCTTCTCTTCTCATTCACTCACTACCATCATCATCGGTGGTGATGAGTTCCCGTTTCCAGGTTCTGGTGCTCCTGTTGTTTGCTAGCAACTTCCATCAAAGGACTCGGCAGCTTCACAATTCAACAAAGTTAACCCCTTCCCGAAAACGCTTCATTGAAACGTACCAACCGACCGACACAATCCTTTCCAAACATGGAAATATCTCGTCTTGTTTCGCCTCGGTCCCGCTCTCGCCTAGATTGCACGCTACTTTCTTGAAGTTAACCTTCTCTCCCACTCAACCACAACAGTTTATTCTCCTTTCGCTCGCTTTGGCAGATATATATATTCGACCAGCCTGGGGCACTGGGCACAGATCTTTCCCGGCTAAAAATATTTTATTGTTGCTTCCATGTTTACGTAGTAAAGGAAGTTTTGTGATCGCCCGAAAAGTCGAATTCGGAACGGAGGTGAATTTGCAAGATATGATTACTGTACTATACTCAGAAACCCCATCTTAACAAGTCTGTGTGTCCGGGTGTCTGTTGTGAAAAAAAAATGGCATGAAACATCATATCTTCGTACTGGGTTGGTGAGGGGGAGAAGAACCAGGCGACATGTTCTCCGATTTTTTATTTACTGGCCGAGTACTTTCGCCCGTTCGGGCATCCTCAGGGCGATCTAAATGTGCCAATTTAATACATAGTTATTGCATAGTTATTGTTTTTATTGTAAATAAAAAATCGGAGAACATGTCGCCTGGTTCTTCTCCCCCTCACCAACCCAGTACGATGAGAGATGCGACGACTCAACCAAGAAGATCATATCTTCGTGAAAACAATGAAACTCAATAGAATTTTCAGAAAATGTTCGTCCAGTGAATGTGCAAAATGAATTAGCCTTTTCGGATTTAAGAGTTATAACTCTTCAGAGTTTTACTTCCATGTTTACGTAGTAAATGGAAGTATTGTAATCTGCTGAAAGGTCGAATTTGGAACGGAAATGCATTAGCAAAAGATTTTCACAGTGACACTTTCTCAGAAACACTAAGAATCGAAGGGGCAGTGGAACCGATGGCTTCACGTCACCCTGAAGATGCCCTAACGGGCGAAAGTGCTCGACTGGCTAATTAAGAATCGCCGAGAATAAGTCACCTGGATTTTTCTCCCCCTCACACTCACTCGTTATTCCATGTGGTTTACTGTGATTTGTACCAGCCATAAAAGTCGACATCGGAAGTACTGTGTGATCTATGCACACCACTGGTTCAGCTTTTTCACTAGCATGTATTTTGTATTTTGATTTTTACAGGTCTCAAGAATCAATGTATATTTGAATGCCAAGGACTATTATACCTTGGTTATGTTTACCATGGCGATATAATGAACTTTCTTCCGCGTTATGAAGTTAATTCGAGGTTTTTTTAAGTTTTCGGATACCCTGGCTAGATTTCAACAATGATTTTAGTGTACTGCGGCCTCTGAATGATTTTCTTGATTTTATAATTGATTATACCTTTAACCGACTCAAACATGGAAGTACTGTGTGATGTATGTACACCACTGGTATTCTTCTTCAATCGATTTTTAAGGGTATTTTGAGTTAAAACTGACTTTTGTTTTAATTTCTCGGCTTTCGTCTGATTTTTGAGAAAGACTGTTTTTCACAGTCCGGGATATACCTACTAGGTATTTTCAAAATTCAGGTCAGTTAATGAGAAAAGAAGTTGATAGTTATCTTGGAGGTACTTTTTTGAGTCGATTAAAAATGAGTTTATATAGGAATACATTTATAACCGGTGAAAAAGTTACTGGTGGTTATCATGATCAAGTTACTACTGGTTTCATGGAATTATGGAAATGGTGAGCTTTAGTTGAAACCATGGCTAATGGAAGAATATTGAAAGTAGGTATCTACCTTTTGATTGTTTAATGCAGTAGGTGGTGTCCTTTCATCAAACACTTGGCCAAAGGGAAGTCCCCTGCGACCTGCCACGTCGGACAAGAGCGAATCTGAAGGCTCTCTCCCTCCTGAAGCTGTTTTGTACAAAAGGAGACTGCTGCTGACCCCATCCCACCTTTATTGACTATATGTAGATGTTTCTGTCCAGCACTGCGAAGCTGTTAAGGACTTGACGCATCTCTCCCTCCTCAGTAGTAGTGGCCTCTTCTGTCCCCTGACCGGGCTGCTTACAAGCTCAGACTTCGTAATGAGACTCCCATCACCATCGTCGTCCTTGCTTGTCGCCTTAATGCTCCCAGACCTAAGGGCTGAGAGAACTGTTGTAGCAGTGTCCACTACCTCCTTGTCTTCTCTGTATAGTACGTACACAAGACCCATCGCCATGGTCCGTTCGTGATTTACAATGTCGAACCACAAGCCCCTAAAGTTGCCTATTCAAAACGCCGTGCCCACAATGAGCAGCATCCTCAAACGCGCATCACGCATTAGTCAGCGGTCCGCTGGTGTCGTCTCAGGATCTGTATTGAGACGTGCCACTTTCGCTGAAAGCTTGTCTAAATCGTTTCAGAACTGGCCTATTACAGAAAAGAGAAAATACTCTTCCTTTATCTTTGTTGATATGTTGGCCGCAAAATCAATATATTTGAATGCTCAAGATCCTGGCATTTTTCTTCAGCTCAATAATGCTTGAGTTGTATGATTGGTGTCATACACAGTGCCTTCTCGTGAATAGCATAGTTAGTTATTTTATTTGAGCACTTCTGTATTTTTGAGTCCCTTGCCATGAAAAGTACCAACTTTCACGAAACTTGTTTTATATGGTTAGGATCACACCTTTGTTTCGACGGAGTTCGAAACTTCTCATGAAAAATCACGGTTGCAGGTACATTGACGTACGTCAATGTCATCTAGTATTTTGACTGTGACTTATTCTGACGAAGAAACACACTCTTCCATTGCACGATTCCTACAACCTCGTGAAAACGGTGATTATTCTCAAATGATCAGTTGTGTGAATTTTAAATTTGTTTAACCCGACGAAACTACAAAATCAGATGTCAAGCGACAGCCTTTGTATCACCCGGAGAATATGATGCTCTGAGAATACCTCACCTCGCATCGGTAAGCTCATTTCCCATTTTCTCGGGTAATTACTCCGTGTACTGAAACAAGCGAGGAGGTTTCGAATCTGTATCAGTTTACCTCAATTTCAACGAAAACCAGTGGTGTGCATAGATCACACAGTACTTCCATGTTTGAGTTGGTAACAGGTATAACCAATTATAAAATTGAGAAAATCGTACGAAGGCGGCAACGTTAATTTATAACAACTGTTATTGAAAAACGAGCCAGGAGACCTAAGAACAGAAATATGCACGCGTTGGGTTAATAATGCTTCCACAGTATGAAAAAATGCGTCATTAGTAAGTGTCATTCACGTCACAAACATTCAAAAACTTCCAGCGTTCAAATGGGTATATTGATTTTTGAAGCCAGTAGAAGAAACCCACTAAAAGCTCAAACATGTAACTACTAGGATATGGCAATATTTGTCACTCAGACCAAAGACAGATGAATGCAAGGACAGAGGGACACTCTGACACAAACAAATGGACGCACAGACTCTTGTTCAGAAAGTGAGCAGAACGCTCTAGGAGCAGGCGTGCGAAGCGTTCAGTTTCAGATAAAGCTGAGAGAGGTTTTCTAAGGAATACACCTCTGCTCAGGCAGTTTCCTCTTATCTAACGCTGTATAGTGGGTTTTGTATTTTTTCTGCTTTCTAAACCTTGTTGAATTATACAAAAATCAACATACAGACGAAATAATTTCCACTGTTCTACAAACGATGTAATGATCGAAAATAAATCCACCTTCATTCTCTACAAAACGTTTTCGGCATGATGTCATCGTTTATTATGTTGGATTACTTCGAATCGAAAAGAAAACCCATCGTATTCTTAGTACCTATGTTATCATTTCTGAATACCAATTTAGTTTTATGAAATCAAGCGTGATTCCCTGCCATTAACGAACATTTCTAGACCTTGAGCGCTCAAACAATTTTGAGGGCAAAAAGCATTCTAGATGATAACAATATTTTAATAACGCAGAATTACGTTATTTGACTTTAACAATAAAAATCTATCGTCATTCACCCGCCAAAGAAAACATTTCATGACCTTTTAAACGTTCAACTATGGTATGTGATCAAAACAATACAAAACAAGTGTTCTGAACGTGGTCGTACTTGGTCATATTTAAAGCAAAGGGCCCAAAAGTTACAAATCGCTATAATAATAATGCGTTTTACGAGGAATGCGTTTTACTGTATGTGACCCCAATAATAAAATCAAACAATGTCTAGCTTTCATATATTGGAAAATTTAAAGTCTCCCAGCGTTCATATATTCACACTTGTGGTCTATAAAAATCTCAAAAGGCATAAGGCAGAAGTACTGTGTGTTATCCAAACCATACAGAACAAGTTATGTGATCTAGTTCAAAGATGGTCATATTTAAAGCAAAGAGACCCAAAAATGACGAATAAAATAACTGTTAATGCGTTTTACGAGGAAGTACTGCGTGTGACCCCAAAAATAAAAATGAAGCGATATTCAGCTGTCATATAGAAACATTTTATGCCCTCCAGCGTTCAAATATATTCATTTTTGCGGTCTATAAAAATCTACATATAGCTAATATGCAAATAACGCGGAAGTACTGCATATTATGACCCACTTGATAAAAATCCCGCATCATTCAATCGCTGGCCCCAACATTTTAAGACCTTGAACGTTCAAATACATTGAGTTTTGCGGCCTGCAATAATCAAAATACCAACCATGCACTAGTGAAATTGTGAAAAAGGCTCATAACGTGGAGGTACTGTATGTGACCCAATATACAAAAAATCTGGTGTTTTCTGCTTACCATAACCGACATTTCAAGCCCTCAAACGTTGAAAAATGCTGACTCTTATAAATAGCCTGTAAAAATCAAAACAGAAAAAACGTTGAACCCTTATATCTCGGAAGTATTGTATGTGATCCGAAATCCGGAAAACCCTGATTCTGCACATTTACCGAGAAAACATTCCCTCGAAATTTCATAGGGTTTCATCCATTTTTCAGGGAGATATGGCGATTTATGTCAGTTTGTGACCACAGACAGACGGACACACAAACACACAGACTCTTGTTCAGAAAGTGATTCTGAGTTTACTACTAACTGTGAAAATTACTTCCAACAGGACCTCGGTTCCAAATTCGACTTATCAGACGATCTCAATACTTCCATTTACTACGTAAACATGGAAGTAAAAATAATATCAAGCTAACGCGAACATAATCACTTAGGTTTCCTCTTGTGCTCACGCTTGTTGCTGAACCATTTTGAAGAAAGTTAAGTACATTTCCACCAACCATCCTCGTTTTCCTCCACTAAGTTCCAACCGTCGAATGCTACTTGAGTATTTAGAATTAAAATAGCTTTTTTACGAACAGCAAACGAATGCGAATATTATCGCCCCCACTTGCGAGAACGCTGTTCGGTTCCCTGAAGTGAACTCGCGCTTTAATGTTTATTTTGTCGATCAAATCCATTCCACTTTCTTGGGAGGTCGTTGAAAAGCTACCAACGCGCCGCATGCCGGAGCTGTTCGTATGCATTTATAAAGGAAGAGTAAAATGTATTTCCTTTTTCTGACTGTTTTTCAATTCCTTTCAATAGAAGAAAAAGTGAGCGGGACAGAGATGAAAAAAGTTAGGATTGCTATTTTTCTTTTGACGAGGAAAACTCAGGTTAGAAGAGAGAGGATCGATGTGTTGTGCTGGCTGTGATGGTGGAACAGCGTTCAGATAAAGGGACTCTTCCACCGGCGAAAAAGTCGACGAGTAGGTATGAGCGAAATAGTGCGGGAGCTGAAGGAAAAAGCTTGAAACGAGATGGACGACGCAACGCGAGAGAAAAAGACAGATTGGGAGAAATGCAAAAGTGGGGAGCCAATGCAAACAATACTAGATCAAGTTGATGAATTGGAAATAGAATCCTTTGATGTGCCACTTTTCAATTTACATTGGTGGTTAGGAAAAAGGGGTGATCAATGCTTGTAAAAAGAGCACCGTGCCCACAAAGCAATGTAAACAGCGGATTGCTACTCTACGCCGATGTGCCCAACGACAACAAACCCTCTGCTTTCCCTTTGCTTCCTTTTATTCATGAAAAAATAGCATCAATATTGACTCTATGGAACACGCTCGCCAGCCAAAACCTTAAAATCCTCGGAATGAATAAAATTGACATTCGCATTTGAAAGTGAAAAGCATGATTAGTGATGATAAAATACCTCACAATATCTCTCTTAGATATCTATTATTGTAAGGTATCTCACAGTCGAAACCTTTTTTACTTCCATGTTTATGTAGTAAATGGAAGTATTGTGATCACCCCAGAAATCGAATTCGGAACGGAGGGGAATCCGGGAGAAATTTCCATGGTACTAGCTCTGGAGCACATTCTGGACAACAGTCAGTCTGTCCGTGGTCGAAAAATGACAACGTCGTCATACCTCTTTCGAAAAACGCTGCAAATGATTGTACAGTGGTTTATTATTCCTTGGCTTCAATAATGACTTAAGAAGACTATCCATTCCTGATAGTAATTATTCCGAACATGTGTGAACATTCCAACCGAAAAACAGATTGGTAACTATAAGGAGCAAGCAAATGACGCTTGAGTTTTGTACATTGGGTCACACACTACACCTCCACGTTATGGGCTTTTATCATGATTTCACTAGTAGGTACGTATTTTCACCGGCAACAAAAATA
Source organism: Tupiocoris notatus (assembly GCA_037159825.1). Lineage (NCBI taxonomy): Eukaryota > Metazoa > Arthropoda > Insecta > Hemiptera > Miridae > Tupiocoris > Tupiocoris notatus. The sequence continues at coordinate 4,106,455 of JASJUZ010000090.1, forward strand.
AATGTATTCAAACGCTCTAGGTCTTGAGTTGCCTGTGAGTGAAAAATGAAGCGGGGGTTTTCACCAAGTGGGTCACATACCGTACTTCCGCTTTTTTATTCCTACAGACTGAAATATGAAGATTTCTAAGGCATATCACCTTTCCACAGGCAGTTTCCTCTAATTTAACGATATTTTTTTGGGTTTTGTTTGTTTTGTTTTGTTTGTTTGGGTTTGTTTTGTTAACGATATGTTCAAAACATACTGAATCATGAAATAACTAACATAACATAACTAAAAATAACTAACAGACAAAGTAATTTCCTCTTCTTTGGACGAAGGGAATCTGAAATGGTTTTTAGGTGAAGGCGTGAATAGCCATCTTCAAATCGGTATTGTTAAAAATCGGTTCACATAAATGCTGATTTGCTCTGAACAAGAATCATGAAAACTCATGATATTTGTTATATTCTAATTAATTCGGAATCTATAGGCTTCTCCAATACAATTAAGAGAGGCGCCGACTCAAAAAAATGATCAATCTGGAGGCGATTCAGAGGTGAAAGGAAAGTCTTTTAATCATTTGGGAACTGAGAAATAGTAATTTTTATATTATTAGGGGAGGTGATCCAATCAATTTTCATTATTTTTTTTCCTTTTCAGAGTTTATTTTATAGAAAAATATTTTTGAAGACGGTTTTATTTTATTTTATATTTTTAAGTTTTTTTTATTTTTCTCTACAATCATGGACAGCTCTCTTCACAAAATTTTCCCGAACTTTCATTATTATAAAGTATAATGGTTACTTAACTACTTTCAATGTAATTATGTTGATTGAGAGTGAGTTCGAACGCTTGGAATAATCCATCCACTGATTTGGGTCTCTTGGTCAACATACCGAATGCTTTGATCCCATTGATCCACCTTACAAAACTCTAATTGACTACACCATTGTTGGTTACTGAATTGCACAAATTCACTCGTTCTTTATTTCTCATACGATTATAGAGTGCTTTTCTGAAGCGTAACCGCAATCACACTGAATGAGAGAATCCGAACAAAATTTCAGAAATTCGCCAAACGTTTGTGCATTATAATGAAGTTATTTGGCCTTCAAAACCATGAAACTTCTTGAAAATTTAACGCTGAGTTCAAATTTTTTAACGAGAATGCTATGACTAACGTAGTTTTTTTTCTACAAGCATAAATAGTCCTAAAAACGTGATTTTGAAACAAAATTTTTAGAAATACGGCCTAAAAAGTAACTTCATTTGATCCAATCATTACCAAATTTGGATCATGTAAACCAGACTCAACTTTGAACAATTTAAGTTTAATAACTACGGAAAAACAGTTTTCGTTCAGAAGTTAGGAGGTCTCAAACAAAGGTTCATTAAAACATCGATTGCTCCCTTATTATGCCACTTAAACTTGATTTTTTACCATCGTTAGAAAGCTCTAGCTAAGTGCTTTCAAGTGCAATAGTGTTCATATTTTTTTTCTCGACGTGGTTGGGAACGGTGCTCAAAAAACCTCAAAAAAGGTAAATTCGGCATCACGTTTTTTGTTACACGTTCTTCTCTACACGCCATATGAGAATGCCGAACGAAAATTGCTGCTAGGCTGTTATAGACAGATAAATTATGAACAAAATGGGACCAAAAACAAAACAATCGAGCAATTATTCTAGAAGTTATATGCTTGCAAAGTCATAACTTTCTCTTTTCGCAAAAATCACGTTTTCCGACATTTCTTCGCATCTGGGGACGTAAATACTGGATGGAATCAATTGAAAAAATTATGGGACCTACCTGGATAGTAACCCTTTCAAACAAAAAAAAAAGCAACCCGATCGGACGTACAGGAGCTGAACGCCATTGGACAACACATACTGAAACCAGTGGTGTGCATAGATCACACAGTACTTCCATGTTTGAGTCGGTAACAGTTATAACCATGGTATAGTATGGTATGCGTCTTTCACTCGCCATTACAATGTCAAATACCCCCTCTAGCGTCAAATATATTGATTTTTGCAGCCTGTAAAAAGCTCAACAGCGATAAACGGCGTAAGGCGGAAGTACGGTGTGTGATCAAAACAAGGATTTTGAACATGGTTGAAGTTGGTCATATTTAAAGCAAAGAGGCTCGAAAGTTACAAAAGCGCTAGAATAAAATAACTGAAAATGCGTTTTACGAGGAAGTAATGCAGCTGCATGTGACCCCGATAATAAAAATCAAGCAATATTCAACTGTCGTAAAGAAAAATTTAAAGTCTAAAGTATATTCACTCTTGCAGCCTACGAAAATCTCTAAAGCAAAAAAACGGCATGAGGCGGAAGTACTGTGTGTTATCCCAACTATACAAAACAAGTTTTGTGAACTTGGTCAAAGTTGGTCGTATATAGAGCAAGGAGACCCAAAAGTACTATAAGGCTTGAATAAAATAACTGAAAATGCGTTTTACGAGGAAGTACTGCATGTGACCCGGAAATTAAAACTCAAGCAATATGCAGCTTTCATATACAAAAATTTAAAGTCTCCCAGCCTTCATATATATTCACTCTTCCGGTCTATAAAAATCTCTTAAGCAAAAGAACGGCATGCGGCGGAAGTACTGTGTGTTATCCAAACTATGCAAAACAAGTTCTGTGAACTTGGTCAGAGCAGGTCAAATATAGAGCAAACAGCCCCAAAAAGTCCAATAACAGAAAATGCGTTTTACCAGGAAGTACTGCATGTGACGCTGATAATAAAAATCAAGCAATATATTCAGCTGTCATGTAGAAAAATTTAAAGTCTAAAGTATATTCACTCTTGAGGTTTATACTTACTCTCAAAAGTCAATAAACGGCATGAAGCGGAAGTACTGTGTGTTACCCAAACCATGCAAAACAAGTTTTGAGAACGAGGTCAAAGTTGGTCATATTTAAAGCAAAGTGACCCAAAAAGTACAATAACGCTTAATAAAATAACTGAAAATCTTCTTGGTTGAGTCGTTGCATCTCTCATCGTACTGGGTTGGTGAGGGGGAGAACCTATGGTTCCACATCACCCTGAGGATGCCCGAAGGGGCGAAAGTACTCGGCCAGTAAATAAAAAATCGGAGAACAAGTCGCCTGGTTCTTCTCCCCCTCACCAACCCAGTACGATAACTGAAAATCGTTTTACGAGGAAATACTGCATGTGACCCTGATAATAAAAATCAAGCGATATTCGGCTATCATATGAAAAACTTGAGGTCTAAAGTATTCGCTCTTTCGGTTTATATTAGTCCCAAAAGCCGAAGAATGTCATGAAGAGGAAGTACTGTGTGTTACCCAAACTATACAAAACAAGTTTCGTGAACGAGGTCAAAGTTGGTAATATTTATAGCAAAGAGACCCTAAAAGTACAATAACGCTTAATAAAATAACTGAAAATTCGTTTTAAGAGGAGGTACTGCAGGTGACCCCGATAATAAAAATCAAGCAATATTCAGCTGTCATATAGAAAATTTAAAGTATAATGTATGTTCACTTTTGCGGTCTATTAAAATCTCAAAAGTTAAAAAATGGCATATTGCGGAAGTACTGTGTGTTATCCAAACTATGCAAAACAAGTTTTGTGAACGAGGTCAAAGTTGGTCACATTTAAAGCAAAGAGACCCAAAAAATACAAATAAAGTAACTGAAAATGCGTTTTACGAGGAGGTACTGCATGTGACCCCAATAACAAAAATCAAGCGATTTTCAACTGTCATATAGAAAGATTTTAAGTCCTCCAGCGTTCAAATATATTCATTTTTGTGGTCTATAAAAATCAAAATGTGGCAAATGTGCAAATAACGCGGAAGTACTGCATGTGACCCTTTTGATAAAATTCAGGCATCATTCAATCGCCGACCCCATCATTTTAAGACCTTGAGCGTTCAAATACATTGAGTTTTGCGGCCTGTAAAAATCAAAATACAAAACATGCACTAGTGAAATCGTGAAAAACGCTCATAACGTGGAGGCATTGTATGTGACCCACTATACAAAAAATCTAGTGTTTTCTGCTTGCCACAACCGACATTTCAAGCCCTCAAACGTAGAAAAATATTGACTCTCATAGCCTGTAAAAATCGAAACAGAACAAACTTTGAACGCTTATATCTCGGAAGTACTGTGTGTAATTCAAAATCCGGAAAAACCTAATTTTGCAGAACCACTGGGAAAACATTCCCTTAAAATTTCATAAGGTTTCATCCATTTTTCAGGGAGATATGGCGATTTATGTCAGTTTGTGACCACAGACAGACGGACACACAGACACACAGACACACAGACACTTGTTCAGAAAGTGTTTCTGAGTATACTACTATGAAAATTTCTTCCATCAGGACCTCGGTTCCGAATTCGACTTTTCGGACGATCTCAATACTTCCATTTACTACGTAAACATGGAAGTAAAAAAACCGCAAGTCAACCATAGTAACCTCCTCCTTTTGAAGTCGGTTAAAAATACTCATATGCGGGCACTCGAATTTGCCTGTGGCGATTAATTTAAATTCGGTGGTTACTTGTCGCAATATTTCAATCAAGTAGGTGTATCTTTTTCAACGTACCTACATGCTGATCAACAGAGCTAGAAGAAATCTTCGCGAAGGGCACTTTTACAAAAACTAAAAGTAGTCGTTTAGGCTCAAACTCTTGAGCGTTGAGAGAACAAAGCCAAAGAGTCGAATACGTTATTAACAGCAGAAGAACGACCCCTAAATAAGTTGGAAAGCGAATTCGAAAAGCGAAGGGCGCGAAACCTTTTCTTGCCGTTCTATCAAAGGTGCCAAGAAACGGCAATTAAACGAGCTAATTGCGTTGTTGTAAGGCAAAAGTAGCAAAGCAAGGAAAGCAATAAGTCGCAGGTCGACTTATCAAAACTTCCAAATGAATGGCGCTCCAAATCCGTGGCATTATAATTATCAACCCCTTTATCCGGCGCATTGTCAGAAATCCAGCCCCGTTCCTTCATGCTGCTTTGCTCTGACTTCGCGAAGGCAGACTTCTTCTATCAACTCGCTTGTTACAACTTACCTTTCTTCGAATTGCAGAGTCAAGTAAGCCCATTCACTGAGAAGTGACTTTCTTTGAAATTATTCATTTTGTTGTTCGGTCGTATTTTCAACTGTTGCTAATTAAATGAAAGACATTCTGATGATACGCGTTAGAGAATAACTGAATTCAACCAATTTCATTGGCATCGCACAACGGGACGTTTTGACCATCTTCTAGTACCATCAACAACCCCGGCCACGAGTAAACAAATGCAGAAAATTATGTTGCAAATCGCCATTTATGTAGTCGAAATGATTGGAGCGTAACAAAAGTTATCGGTTGTTGCAAAACGCGTCAACGAGCCCCTTCCTTATGATTCTAGATTGTGCATCAATTGTCTAGCAGTCATGTCATCACGCCGAATTTCACTGATTATGAAACGTTACTCACGGCAACTGTGATAACTCAAGAATTATAAGATCTATCAACCCTGTTATCGTTTCATACGATTCACCATCAGAAAATGTATATAAATTGATACCAAACACACCTTTGTCTTTAAAACCATGGATAATACGAATCCCTTCAAAAATACCCTTAAAAACAAGGGAGCGATTGAAAATGTCAAACAATACACCTTCTATTGTTTCGTCAGAAAAGTGTTAACGGTGGACGGACAGGAGATTGACTTCCATATTTACATAGGAAATGAAAATATTGCGATGATCTGAAAAGAATTTGGAACGGGTGACCTGTTGGAAGGCATTTTTATAGTACTATTTATAATACTCAGAGTCACTTTCGGAACAAGTGTCTGTGTCAATCCTTCTGTCCATCTGTCCGTGATCTGTGGCCAAAAAGTGACATAAATCACCATATCTCCCTGAATAATGAATGAAACTTAATGCAATTTTCATGAAAAATGTTTTTCTAGTGGATGAGCAAAATTAGCTTTTATCGAATTTTGGCTAACACTGTTCATTTGAGATATAGCGGTTCAAAGTTTTTTCTTTTTCGATTTTTACAGGCTATACGAGTCAATATTTTTCTACTTTTGAGGTCTTAAAATGTTCGTTAGGGCAAGCGGATGACACTTGATTTTTGTCCATTGGGTTATTATACACCGTACCTCCACGTTACGAACTGTTTTCCCAATTTCACTAGAGCGTATTTTGTATTTTGATTTTTACATGACGTAGAACTCAATGTTTGTGCTCTTGAAATGTTCAGGACGACGATTGAATGGTCCTTAATTTTATCAAGTGGGTATTTACAGTACTTCCTAGTTATCATATAGGTGCCTGCATTGTTCTATTTTTGGGTCTCCTGGCTAGTTTTTCAGTAACAGTTGTTGTAAAGTAACGTTGCGGCCTTCGTACGATTTTCTTGATTTTATAATTGGTTAAACCTATTACCGACTTAAACATGGGAGTACTGTGTGATCTATATACAGACCACTGGTTTTTATTCGATGTTTGGATTCTATGTACCTTGAAACGTAAATTATCAAATTTTGATGGGGATCAGCAATTTTTTCGTTGCCGATTACGATGATTTATAATTGAATGATAAAACATAATGGAGCGTACTGTATGTACATTCCTATGAAGTGAGCGTTGATGATTGAGGGAATGACTTTTACATTCCAACATTAAGGTGATAGATATGGACAATGCGGAGAGACAACTCCCATTACAGAAGAGAACTACTGTACTTGGCGTCAGTGATGTTTTTTTGAGGAATTAATGCGGGTTCCTTCTCGCAGTCTTGTTCTATCGTTCGAACTGCTGAAATGCTCACAGTTCGCTGTTATTGTTCATTGTCTTTCCTGCACTATTAATTTAGAAATAAATTAGCATTGTTTTGACACCCGCAACAAGGAAGCTGAATAATCGCCCGAGCATTGTCCTGCTCCATCGCTCGCACTCAAGCACAGTCGACAGACAACACAATACAAAGGGTAGGTCCGTACTCTGTTTGAGTTTTAGGTTGGAAAATACCCAACTCATTGAATGGAATTTGATTCTCGCACTTTAATGTTAACCAATTGTTGGGTCAAAGCCACCTTGATCGCCACCTCGATGTCACGCTTCAACTCCAGAACCATTCCCTACACGCCGAGTAGCTAGTCTTCGAGCACGCAGGGGCCACCAAGTCCTAGCGCATGCGCACTAGGCTAAATAAATTTGTAGGTTTACTGTCTAGTGTAGTGGTATGGAGCGTTAGCTCTCTGCACGGTGGAGCCGGGTTCGAATCCGGCTGGGGTCAATCTCACATTTGGCCCGCCCTTTCGTCCTCCACACTCAGGGGGGTGAGGCATTGAGTAGCCACGAGCGAAATCGTCAGAATTAATAAGTGCAGAATTGATGGATAATCTTCTGATTCCCCTATGGGAAAAGCTGACGACGTCCACGACGGGAAATCCCAGTTGGACGAAAATCCAAGGTGAAACTCCTTGTTTACTTTGCTTTTTTTTTTTGCTTTTCTTCGAGCACGCCCGGCAGAACGTATTGGTTATTTCCTCCAAGATCACGTAGTTAATAGAAGTAATTTCCCGTTATAGAACTGCATAACCAGGGGAGAAGCAATACGGCTTACAGTTTATAAGGGCCGTCGAGTGTCATACCCAAATATCTAGCTTGACTCATATAAGGAATCACAGTATTATTTAGAAAGGCCGGTTTGTAATCTAGCTATTGATTGGTAAAGTTGAGGTGTTCTGACTTTCCCTTATTCATTTTGATTCTCCATTTACCTGTCCATTTGTTAATTTTGGAGGTAGCTCGATTTAATATGGCCATTGAATAATCGTTCCTGTTTCCCACTGCAAGTATTGCAGTATCATCAGCAAATGTACCAGTTGTTTTACAAGAAACTTCAGGTAGAACGCTGGTGTCAAGAGATACAGGAGTGGGCTCAGCACGCTACCTTGTGGTACACCAGCATTGATTTGTTTTGCATCTGAGAATGCATGTACCTGCTTGATTCGAAAATACCTATTTGAGGGTACCAATCAAGGAGTTCTACATCTTTGAAAGAGAGCATCTTTTCCAGTTTCTACTTGAGTCCTTCGTGTCAGACTTTGTCAAATGCCTGAGAAACATCCAGGATGATTGCTGAACACACTTTTTTCTACTCGAATGCCTGTTCAATTATGTTGACTATCCGATAAATGTGTCAATTGTGAAGTGCTTCTTCCGAAATCCAAATTGATGTATTGGGATCAGCTTGCGTTCTTCAATGATCCCTATTAGTCTCTTCTGAGTTAGTTTCTCAAACAATTTTGATAGTTCAGTAAATAGGAAAAATAGTTCAGTAAATGGGTCTGCACAATGGTACAACGTTACCTGATGGGTTGGCTTTCCTGGCTTAGGAATCATGATGACTTCCAGCAATTTTCCATAACTTCGGTACGTATTCAAGTTTTATTAATGCATTCATAACCTGGATGATTTTTGTAATTACTTTCCATTGGAGTTGTTTCTAAAGTTGTCCTGTTAACAGATCGGTAACCAATAAGGATTTCTACCCCATGCTTAATATAACGACACTGCATGATTGTTTGCGAAGAGCAACTTATTTATCAAAAATAGACCTAAGAAGGCCTTTTTGCAGGTACCACTTCACGATGAGGAGAGTCGAGATATAACGTCGTTCATTGTGCCAAGCCGAGGTCTGTTCCGATTCACCCGAATGTGTCTCGGCCTGACTAACGCACCAGCGTCTCGCCGATTCTATCTTCCTACATCTTCATCCACAGGTACCCGTCTTTTTAGATGACATTTCAGTATCTCTACTCCAGATTTTGAGTCCCACTGTAACGTCTTGAAAGAAGTCCGAGGCTAAGGCGGATCTCTTAGTCAACTCTGGGAAATGCGAGTTTTGATGTAGCGAAGTCCGTTTCTTTGGGCTTAAGAGTTAATCGCGATGGTATTAGCGCGATAAAGATAAAGTCTATGGCTTGTTGGTACCGCTGCTTCACACCTGATTTTTCCTCCATTGTATCTCCCTTAACTGCCCTGCTAGGTAAGAAAAAACTTGGGTCTGGTCTAGCGATCAGGGTGTGGCATTTGAAAAATTGAAACCTGTCTTAACGTCCGCACTGATTCTAGCTTCCAATTGCTCGTCAACTGGTACTGAATAATTTTTTGAAACGCCCTCACGAGCATTAACAATCGCGTCTTTGAAAATCGATAGCTCGCCTTCTTCTGTTTCCATATCGTTCGAAGAATGCCACCTCGATGTTTTGAAGAGGAACTCGCGGTTCATTCACGCAAACGCGCCCGAGTTCGGGTCGGTGTTGACACTTAAAGCCCGACGCACTGTAGATGCTGTCTGGCCCGACGTAAGGACAAATAGAAAAAAGAATCATTCACTTTCTTATGTCAAGAATTAAGAGACGGAACCGCATCGTCTTGTAAATATGAGACAATATCCGCCTCATTTTCTCGTTTTCCCTTTTACTAACAGCCCATCACCCTGGGCCTATAGATTCCTCCCTATACTACCCTGAGTCGTTCCTCCTCTAGTTCCAATGCTGTTCAACTCGAGGGTTACCGCCCTCGTCCGTATGTCACAACTCGTAACGACTGCCATGAATAATCAACGAACACTCGTACGTCTCACCACCACCCCTCACAGTCTTTCCGATTTTCTACTACTTTTTTATCCCTTTAGAACCCTTTGGAATTGAGGGAGCAGAAGCGGACATTAGTAGAAAGAAAAAATATTACATCAATCGTCGAGCGATAATCGCTTAGGACGAAGCGTATTTAAGCGTTTTCACTTCTACAAAATCCAACTGTTGATTTGACTGGTTGATCGATTATTGAACTCATTTCTCCACCGGGGAAGGATTAGATAGCAACAAGACCCTTTCTTACGCTTACCTGAATTGAAAATATACACCTATCTCGATTCACCAGCGAAAAACTTGACGGATGTATAAAACGCGAAAAATAGTTACATAGGTCCAAATTGAATATTTGTATTAGTCATCGCATAAATTGAAGTACTCACACTTGCAATGGGAACTTCACAACATAACATCAGCACAAGTGACTTCATACATATTGAAGCGTGTGATAAATTTCAAATCTATCTTTGTACTGTTGAGATTAAATGTACCAAGACTGATTATCTATTTATAAAGCTATCAAACATGACCTAAAACTTTTCGATAAGTGCTTTAGTAAATCGATCGATGATTATTCCATTGAAAGAATCAACTAGTTATGAAAAAAAATAATTAAAATTGATATCTAGGAGGTGCGAGGGGGAGGAAAATTGCGATTATTTATTGGCTAGCAAAGCACTTTCGCCCATTTGAGCATCCTCAGGGCGACGTGGAGACAAAGCGACCACAGTCTGGCTATTCAACTGATTTTTCTCCCCCTCACACCTCGTGGACATAAAAAAATGCGACGAGGAGAAGGAAAAATGCTGCAAATGATCGTAAAGTGGTTTATTATTCCGTTCCCTTCAATAATGACTACCAACATGTGACATCAATAAATTATTCCGAACGTTTGTCAGATCAGTAACTGTAGAGGGGAACACCGTAGCAACTCTTGTAATTTTTATCATTTTTATCTTTTTGTAGGTTGAGGGGGAGAAAAACGAGGCGACCTCTTCTCCATTCTTTTTTATTATCCAGCCGAGTACTTTCGCCCGTTCGGGCTTCTTCAGGGCATTATAGGACCAAGGGTACCTATAGGCACCCTCCAAAAGAATGGAGAAGAGGTCGCCTCGTTTTTCTCCCCCTCAACCTACAAAAAGAAGTAATGCGACCACCTGGAGAAGAAAAATTTTTATCTTTCTTAATTTCCAAATTAAAAGCTGAATTTTTGCCAAACGGTACAGCTGAAGAGTGTTTGAAGACCATTCCAACGATTATGGAACGATTTTCATGACTCTAAGAACGCTCGAGTTTACCCTTATGTCGAATTTAGTTAAAGAATTGAGCTGTTGTCAGGCCAAGATTGATTTTTGATGAAAATTTCAAGCATTTAGCTTTTATAGTGATGACGGCGTACGCGGACAGACAGCATTTTGGTTTATTATTCAATAATAAACCATTGTAATCGCCAAAGAAAAAGAATTTCTAACCCCCCCCCTCAAAGTTTGATGTTTCACGTTTCAAGGCATGTAGAATCCGAATATCCAATAAAAATAAAAACGCTGCAACTGATTGTACAGTGGTTTATTATTCCTTCGCTTCAAATAAAATTTCAGAAGACTATCCATTTCAGATAGTCATTATTCAGAACATGTGCGAACATTTCAACCGAAAAACAGATTGGTAACTATCGGGGAAAATTCCGTAGCAACTATTGTAATTTTAATATATTTTATTTTTCTTAATTTCCAAAATAAAAACTAAATTTATTGCCCTACCGTACAGCTGGAGAGAGTGTTTGACGACCATTCCAATGAGTATAGAACGATTTTTATTGCTCCAAGAACTCTCGAGTTATACCCTCATGTCAAATTTCTGAAAATCTCCCAAATTCGAAACAAAAGCTGTGATAACTCGAGAACCAATGGAGCAATCGACCCCGCGATGGTCTCATTCGATTCAGCGTCCAAAAATCTATATAATTTGATACTACGTACACCTTTTTCTGAAAAACCTTGGAAAATATGAATTTTCTCCCCCTCAAAACCCCCCAAAAATACCCTTAGAATTGAGCTAGCAAGTTGGTTCAAGAATTGGGCCGTCGTAGGACCGAAATTGATTTTTGGTGAAAATTTCAAAAATTTAGCTATTATAGTTTGGCCGGAAAAGTGTTGACGGCGTACGGCGTACGGCGGACAGACTGAATTTTTTTTATTGGATATTCGGATTCTACATGCCTTGAAACGTAAAACATCAAATTTTGAGGGGGGGTTATAAAATTTTTTTTCTTGGGCGATTACAATGGTTTATTATTGAATAATAAACCAAAATCATCGTATTCATAGTATAATTATCATTTCCTAATATCAATTTAGTTTTATGAAATCAAGTGTGATTCCCTGCCATAAACAAATCAGAATGCCAAAAAGCACTCTAAATGCAAAAAATATTTTAATAACGCAGAAGTATGGTATACGGCGACTTTAATGATAAAAATCTATCGTCATTCTCCCGCCATAGATAACATTGCACGTCCTTTCAAACGTTCAACTATATTGACTTCTGGCTAAAATTTCTGATCGAAAAAAACTACTGGATAGCACGGATGTACGGCGTGTGACCCTAGCGGTAAAGATCAGGCGTCATTCACTCGCCATTACAAATATTTAATACCTATTTATAGCGTCAAATATATTGATTTTTGCACCCAGTAGAAAGCTCAACAGCGATAAGCGGCGTACGGCGGAAGTACGGTATGTGATCAAAACAGAACAAAACATGGTCGTTGTTGGTCATATTTAAAGCAAAGAGACCCGAAAGTTACAAAAGCGCTAGAATGAAATAACTGAAATTGCGTTTAGCGAGGAAGTACTGCATGTGACCACGATAATAAAAATCAAGCAACATTCAACTGTCATAAAGAAAAATTTAAAGTCTAAAGTATATTCACTCTTGTGGTCTATAAAAATCAAAATACAAAACATGCACTAGTGAAATTGTGAAAAAGGCTCATAACGTGGAGGCACTGTATGGTACCCTCTATAAAAAAAATTGGTGTTTTCTGCTTGCCATAACCTAAATTTCAAGCCCTCAAACGTAGAAAAATATTGACTCTTATAGCCTGTAAAAATCGAAACAGAAAAAACATTGAACCCTTATATCTCAAATGCACAGTGTGTTTTTCAAGTTTTGAAAAAACCTAACTTTGCTCAATCACTAGGAAAACATTTCCTGAAAATGTCGTTGAATTTCAATAATTTTTCAGGAATATATGGCCATTTATGTCATTTTGTGACCACGGACAGACGGACACACAGACACTTGTTCAGAAAGTGTTTCTGAGTATACTGCTATGAAAATTTTTTCCATCAGGACCTCGGTTCCGAATTCGACTTTTCAGACGATCTCAATACTTCCATTTACTACGTAAACATGGAAGTAATACTACGTAAACATGGAAGTAAAAACGATCCCGCATCTGATGTAAGGTTAATATTGTGACTATTGGTCTCACTATTGAAATGGTATTGGGTTAAAAATTGTCCGCTCTTTCAAATTGTAATTGATGCAAAAGCTATTGAAAACATGAAACTATTGTGGAGCTAGTGTGCCACGCATTTCCAGCTGACGCGCCGCAGATTGTCATTTGGCGGACTTAAGGTTCCAGATCTTATAGGTCTAGTGGTACAATTATATAATGCAACTTTGATGGTCATAGAATATGTGAAACGAAGGTCGCACATTTTTGTTGCGTATGGTCCCGCTATATAAAAAGTATTGCCTTTTCCCGTGTGACTATTTCAGTAGTTTCGGAAAAGTACAGTAATTGTGGATTCTGGGACGAAAGTAATAGAGGTAGAAACATAGAAATGTGGATGGCCATGCTTTTACGGAATAGCATAAAATTATGCAGGAAACGAACGGTCGGACGGGACGATGTTCCATTTGAATTGCATTGTTGTGAAGATAAGAGCGATGGATGGTAGGTTTAAGGGACCGGTTCCTATACTGCAGGCACCCAGCATTCAAGCCAACGCGATAGTCGAGCAGAGACAACTGTCTTCCTCTCCAGACAACCCGACCAGGTTCTTTTTGTACCGTCGCCTCGTAAAAGTCAATTAATAAACAAAAATAAACATCTCAACATCCTCAGGCCTTTAGACTTGCTAGTTCTAATCGTATTGCTCTTCAGAGCTCAATACCTACGTACCTACTGCAGCTCGGAGTTCTCCCATATTTTTACCCTCCAAATAGCTCTTGAACGGAGTCATACAATTTTAAATGGCCAACCAGCAGGACGTTGCATAAACTGTTTTCACCAGGGAACGAAATTAATTTCGATGAAATTATGCGTCAAAAACTACATTGGTAGAAGTATCTTATACGTTGGTACACGATAAGAAGTCCCCATAACGCTGGGCCGATTCTCATTTTGAAAACTTCGTAATCGTAGAAGTTAAAAAAAGAAAAGAAATTCAAGTCATAGAAGTTACGCGGAAGCCAAGAATACCTTGACTTGACTGACACACTCTACCTGATTATTCTTCAATCGTACCTTTCCAATGACATCCTTGGTGTTCATTGCGGAGAGGCGATGCCACAGTCTTGCAATATTCGGGCTGGTGTCCCACAAGGGAGTATGCTGGGCCGCTTCTCTACCTGTTCTTCGCAAGTGACTGCCTTCAAAATCAAAATCTGAAAACGGCGCACTCAGAAGATGACGTCGCTGTGTTATCCAAAAATAAAAGCAGCCATACAGCTGGGATAAGTCTTCAACGTTTTTCGAAAAGGTTGATGAATGGTGTAAATGCGGGCGCACCTACCAAGTCACAGGTTTTCTAATTCACCTATCTCCGCTATGTGACTGTACCGTCCAATCAGCTTCCAGTACCGTCATTTTCATCAGTTCGATACCTGGGATTGATTATGGGCCATAAACTGATCTGGAATGAACACAGATCAACTGCATTTATCCGAACTCGGCAAAGGATATGTACTCCCTCAAATTTCTCCCTACAAATCCAGCTGTTTGTACCTCTCCGCATAAAAAACCCAATGTATCTTGCACTTCGTCGAGCAATCTAGCAATACGGATGTGCCATTTGGTTTTCTGCTTCCGATTCCTAAATCAAAATGTGCATGGAGGACACAGCGTACTTTCATGTTTGAATCGGTAACAGGCATAACCAATTAAAAAATCAAGAAACTTGTACGAAGGCCGCAACGTTAGTTTACTACAACTGCTACTGAAAAAATAGCCAGGAGACCCAAAAATGAAAAACCCACATATTAGGTTGATAATGCTTCCGCAGAATGTGAGCCTACTGATACAAGCCAAGTTTCGTAAAATAATATCATTTTTTATAGTAACAACACCTAAAAATTGGTCACTAGCCCTTAAGTGTCTTTCATTCATCGTTACAAACCTTCAAAAACCTCCGGCATTCAAATAGATTTATTTTTGAAGCCAGTAGAAGAGACCCACAAAAAGCTTGTAACATGGAACTACACGGTGTGCGAGCCAAAGATAAAAATCAAGTCATCTGACAATCTGCCATGAAAAACGTTTCAAGGCTTTGACGTATTGAAAATATTGACTATTATGGCTTGTAAAAAAAACTTAGTTACAAATAAGTACCTATGAATTTACGATAAATTAGTAGGTGCCAGGTAATAAGCCTGGGTCTGGACGTGAAGACTCATAGAAAAATCTGAAATGGTTTTTTGGAAAAGGCGTAAGTAGTCATCGTCAAATCGATATTGTTAAAAATCGGCTCTCATAAATGCTGACTTGCTCTGTTCAAGTAACATGAAAACTCATGATATTTATATTCTTACTAATTCGGATTCTATAGGCTTCAACAAGAAGTTATAAGAGAGGCGCCGACATTAAAAAGTGACCAATCTGGAGGCGATTCAAAGGTGAAAGGAAAGTCTTTCAATCATTAGGGAAATGAGAAATAATAATTTTCATATTCTTAGGGGAGGTTGTCCAATCAATCAGGGAGTGGTCAGGTCATTACGATTAGTTAAGTAGTCCTTAAAATTTGTAGTTGGTGACCTTTGGCTGAAGATCATGAGACATGAAGGTCGCTGACATACATGTTATGTTCTGAAGTATTTATCATAAAAAGTTCCTATTCAAACATTTGGTTGAAGTTGAGCGAGGGAGCACAACTAGGATACCGTAATCATAGGGTCTCACGTCGCCCTGAGGATGCGAGAATGGGTATAAGTGCTCTGCTAATTGATACCTAATGATTCAGCGAATGAGTCGCCTAGTCCCCCCCCCCCCCCCAACCAGTTCGACAAGAGGTACGGAACGTTGGTGAATGGTTTGTGTTCAAGAAGAAACATTTTACCTAACGAGTCTGCGGGATGTAAGAAGAATAGCCTTGCATGCTACAGATTTAGTACTCCGAGCATTCTCTGGGTTGGTGAACGACAAAAACTTGGAATCATTAACTAACTCTTGCTCACATTAATCACAGCAGCTCGACTAAGTCGCGACGTGAAGCGAGGGCTTTATTGAATTGTGAAGTAACACACATAGGGCATCTCAGGAGGAAGCTCGCAAGAAACCGAACGAGCTACAATCCTCTCTGTTAAGCGAAACGCAGGGAAAGAGAGAGGGTGTTCACGAACGAACAAATGGTTCGAGTATCAAAAAGTTTACCCGGTTGAAGACTAATGACATTTTCGGGCATCTCTCCTCTCGAATTCTCGAATGTTTGCCACCTTAATTAGAGCAACAGAAACTTTAAAAGCCGGAACAATTCTTGAGTTCGAACATAGTCGGCTGATGAATGACTGAAACCGAGTTTGTGTTAACGATTTCTTAAGAGCAAAGCAAAAAGTACCGTCTTAAGTTGAAAGAGAAAGGAAGGTTTCCTGATTGCCCCAACAACAGCACCCTTGCTCATTGGAGTTTCTTTGAAAATCGAATAAACTTCTAGCAAGGAAACATCGAGCTCTGTACGCCCTGCCAACCGTGTCATCTCAAAACGAATGAAGGGAGAAAAGATTTCCGATTGTTTCATTAATCGTATTTTACATATTTGCAAAGGTTAATCGAGGGGCTAAGAATGCTCGATGAAAGGTAGGTACTCTCGTTCTCCAATAATAGGATTAACATTTACTGAAAATTCACTTAATGTGATTCCTGTAGTTCTTCAGAAGTATAGTTTCAGCACTTCCCCGAATTTCATTAAAAACCATTGGTGTGCATGAATCACTCAGTGCTTCCATGTTTGAGTCGGTAACAGGTATAACAAATTTTAAATCAAGCAACTTGAACGAACGGCTCAACGTTAATTTACAACAACTGTTATTAAAAAACGAGACAGGAGACCCAAAAATAGAAAAACGCGCGAATTAGGTTGATATTGCTTTCGAAGTATGTGAGCCTTGCAATAAAAGCCAAGTTTTGTGAAATTAGATCATTTTTGTAGCAACGACACCTAAAAATGTGTCACCCAACGTCATTCACTCATCGTCACAAACATTAAAAACCTCCAGCGTTCAAGTACATTGATTTTTGAAGACAGTAGTGGATACCCACTAAAAAGCTCGTAACATGGAACTTCTCGGTGTGCGAACCAAAGATATAAATCAAATCATCTGACAACCTACTTGCCGTGAAGAAAATTTCAAGGCTTTGTACTATTGAAAATTTGACTTTTATGGCTCCTAAAAATCACAATAAACAAAATCGAATAATGTTTCAATTGCTATACTTCTAAAGCAGAGTATGTTAGGTATTGAAATTTCGATCCCGTCGTTTTATATATCTATATATATCACCTCTACTCAGGCAGTTTCCTCTTATGTGACGATTTATTGTGGATTCTGTAATTTTTCCGCTCTTTGAACATTTTTGAACTCTATACAAAATAACAAACAGACGGAATAATTTCCTATGTTCTATGTACGATGGAGTTATTTTGTTGAAAATAAACCCACTATCATTCACGGCAAAACGTTTTTGGCATGTTGTCATCAGTCACTATTTTGGATCAGTTCAATTCGAGATTAAAACCCATCATAATCATAGTATATTATCTTTTCTGTATATATATATACTTACATGAAATCAAGCGTGATTCCCCGCCGTTATCGAACAGTCCTTGAGCGCTCAAGTAATTTTCGCGTCCGAAATCATTCTAGATGCAAACAATATTTCGATAACGAGGAAGTACGGCATGTGACGTTAACGATAAAATCCATCATCCTAAACCCTCCAAAGACAACAGTAGATGACTGTTGCTGATGACAGTAGATGACCGTTCAAATATTATGGCGATTTTGTTCATTTTTTTGGCCACAGACACTGAGACATTTTGTTCAGAAAATGATTTTGATTATTCTACTATGAAAATTTCTTCCAACAAGACCTCCGTTCCAAATTCGATTTTTCAGTCGATCCCAATACTTCCATTTATTATTTAAATAGGGAACTGCGTATCAAGCAGAATTTTACGCAGGGTTAACTTTAAGTGCAGTTACATGATGAATGGCTTCGACTAATATCAATGCCCTGTTCAAAGCAGCCAAAGGGTAGTATAGAAAATGAACGCTGGAAATATCGAATTGCGGTCAACGATACGCATCGACGATCCGAAACGTCGTTAGAGGACGGCAGTTCAAATTGACGGGGCAAGGAATATTTTAGCTTTATTCCAGATGGGAAACAGAAGAAAACGAAAAAGCCATGGTCGAGCGTAAGTTTACCGTAGAATAGAACAACAGCTAATGAGCCTGGTCGTTGGTCATAGGGTGGGAAGAGTGACAGCTACTCCCGATAGGAATCGTCGTTGACAAGAGAAGCCACCAAGTAACAAGGTGGTCTGAATTGTCCGTCTTAACATGGGAATTTGTTACTCTGCTTACTCACTTAAGTATGTAGTAAATCCTCGGTTTATCCTCGCCAATCTTTGCCTTTCATTATCGAAACAATAGCATTGTTCCGTTGTCCTTTCATCGCGCTCATCCTTTTCTTTCGCCAGTTTGCTTTCCGTCACTTGCTCACATGCAAATTGTACTTTAATACTCCTCCGTGGCTTTGAGTTTGAGTATCGGGCCCGTTGTTTGTTTACCAGCCAATTAGATCCTGCGCCCTTTCACCGTAACCGCCCCTTTCTTCCTCTTCTGCGCGTTGCATATCTGAGTGTAGAAAAGGCAAGCTGTTCCACAGTTGGAAACCAATTAACTTACGATAGGACGCATAACTATGTGACGATCAATACAAATGTGAAATCGGTTACTTTGTACTCGAATGACGCTTTCGCATTATCGTGATTATTCAATACTTTTGATAGTGTTCAATACATTGGAAATCAGAAATGCTCCACAAATTGTCACGTTGGTGAGTTAAGACACTGCCCAAAATTTCGGTGCGTGAATAATAAATTTAGAAACCACAATCTGTTCATAAAAATATAGGACAAAAAAAAAAATAGTCAAAAATTCCACTGATTTTTTTAAATGAGTCATAGCGATTTCGGCGTTCAGGCCATCATCAGTAACAATCTTACAACGTTGTAAGATTTTTACTGATGATGGCCTAAACACTGAAATCGATATGACTCATTTAAAATCGGTGTACTTCATAAACAATCTTTTTGTTAAAGCATCTCCTGACGATTTTTACTTCCATGTTTACGTAGTAAATGGAAGTATTGAGATCGTCTGAAAAGTCGAATTTGGAACCGAGGTCCTTTTGGAAGAAATTTTCATGGTAGTATGTTAAGAAACACTTTCTGAACAAGTGTCTGTGTGTCCGTCTGTCCGTGGTCACAAAATGACATAAATGGCCATGTATTCCTGAAAAATTATTGAAATTCAACGACATTTTCAGGAAATGTTTAGCTAGTGATTGAGCAAAGTTAGGTTTTTTCAAAACTTGAAAAACACACTGTGCATTTGAGATATAAGGGTTCAATGTTTTTTCTGTTTCGATTTTTACAGGCTAATTATAAGAGTCGATATTTTTCTACGTTTGAGGGCTTTAAATGTAGGTTATGGCAAGCAGAAAACACCAATTTTTTTTTATAGAGGGTACCATACAGTGCCTCCACGTTATGAGCCTTTTTCACAATTTCACTAGTGCATGGTTGGTATTTTGATTATTGCAGGCCGCAAAACTCAATGTGTTTGAACGTTAGAGGTCTTAAAATGTTGGGGTCGACGATTGAATGATGCCTGATTTTCATCAAGTTGGTCACATACAGTACTTCCGCGTTATTTGCATATTGACACATTTTCAGTTATTTTATTCAAGCGTTTTTGAACTTTTTGGGTCTCTTTGCTTTAAATATGACCAACTTTGACCTCGTTCCCAAACTTTCTTTGTATGGTCTGGGTTACACACAGTATTTCCGCCTAATGCCATTTTTTAGCTTTTGAGATTTTTATAGACCGTAGATTCTTCTATATTTTCTTTTATTATTGTAATGTTTAGGTTTATACCTGTAAAATAGAATAAATAAACAAAGAAATAAGAGTGAATATACTTTAGACTTTAATTTTTTCTATATGGCAGCTGAATATTGCTTGATTTTTATTTTCAGGGTCACATGCAGTACTTCCTCGTAAAACGTATTTTCAGTTATTTTATGCAAGCCTTATTGTACTTTTTGGGTCTCTATGCTCCATAATACGACCAACTCTGACCAAGTTCAGAAAACTTGTTTTGTATAGTTCGGATAACACACAGTACTTTTGCCGTTTTTTTGCATCAGAGATTTTATCGACCATAAGACTGAATATATTTTAGACTTTAAATTTTGGTTTATTATTCAAAAATAAACTATTGTAATCGCCCAAGAAAAAATTTCTGACCCCCCTCAAAATTTGATGTTTTACGTTTCACGGCAGAATCCAGAATTCAAGGCAGTAGAATCCGAATAGGTATCCAATAAAAATAAAAAACGCTGCAAATGATGGTACAGTGGTTTATTATTATTTCGCTTCAATATTGATTTAAGAAGACTATCCATTTGTCATTTTAAATATTCCGAACATTTGTGAACGTTCCCACCGAAAAACAGATGGTAACTATAGGAGAAAACTCCGAAGCAACTATTGTAATTTTAATCATTTTTATTTTTCTTAATTTCCTAATTAAAAGCTAAACTTATTGCCTAACGATACAGCTGGAGAGAGTGTTTTACTACCATCCCTTCCTTAAAATGTGTAGTTGGCGAATGAGTTGCTGCGAAGTTGTAACATTTTTGTTATTTTTTCCTTTTCAGAGTGTATTTTATAGACAAAGTTTTTGAAGTCGGTTTTATTATTTTTTTTTATGGTTTTTTTTTATTTTTCTCTTTTTAGTGACTTAAATTATGGACAGCTCTCTTTACAGAATTTTCCCAAGCTTTCATTATTGTGTTCTTGTCACTTACTACTAACCGTCCAAACTCAATTCATAAGTCAGTTGAACGTTGAAGTTCTAAAGTATAATGATTACCTAACTACTTTCAATGTTATTATGTTGATTGAGAGTGAGTTTGAAAGTTTGGATTAATCCATCCACTGATTTGGGTCTCTTGGTCCGGATACCGGATACTTTGATCCCATTCATCCACCTTACAAAACTCAAATAATTGCCTACACCATTGCTGATTACTGAATTGCACCAATTCACTCGTTCTTTATTTCTCTAACGATAATAGAGTGATGATTTTCTAAAGCGTACCCGCAATCGCACAGAATGAGAGAATCCGAACAAAATTTCAGAAATTCGCCGAACGTTTGTGCATTATAATGAAGTTATTTGGCCTTCAAAACCATGTTATTTATTGAAAATTTAACGCCGAATTCAAATCTTCTAACGAGAATGCTATGACTAACGTAGTTTTTTTTCTACAAGCATAAATAGTCCAAAAAACGTGATTTTGAAACAAATTTTTTAGAAATACGGCCTAAAAAGTATCTACTTTTAGTCCAATCAATACCAAATTTGAATCACGTAAACTAGACTCAAATTTGAACAATTTAAGTTTAAAAACGATGGAAAAACAGTTTCGGTTTGGAAGTTATGAGGTCTGAAACACAGGTCCATTAAAACATCGATTGCTCCCTTATTATGCCACCTAAACTTGATTTTTTACCATTGTTAGAAAGCTCTAGCTAAGTGCTTTCAAGTGCAATAGAGTTCATATTTTTTTTCTCGACGTGGTTGGGAACGGTGCTCGAAAAACCTCAAAAAAGTGAAAATCGGCATCACGTTTTTTGTTACACTTTCTTCTCTACACGCTATATTAGAATACCGAACGAAAAATTGAAGCTAGGCCCTTGTAGGCAGATAAATTATGAACAAAATGACATCAGAAACAAAACAATCGAGCAAGTATTCTAGAAGTTATAAGCTTGCAAAGTCAAAACTTCCTTTTTTCGCAAAAATCACGTTTTCCGGCGTTTCTCCGCGTCTGGAGACGTAACTACTGGATGGACTCAATTGAAAAAATTATGGGACCTACCTGGATAGTAACCCTTTCAAACAAAAAAAAAGTAACCCGATCGGACGTACAGGAGCTGAACGCCGGTGGACAACACATACCGAAAAACGCTGCAAATGATTGTACAGTGGTTTATTATTATTTCGCTTCAATATTGATTTAAGAAGACTATCCATTTGTCATTTTAAATATTCCGAACATTTGTGAACGTTCCCACCGAAAAACAGATGGTAACTATAGGAGAAAACTCCGAAGCAACTATTGTAATTTTAATCATTTTTATTTTTCTTAATTTCCTAATTAAAAGCTAAACTTATTGCCTAACGATACAGCTGGAGAGAGTGTTTGAGGACCATTCCAATGAGTATAGAACGATTTTTATAGCTCCAAGAACTTTCGAGTTATACCCTCATGTCAAACTTCTAAAAATCTCCCAAATTCGGCACAAAAGCTGCGATAACTCGAGAACCAATAAAGCTATCGACCCGGCGATGGTCTCATTCGATTCAGCGTCCAAAAATCTATATAATTTGATACCACGTACACATTTTTCAGAAAAACCTTGGAAAATATGAGTTTTCTCCCCCTCAAAACCCCCCAAAAATACCCTTAAAATTGAGCTAGCAAGTTGGTTCAAGAATTGTGCCGTCGTAGGACCGAGATTGATTTTTGGTGAAAATTTCAAGAATTTCGCTATTATAGTTCGGCCGGAAAACTGCTAATGGCGTACGGCGTACGGCGTACGGCGGACAGACAGAATTTTTTTTATTGGATATTCGGATTCTACATGCCTTGAAACGTAAAACATCAAATTTTGAGGGGGGGTTATAATTTTTTTTTTCTTGGGCGATTACAATGGTTTATTATTGAATAATAAACCAAAAAAAAAAAAAAAAAAATCCCGCTAGACGACCATAGCAACCTCCTCCTTGTTTGAAGTCGGTTAATAAACGATGACAACATGCCGAAAACGTTTGGCGGAGATTGAAGGTGGATTTATTTTCAATCATTACATCGTCCATCGAACAGTGGAATTATTTCGTTTGCTTGTATAATTGTTGATTTTAGTATAATTCAACAAGGTTTAAAAAGCAGAAAATATACAAGACTCACAATACATCGTTAAATAAAACGATACTGCCTGAGTGAAATTCGTTCTAATATTTTCGGAAACTGTTTTCCCAGTGCAAATAAGACGACGCGATTGATAATTCAATACCTAACACACACTTTTTCAGAGTTATAAAAGGTAAAACTTTATTCCATGTTGTTTTTGTGTTGTTGTAAATTAACGTTTCGGCCTTCGTACGATTTTCTTGATTTTATAATTGGTTATTTATACCTGTTACCGACTCAAACATGGAAGAACTGTGTGATCTATGCACGTTGCGATCATCTGAAAAGTTGAATTCGGAACAGAGATAAATTTGGAATACATTTACACAGTACTAGACTCAGTACATTTTCACAGTTCTAAACAGTTCTTGAACAATGGTCTGTTTGTCTGTAGTAAAAAAAATGTCGTACCTAATCGTCATACTCTATCTACCGATGTCTCGACCTTCGAGACAGTTCAGTAGTTCACATTTTCAGAGTTTACCTAATCGCCGAAACCAATTATAGTAGAATCACCCAACCAAGATAAATGTGACTGATTTTTTTCAACTCCCAGAAAAATCAGTTTTTTAAGTCATCAAATTTCGGCTCTGAGTAACCAGTAGTAGATCTAACTTTCTAATCAAATAGTATTCAGTTAAAGTCTTTTTATGATCGACTTTTTATGAAATTCATCGTGGAATGAGAAATTGCCTTCTAAATAAAGGTTCGAAAAATGTAGGTCACTACGTTTATGCTGGCTCCTCATTTCAAATGACATACCTGCATAATTTTTCGTCTACCTACGCTTTTCAAGAGTTGCAAGGTGAACAAATTATGATAAAATATTACTATAATATCGTGCTTAATTGGGGATTTCGAGATAAAAAAAACTGGTATTTATGGCACTAAGATGAGAACTCCAATAATTGAGGAAATCAGCCTGAGTCAGAAGCGGCTATGCTATCTGGCGATTGAGTTGCAAACTGTTGACATGTGGGCATAGCATGTTTCTTCGCCCTTCGGTAGATAGCAGTGCCTTTTCCAACGCTCGCGTTAGAATCTCTGTCACTTGGACGATTGAACTATGCTGTCGTGTAATTGAAGTAAAGGAATGATGAAGTATACGATACTGAAATCAAATATAATATTATAGTATAACAGCTATTAATTTATAACTAACGTGAAATTTTCTGCAAGTTAGGGGTTGAACCCTTTAAGGGACATGACAGGAATTTTGGAGAAAAAAATATTGTTGGTTGCCAACACCCATGAAATAACTAATACCTAATAATGAAAGTTATCCAAAATAATTCACCGCCGCACACCGTACCTACACATTACCAGTTTTGGTTTTCAATAATACACCATTGTAATCGCCCAAGAAAAAAAAATTAAAACCCCCCTCAAAATTTGATGTTTTACGTTTCAAGGCATGTAGAATCCGAATATCCAATAAAAAAAATTCTGTCCGTCCGCCGTACGCCGTCCGCCGTCCGCCGTACGCCGTCCGCCGTACGCCGTACGCCGTTAGCAGTTTTCCGGCCAAACTGTAAAAGCTAAAAATTTGAAATTTTCACCAAAAACCAATCTCGGTCCTACGACGGCCCAATTCTTGAACCAACTTGCTAGCTCAGTTTTAAGGGTATTTTTGGGGGGTTTTGAGGGGGAGAAAATTCATATTTTCCAAGATTTTTCAGAAAAATGTGTGCGTGGTATCAAATTATATAGATTTTTTGACGCTGAATCGAATGAGACCATCGCCGGGTCGATAGCTTTATTGGTTCTCAAGTTATCGCAACTTTTGTGCTGAATTTGGGAGATTTTCAGAAATTTGACATGAGGGTATAACTCGAGAGTTCTTGGAGCTATAAAAATTGTTCTATACTCATTGGAATGGTCGTCAAACACTCTCTCTCCAGCTGTATCGTTAGGCAATAAGTTTAGCTTTTAATTAGGAAATTAAGAAAAATAAAAATGATTAAAATTACAATAGTTGCCACGGAGTTTTCCCCTATAGTTACCGATCTGTTTTTCGGTGGGAACGTTCACAAATGTTCGGAATATTATTTAAATTGATAAATGGATAGTCTTCTTAAATCAATATTGAAGCGAAATAATAATAAACCACTGTACAATCATTTGCAGCGTTTTTTTCACGATTTTACCAGTGCGTATTTTGTATTTTGATTTTTACAGGCTGCAAAAATCAATATCATTATATTTGAGCGCTGAAGATGTTGAAATGTTGGAGACGGCGATTGGATGAAGTCGGATTCTCATAAAGTGGATCACATACTGTAATTCCTTGTTATACGTATATTACTATGTTTTGATTTTTCCAGACTGCAAAAATTATTACATTCAACTGCCGGGGGACTTGATGAGATCAGAAAAATGTTTCTTTATGTCAGCTGAATGTCGATTGATTTTCATTATTAGTGCCACACACCGTACTTCCTCTAAATTCGCATTTTCAGTTATTCCATTTGTGCACTTTTGTATATTTATTTGGAACTCCTTGCTATAAAAATGACTCCATATCAATAAACTTGTTCTGTATCGATTGGATCACACACCGTACTTCCGCGTTATGCGGTTTATTGAATATTTCGATAATTTTTACAGGCCGCGAAAAAAATCAATATCTTTCACGCTGGAGGTTTATAAACATCAATCATCGCATTTTACAAAACTTGGCTTTTATCGTTATCATAGGCTCACATACTGCACTTCCGCATTATGAATGATTCGTTTTTTTCTATTTTTTGGTTCTCCTACCTAATTTTTCAATATCAGTTGTAGATTAATAACGTCGCGCCCTTAGTACGAGCTTCTTGATTTTATAATTGGTTATAATTGCTCTTACCGACTCAAGCATGGAAGTACTGTGTGATCTATGAACACCACTGGTTTTTGTTTGAAAGGTTAACCATCCGGGTAGGTCCCATCATTTTTTTAATTGAATTCATCTCGTAGTTACGGCCTCAGGTTCGGAGAAATGCCAGCAATCGTGTATCTCAAATGTACAGTGTGTTATCCAAAATTCAATAAAAGCTAATTTTGCTAATTCACTAGGAGAACATCACCTGCAAATTCCATTGAGTTTCATTCATTTTTGAGTGAGATAAGGCGAATTATATCACTTATTCACCCCCCCCCCCTTATTGACACGCGGACACACAGACACTTGTTCACTCTGTAAACATGACAGTAAAAATTAATTTCTGATTTTCGTCCTTAGCGAAACACAGTGTGGTCTAAGTACATTCCTTACCCTTATTTTTATTATTTTTTATTTTATATTTTCATTTATTTGTTTATTTTTTCAAAATTTGAAAAATCTATTTTAGAGTCTACGCCCACGTATGTATTGGTCTACAATCTACATATTTATCAATGTTAGAGCGATTTATTCTGTTCCACATGCTGATACTGACCGTTCGATAACGTCATCATGCTCGAGACATGCCATAGTTGTTTATTGTAGGTTCGTGTGAACGACAAAGACTGTGTGAATGGGAACATGACAGTGATTTGGGGTTTAATCTATTTATTTGAGCAGGCCGCTGCGGCCACATACGGAGAATTTTGTATAGTGTGAAATGAGGGTGCTACGATAGATGGAATGCTTGTAGATGACTACTGGACCGGAGAGGGGAGTGCAAGATTGGTTTGAATCTGACGATAACATACCCATGATGGGGGAGGGGAAAACCGAAGCTTCTTGCAGCTCCTGTTATGTTGGTGCTATACGACTCTCGTTTAGTGAGTACGTCGGTCCTCAAACGGCTCGAACGGTCTCGAGCCAACCCAGCAAACAATGGACAGATTCCGAGTTTCCAAGTGTTCTCCTCGCGTGCCCAACTCTGTTGCGGCCACCCATCTGACCAATGTTTTTCAGGTGATTACTTTCAAAAATTATTAGTCCGAGTATGGTATCAATTTACGAACGTTTCATTACGTTCGGTACGACCAACGAAACTCACTACTTTAAACATGTTTCACTTGTTAGTATTTTATTTCGTTTGTTCATATATTTTTAGGGCATTAATATGACGCCATTGAAACGTAACCTGCAATTCTTGGTTGAGTCGTCGCATCTCTCATCGTACTGGGTTGGTGAGGGGGAGAAGAACCAGGCGACATGTTCTCCGATTTTTTATTAACTGGCCGAGTACTTTCGCCCCTTCGGGCATCCTCAGGGCGATGTGGAACCATAGGTTACCACAGGGCTGTGGTAACCTATGGTTCCACATCGCCCTGAGGATGCCCGAAGGGGCGAAAGTACTCGGCCAGTTAATAAAAAATCGGAGAACATGTCGCCTGGTTCTTCTCTCCCTCACCAACCCAGTACGGTAACCTGCAATGTATGCTCCCTTTTGAAAACAAGTTCGTGAGATCGTAACTGTTTTGATATCGTTAGTTCCAGATACACAAAAGACGGGTTGTAACTTACAATGGGCAGTGTTATGTGCATACAGAATCACAGAACTTGGTGCGATCAGCGGGGATAGCTAAGTAAATGTTTCGATAAGTTTTTGTTCACAGTCATCTTATTCAATCATTCGAATTTAGATATCAACCGATGTGTACCGAAATAACTTTTTGGACGAGTACAGCGAGTTGATTTCTGCTCGTTCCGTTCCATTGAAGAATCGGAAAAACTATTTAGATCTTGAAGTGATAGGGACTTCGCCCAACGCCAAAGAAATTCAGCAAGAATTCTAGAAATTCGCGTCTTAGTTGATGCTCGGATCGATGCCCATTGTTGTTGTGTCGCTACCAGTAAAATGTACTATGTACGTACATCAACCAACTTCCAGAACATGCTATCATAGTTTCATTATAAAAATTACATTTCAAGCTCGGTGAGCGAACTTGGTTTTGAGAAACTAGTGAACAAACGGGCTGTTTCGTTAATTACCTTTCAAATTTCCACATTTAGATGAAACGAACTTAATAGGTAGAGATTAGACTTGGAATTAAAATTAGCAAAATGTCAAAAACGTATATAAAATATTGTGAAACCTCTTTACAACCTCAAATCCACAAATCTACACAGTGGCATAGAATGGTACTATATATTTCGTCAGGATGTTACAACACAGCTAAGCCAGTAGAACACTTACCGAAACGGCACCGTTTCTCTAATTTGAGTGAAAATATTGTTTCATTCCTCGATTTGCTAATCGAAGACCGTGGGTCAACTGAGTCAGTTTGTAAAAACAATAACCGAGTCGAAATCTTCAAATTATTGTTTCAAAACACTCTTGTTGAAGGAACTGCTAAAAGTCTACCCGAAATGTCCAAGTTGTTAACCCTGATACACCATAAAATATTCAACAATCGTAATTATTCTCGATCATTTTGAACATTCTGCATGAATGCAAACGTGTAACAAAAATCATCTTTTTGACTTCGAGAAAGATCAACAATATTTCCATCGACACCTGAAACATCCTTGAGAATGTGTGTCACACATGTAAATAATAAAGGGCTGGGTGGTATGAGGAGTTGAGAAATGTCAACCTGGATTGTTGCCTTTGAAGGTGGCAAGCGTAAGGAGTGAAATGACGGAAGTTAGAAGGCCACACAGCGTGTGACACTTCTCGTCACAGATGTTTCCAACTCGGGGTGACCTAACTTGAGGAGGGATACAACTCATCCACCCTTCTCTTAGCCAGATGTTTATTGGTTTGCTAATATTTGCCTATTTGTTCAGGATCCAGGGTCACTCAGTTCGGATAACCGCGTCTAACTTGTCTGTGTCGAACTCACTAATTTTGCCCACAATACGATTACAATGTTATTAAATTTACCGAATCGGTATTTCGATTTAAAAAAAAAAAAAAAAAAACCTTTGTTGACGACTGACTGTAGTTTATTATTTTATCGTCGAGATGGTTATTATTTTAGTTCCCTAAATTTCTATAAAATCTACTCTGTCCTTTCTGAGCAGCCTATCAAACTTGTTCCGTCTAAGACCAGTTGTGTTAAGGTATTACCCACAAACATAATAATTGGCCCTTCGGTCTCATCTTCAACTGGTTGACCACCAATTGCATACAGTCCACTGTAGAGTAAATTTGAGAAGAATAAAGAAGAGAATGAGAAAAGTTTCATCGACGATGCCTAGACATATACGCTCACGGACAATTGTGACTCGAGCATCGAGTGCTGCGTCGCAACGGGGAGACGATAATCAGTCGGGGATCAGGACGACAGGCACTGCAACCGTGACTTCTTGCAACCATGCAAGGAAGGAACGAACTTTTGAAAGGGATGGAGGATGAACTACTCCGAAGCATGGATGAGCAGAACACTAGCAGGTTCGTTAAGTCATCACTTTTCAAATGCACCTGACCATGTTAATCTTCGCAAAAGTAGAAACAAGATAGGATCTCAGAGCACATCAAGAATGTCTATGATCCGCTGCAAGATCAATGACAGCAGCACTCACTATTGGCGTGGCACACGCTATAAACAAATATGTCCCCATACGAGACCAAAATGTCTATGCACCATCCACAACTTCCCAAGATCAGTGACAGTTCATTGGCATTACGGTAAGTGTTTACCAAACATTCCGGGCGATCCAAAGGAGTGGCCAAATTGTGTAAGCCAACACAGAAGATCAACCGAATTGCGTGGCTTCTCAGATTTTGAAAACCTTAGCCGGCTACGTAAGTGTTGGCACGGTGAAGCAAAGCTATTCGTTTGAAGTTCACTAGCTCTACCAGGAAATGAAAAGAAAATCCTGAATATTTTGGAAAAACGTTTTGGTGGAACAGAATACATAATTGTTGAACTAGTTCAAAACATTTTGAGATTGCCATCAGTTGTTGATGAAGATATCAAAGGTTTTATTAAAGTTGCCTCAGAAGTTCTAGATTATGGTGTCGCCGTTCATGTCTTTGGTAATTAACCGACATCAAAAGGAGGAGGTTACTGTGGTTGACTTGCGGGTTTTTTTCGGTATGCGTTGTCCGATGGCGTTCAGCTCCTGTACGTCATAGATCGGGTTATTTTTAACCGACTTCAAACAAGGAGGAGGTTACTATGGTTGTCTTGCGGATTTTTTTTTCCGGAATGTGTTGTCCACCGGCGTTCAGCTCCTGTACGTCCGATCGGGTTACTTTTTTTTTTGTTTGAAAGGGTTACTATCCAGATAGATCCCATAATTTTTTCAATTGAGTCCATCCAGTAGTTACGTCTCCAGACGCGGAGAAACGCCGGAAAACGTGATTTTGCAAGCTTATAACTTCTAGAATACTTGCTCGATTGTTTTCTTTCTGGTGTCATTTTGTTCATAATTTATCTACCTACAAAGACCTAGCTTCAATTTTTCGTTCAGCATTCTAATATAGCGTGTAGAGAAGAAAGTGTAACAAAAAACGAGATGCCGATTTTCACTTTTTTGAGGTTTTTCGAGCACCGTTCCCAACCACGTCGAGAGAAAAAATATGAACACAATTGCACTTGAAAGCACTTAGCTAGAGCTTTCTAACGATGGTAAAAAATCAAGTTTAGGTGGCATAATAAGGGAGCAATCGATGTTTTAATGGACCTGTGTTTGAGACCTCATAACTTCCAAACGAAAACTGTTTATCGATTGTTTTTAAACTTAAATTGTTCAAAGTTGAGTCTAGTTTACGTGATCTAAATTTGGTATTGATTGGACTGAAATTAGATACTTTTTAGACCGTATTTCTAAAAAAATTGTTTCAAAATCACGTTTTTTGGACTATTTATGCTTGTAGAAAAAAAACTACGTTAGTCATAGCATTCTCGTTAGAAGATTTGAATTCGGCGTTAAATTTTCAATAAATATCATGGTTTTGAAGGCCAAATAACTCCATTTTAATGCACAAACGTTTGGCGAATTTCTGAAATTTGGTTCGGATTCTCTCATTCAGTGTGAATGCGTATACGCTTCAGGAAATCATCACTCTATTATCGTTAGAGAAATAAAGAACGAGTGAATTGGTGCAATTCAGTAGCCAGCAATGGTGTGGGCAATTATTTGAGTTTTGTAAGGTGGATCAATGGGATCAAAGTATCCGGTATGTTGACCAAGAGACCCAAATCAGTGGATGGATTAATCCAAACGTTCAAACTCACTCTCAATCAACATAATAACATTGAAAGTAGGTAATCATTATACTTTAGAACTTCAACGTTCAACTGACTTATGAATTGAGTTTGGACGGTTAGTAGTAAGTGACAAGTACACAATAATGAAAGCTTGGGAAAATTCTGTAAAGAGAGCTGTCCATAATTATTGTAAGTCACTAAAAAGAGAAAAATAAAAAAAACTTAAAAAAAAAACCCAAACCGACTTCAAAAACTTTGTCTATAAAATTCACTCTGAAAAGGAAAAATTAACAAAAATGTCGCAACTTCGCAGCAACTCATTCGCCAACTACACATTTTAAGGACTACTTTACTACTCGTATTGACCTGACCACTTCCTGATTGATTGGATCACCTTCCCTAATAATATAAAAACTACTATTTCTCATTTCCCAAATGATTAAAAGAAATTCCTTTCACCATTGAATCGCCTCCAGATTGTTCATCTTTTGGAGTCGGCGCCTCTCTGGCAAAATAACCGATGGTTACAAATAAATATGAATTTACGATAAATTAGTAGGTGCCAGGTAATAAGTCTGGGTCTGGACGTAAAGATTCTTAGAGAAATCTGAATTGGTTTTTAGGAAAAGGTTTGAATAGTCACCTTCAAATCAATATTGTTAATAATCAGTTCTCATAAATGCTGATGTGCTCGTGAAAACTCATGATATTTATATTCTTACTAATTCGGAATCTATAGGCTTCTCCAATACAATATAAGAGAGGCCCCGACTCCAAAAGATGATCAATCTGGAGGCAAATCAGAGGTGAAAGGAAAATCTTTTAATCATTTGGGAAATGAGAAATAGTAATTTTTATATTATTAGGGAAGGTGATCCAATCAATCAGGAAGTGGTCAGGTCAATACGAGTAGTAAAGTAGTCCTTAAAATGTGTAGTTGGCGAATGAGTTGGTGCGAAGTTGGGACATTTTTGTTATTTTTTCCTTTTCAGAGTGTATTTTATAGACAAAGTTTTTGAAGTCGGTTTTATTATTGTTTTAAAAGTTTTTTAATGAACTATTGTTGTCGCTCATGATACATATTTAGATATTTTTTTAATAATTTGTTTAATTTTACTATTACAATGAAACTGTGTAGTATTTATAAACTTGGGACGGTTGAAGCTGTGTACCTTCCCCCTTTGTATAAACTTTCGAACGCAAATTCGTTGATTCATAATTGAATTCTATTATCTATATTCATGCGTCAAAACAAAGGTGTTCTACGCTGACCTGTTGGTTTGCTGTTACCTTAGTTATGGAACTGCGATACGTAACATACTTGAATACTTCTTTATTTGTTATTGATATCAGATAGTGTAAAGCAGGGTTCACAAGCTTCCGTCAATGCGTCTGCGTTGTGAGTTTTACAATCTGATTGGCTAGGTAATAGCATTCCCACGACGGGTGGTCAATCGCAATGCAGAATGCAGCAACGCAAACGCATTTGACTGATGCCTGTGAACCCCGGTTTACCGTCGACGTGGTGCTGTATTTGATCTGTTGATATTCTAGTGAAATCAGTAATTACTAAATCAGAGCTGTGAGGGGGAGTAAACCTACGCGACTCATTCTCTGAACTATTATTGATTGGCCGAGTGCTTTCGACCGTGGGCGATGTAGAACCGTAGGATATAATCAGAAAAGCGACAGCAAGACCAAGAAAATGATAATGAAGAAGTAATATTGCGCATCGTGAGAAGACTAGACACCCTCAAGTCGGTTACCGATTGCTTCAATTCCCTTCGAACGACACTGACTCGTAATTCTTTAGTAGAGAGTAACGTTCAGGTAACAGGAACCCTCTTATACGTATTTTCCATCTAGAGCAAGTTTAGCAATGATGAGAATCTTTGCGCAGGTACGTTAATAAAACGAGCAGCTTATAATCGGCGATGGACGGCTGGGTAATTTTGTATCTTAACGTGGCTGCCGTATCTCATGTCGCCGTTAATAAGACCAGCTGCAAGCTGGCTACTAATAACAATGATGGAAGGGAGTGTAAAGAGCTGTTCATTTCTATGTTTTATTATCCAAGGCTCCGACTCAATTTGTCAAGACTTGGCGATTCTTCTTCCCACGGGCCCTTCCTTAGTTTCCATCGTCACAAGAGCTACCAAGTTGAGAGTTCATTAGCGAACTTGAAGAGAGGCTTTCAACTTGAATAACTCTCCATCTATAGACACTACTGAATCCTCCCACACCTACTCAGGACTTTGAGTCTGCCGATATTTTTTTAAAGGGACGATCGTGTTCATTTTGATGCAAAGTTCATAAAAAAGTCATCGCATCAATCGCGTTCACAAAAGAAAAGTTTCGGTTTCGTCGTCAACGGTTGCGATGAACATAACTGGCAATGAGTTTGGGCGTAATTTTTCCTTGAAATTCGCGATAACTGTGGAACCTTATCGAATTCGTTTTTTAAAGGAAGAAGTATATTTTTGAGCTTCAGAGCTTGCTGATCATGATGAACAGATCTTCAACCTTTTCCCCCAAGTGCCTTTCCACCGATTTCGTACTCTTTCTAGTTCGGAAATTCATTACAATGGATATTTATTACATCGTTGATCGTGGTAACATTATTGGAAACGTTTCCTTATTCTCCGTTTCGAATCGGTTAGAGATTTTTATGGACCACAAGAGTGGATATACTTTAGACTTTAAGTTTTTCTTTATGAGAGTTGAATGTTGCTTGATTTTTATTATCGGGGTCACATGCAGTACTTCCTCGTTAAACGTGATTTCAGTTATTTCATTCTAGCGCTTTTGTAACATTCGGGTCTCTTTGCTTTAAATATGACCAAGAACGACCATGTTTTGTTTTGATCACATACCGTACTTCCGCCTTACGCCGTTTATTGCTGTTGAGATTTTTACAGGCTGCAAAAATCAATATATTAGACGCTAGAGGTATTTAACATTGTAATGGGGAGTGAAAGACGCATACCATACTTCCGGGTTATTAAAATATTTTTTGCATCGAGTGTGCTTTTTAACCGACTTCAAACAAGGAGGAGGTTACTATGGTCGTCTAGCGGGATTTTTTTTTTTTTTTTTTTTTTTTTTTTTTTTTTTCGGTATGTGTTGTCCACCGGCGTTCAGCTCCTGTACGTCCGATCGGGTTACTTTTTTTTTTGTTTGAAAGGGTTACTATCCAGGTAGGTCCCATAATTTTTTCAATTGAGTCCATTCAGTAGTTACGTCTCCAGACGCGGAGAAACGCCGGAAAACGTGATTTTCGCGAAAAAAGGAAGTTTTGACTTTGCAAGCTTATAACTTCTAGAATACTTGCTCGATTGTTTTGTTTCTGGTGTCATTTTGTTCATAATTTATCTGCCTACAAGGGCCTAGCTTCAATTTTTTGTTCGGCATTCTAATATAGCGTGTAGAGAAGAAAGTGTAACAAAAAAAGTGATGCCAATTTTCACTTTTTTGAGGTTTTTCGAGCACCGTTCCCAACCACGTCGAGAAAAAAAATATGAACACTACTGCACTTGAAAGCACTTAGCTAGAGCTTTCTAACGATGGTAACAAATCAAATTTAGGTGGCATAATAAGGGAGCAATCGATGTTTTAATGGACCTGTGTTTGAGACCTCATAACTTCCAATCCTAAACTGTTTTTCCATAGTTTTTAAACTTAAATTGTTCACATTTGAGTCTAGTTTACGTGATCCAAATTTGGTATTGATTGGACTAAAAGTAGATACTTTTTAGGCCGTATTTCTAAAAAATTTGTTTCAAAATCACGTTTTTTGGACTATTTATGC
The DNA here is from genome assembly GCA_037159825.1 of Tupiocoris notatus. Taxonomy (NCBI): domain Eukaryota; kingdom Metazoa; phylum Arthropoda; class Insecta; order Hemiptera; family Miridae; genus Tupiocoris; species Tupiocoris notatus. Next base: position 4,141,526 of record JASJUZ010000090.1, read on the forward strand.
TTATAGAAAAAAAACTACGTTAGTCATGGCATTCTCGTTAGAAGATTTGAATTCAGCGTTAAATTTTCAATAAATAACATCGTTTTGAAGGCCAAATAACTCCATGTTAATGCACAAACGTTCGGCGAATTTCTGAAACTTCGTTCGGATTCTCTCATTCAGTGCGATTGCGGGTACGCTTGAGAAAATTATCACTCTATTATCGTTAGAGAAATAAAGAACGAGTGAATTGGTGCAATTCAGTAACCAGTAATGGTGTAGACAATTATTTGAGTTTTGGTAGGTGTATCAATGGGATCAAAGTATCCGGTATGTTGACCAAGAGACCCAAATCAGTGGATGGATTATTCCAAACGTTCAAACTCACTCTCAATCAACATAATAACATTGAAAATAGTTAGGTAATCATTATACTTTAGAACTTCATCGTTCAACGGACTTATGAATTGAGTTTGGACGGTTAGTAGTAAGTGACAAGAACACAATAATGAAAGCTTGGGAAAATTCTATAAAGAGAGCTGTCCATAATTGTAAGTCACTAAAAAGAGAAAAATAAAAAAAAACTTTTTAAAAAAAAATAAAACCGACTTCAAAAACTTTGTCTATAAAATACACTCTGAAAAGGAAAAAATAACAAAAATGTCCCAACTTCGCAGCAACTCATTCGCCAACTACACATTTTAAGGACTACTTTACTACTCGTATTGACCTGACCACTTCCTGATTGATTGGATCACCTTCCCTAATAATATAAAAATTACTATTTCTCATTTCCCAAATGATTAAAAGATTTTCCTTTCACCTCTGAATTGCCTCCAGATTGATCATCTTTTGGAGTCGGCGCCTCTCTGGCAAAATAACCGATGGTTACAAATAAATATGAATTTACGATAAATTAGTAGGTGCCAGGTAATAAGTCTGGGTCTGGACGTAAAGATTCTTAGAGAAATCTGAAATGGTTTTTAGGAAAAGGCGTGAATAGTCACCTTCAAATCGATATTGTTAATGATCAGTTCTCATAAATGCTGATTTGCTCTGTTCAAGAATCGTGAAAACTCATGATATTTATATTCATACTACTGGTAATTCGGAATCTATAGGCTTCTCCAATACAATATAAGAGAGGCGCCGACTCCAAAAGATGATCAATCTGGAGGCAATTCAGAGGTGAAAGGAAAATCTTTTAATCATTTGGGAAATGAGAAATAGTAATTTTTATATTATTAGGGAAGGTGATCCAATCAATCAGGAAGTGGTCAGGTCAATACGAGTAGTAAAGGAGTCCTTAAAATGTGTAGTTGGCGAATGAGTTGCTGCGAAGTTGGGACATTTTTGTTATTTTTTCCTTTTCAGAGTGTATTTTATAGACAAAGTTTTTGAAGTCGGTTTTATTTTTTTTTAAAAAGTTTTTTTTTTGGCATTCTGATTTGTTTATGGCAGGGAATCATGCTTGATTTCATAAAACTAAATTGATATTCGGAAATACGATGATTTTCCATCTCGATTTGGACTAATCCAACATAATAAACGATGACAACATGCCGAAAACGTTTGGTGGAGAATGAAGGTGGATTTATTTTCAATCATTACATCGTCCATCGAACAGTGGACCTTTTTCGTCTGTTTGTATAATTGTTGATTTTGTATAATTCATCCGGGTTTAGAAAGCAGAAAAAATACAAGACCCACAACAAATCGTTAAATAAGAGGAAACTGCCTGAGTAGAGGTGTATTCCTAAGAAATCCTTCGTCAGCTCTAACAGAACGTTTTACGCGCCTGCTCCCAGAGCGCCGTGCTCACTTTCTGAGCAAGTGTCTGTGCGTCCATTTGTTAGTCTATCAGAGTGTCCGTCTGTCCTCGTGACCCTCTGTCTATGGTCTGAGTGACGAATATTGCCATATCTTCCAGAAAAACTCTTGAAATTCGTTCTAATATTTTCAGAAACTGCTTTCCCAGTGGAAATAAGACGACGCGATTGATATTTCAATACCTAACACACACTATTTCAGAGTTATAAAAGTTAAGACTTTATTCCACGTTGTTTATTGTGATTTTTACCAGCCATAAAAGTCAATATTTTCGACAAATCAACGCCTTGAAATATTCTTCATGGCAAGCAGGTTGCCAGATTATTACCGTTTAGTATCATGTCATGAGCGTTTGTTGTGGCTATCTTCTACTGGCTTCAAAAATCAAAATATTTTAACACTGGAGGTTTTTGAATGTTTGTAACGATAGTGAATGACACTTACTTAATGACACATTTTTAGGTGTCGTTGCTATAAAAATGATCCCATTTAAAAAAACTTGGCTTTTATTAGGCTCACCATACTGCGGAAGCATTGTCAACCCAAGTCGTGCGTTTTTCTATTTTTGGGTCTCCTGGCTCGTTTTTCCAGAACAGCTGTTGTAAATTAACGTTTCGGCCTTCCTACGATTTTCTTGATTTTACAATTGGTTATAACTGTTACCGACTCAAACATGGAAGTACTGTGTGATCTATGCACACCACTGGTTTCACCGAACTACGTATGACGACTTTTGAACGGACTGAAACGGAAATGCAAAGAGTTGTTGAGTATAGTATAGTGACTTGTTACCTGTATAGAATTATTTAACAATCCCCCCCTCCCCCATGATATTTGAATTGTTTGGAAAATTGCAATCCATTTACTCTGTATAAATGAAAATAAATAACGGTATGCCTTCCAGCATGAATTACATACAGCCGATAGTTCTTGTTATCCTCGCGCCTGTCAGTCAAATATAAATTCATTATATTCATATTGTTTATCGCTTGGCCGTTCGTCGCAAATACGTGTTACTGTCGCGTCCGCGGTTGTTAGCCCCTCGCTCTTGGGGCGTTCGTAGGAGAGGAACTAACACACTCGTTTCTCAGACGACAAACATGTCATCGTGAAATATATGATCTAGCGGGAGAGATCAAGCGCTTGCGATGAGAAAGGATCGCATAGATCAATTAGCCTTCGAGCTGCTGGAGTTGAAGTAGGCGGCGCGGCATGCGTGTCCCAGGGCGACCGGACTCAGTATAGCGTGATGCGGTTCAGATCTGTTTCATTCGGTTCTCTCGCGTTGTAGTCTGTTGTTTATAACGCCCACCTACGCTTTGGATCAAGAAAGTTGACGAAGCTAGATCATCATTTTTGTTCAACGAAACATTTTTGAAAGACGATGCTCATCAGGCATAGCGAGAATAATGTGAGTGGTATGGGTGCATTCGCTCACCGATTTCAACATGATTTTATACTAAGTTAATTAATGATTTTACTCCGGTTATATTGGTATTCCAAAAGATGGATAGATACAGACAGTTCTCAGGCTGGTTGGAAAATTACGTGTGCCTGAAGGGGGTTCTCGACAATAAAGCTGCGATAACTTGAGACTCATTTGATCAATTGACCCCGCGATGGTAATATAATAAGAAAAAACTTTGAACGCTTATATCTCGGAAGTACTGTGTGTAATTCAAAATCCGGAAAACTTTAATTTTGCACAATCACGGGGAGAACATTCCCTTAAAATTTCATAGAGTTTCATCCATTTTTCAGGGAGATATGGCGATTTATGTCAGTTTGTGACCACAGACAGACGGACACACAGACACACGGACACTTGTTCAGAAAGTGTTTCTGAGTATACTACTATGAAAATTTCTTCCATCAGGACCTCGGTTCCGAATTCGACTTTTCAGACGATCTCAATACTTCCATTTACTATGTAAACATGGAAGTAACCAGTGGTGTGCATAGATCACACAGTACTTCCATGTTTGAGTCGGTAACTGGTATAACCAATTATAAAATCGGGAAAATCGTACGAAGGCCGAAAAGTGACCCTAGCGGTAAAGATCAGGCGTCATTCACTCGCCATTACAAATATTTAATACCTCTAGCGTCGAATGTATTGATTTTTGCACCCTGTAAAAAGCTCAACAGCGATAAACGGAAGGCGGAAGTACGGTATGTGATCAAAACAAAACAGAACATGATCGTTGTTGGTCACATTTAAAGCAGAGACCCGAAAGTTACAAGAGCGCTAGAATGAAATAACTGAAATCCCGTTTAACGAGGAAGTACTGCATGTGACCCCGATAATGAAAATCAAGCAAAATTCAACTGTCATAAAGAAAAATTTTAAGTCTAAAGTATATTCACTCTTGTGGTCAATAAAAATCTCTAATGCAAAAAAAAGGCATAAGGCGGAAGTACTGTGTGTTATCCAAACTATACCAAACAAGTTCTGTGAACGTGGTCAGAGTTGGTCTAATATATAGCAAAGAGCCCCAAAAAGTAGGTACAGTAACTGAAAATGCGTTTTGCGAGGAAGTACTGCAGGTGACCCCAATAATAAAAAACAAGCAATATTCAGCTGTCATATAGAAAATTTAAAGTCTAATGTATATTCACTTTTGCGGTCTATTAATATCTCAAAAGTTAAAAAATGGCATAAAGCGGAAGTACAGTGTGTTACCCGAACCATACAAAACAAGTTTTGTGAACGAGGTCAAAGTGGGTCATATTTATAGCAAAGAGACCCGAAAAGTACTATTACGCTTAATAAAATAACTGAAAATGGTTTTACGAGGAAGTACTGCAGGTGACCCCAACAATAAAAATCAAGCAATATTCAGCTGTCATATAGAAAATTCAAAGTCTAATGTATTTATTCACTCTTGCGGTCTATTAAATCTCAAAAGTTAAAAAAGGCATAATGCGGAAGTACTGTGTGTTATCCAAACTATGCAAAACAAGTTTTGTGAACAAGGTCAAAGTTGGTCATATTTATAGCAAAAAAACCCAAAAAATACAAATTATACAACTGAAAATGCGTTTTACGAGGAGGTACTGCATGTGACCCCAATAATAAAAATCAAGCGATATTCAACTGTCAAATAGAAAAATTTCAAGTCCTCCAGCCTTCAAATATATTCATTTTTGTGGTCTATAAAAATCAAAATGTAGCAAATGTGCAAATAAAGCGGAAGTACTGCGTGTGACTCGCTTGATAAAAATCAGGCATCATTCAATCGTCAACCCCAACATTTTAAGACCTCAAACATTCAAATACATTGAGTTTTGCGGCCTGTAAAAATCAAAATACAAAACATGCACTTGTGAAATCGTGAAAAACGCTCATAACGTGGAGGCATTGTATGTGACCCACTATACAAAAAATCTAGTGTTTTCTGCTGGCCATAACCGACATTTCAAGCCCTCAAACGTAGAAAAATATTGAATCTAATAGCCTGTAAAAATCGAAACAGAAAAAACTTTGAACGCTTATATCTCGGAAGTACTGTGTGTAATTCAAAATCCGGAAAAACCTAATTTTGCACAATCACTGGGAGAACATTCTCTTAAAATTTCATAGGGTTCCATCCTTTTTTCAGGGAGATATGGCGATTTATGTCAGTTTGTGACCACAGACAGACGGACAGACGGACAGACGGACAGACAGACAGACGGACAGACGGACAGACGGACAGACGGACAGACGGACACACAGACACACAGACACTTGTTCAGAAAGTGTTTCTGAGTATACTAATATGAAAATTTCTTCCATCAGGACCTCGGTTCCGAATTCGACTTTTCAGACGATCTCAATACTTCCATTTACTACGTAAACATGGAAGTAAAAAGGGCCCCACATCAGTCGATGGATTATTCCAAACGTTCAAACTCACGCTCAATCAGTTTAAAACGTCAGTTAGTTAAAAACGTCAGTGCTCAACTGATTTATGACTTTGTTTCATCGGTTAGTAGTAAGTGACGAAAGCACAATAAGGAAAGCTTGGGCAATATCTATGAAGAGAGAAATCCGGTATCATACGACACTGTAACGGTGCAGTGCAACAGCAATTCAGCAATATATCATTTTATATTGAACAATACTCAGATTAGATAGTTCTGTGCAATTTTTCCTTCGCGGAAAAATTTGCCGCGTTTTGATGGGTTTTAATTATGTTGAAGTTTTTTGATAGCTGCAAAATGCGTTTCTGGTCTGGTTCAATAAAGTCCTTCTCGACACTCAAAAATTCCAAAGGCATAGCACTGAGAAAATGTTGAGGGAAAATCTATCATGTTTGATTTTGCTCCTATTACAACCCTTTTCCGTTAGTTTTGGAGATATTTTCATTGGGAACAGTTTCGGTTTCATGTCATCAACACAAACATACCTCGATTTGTGCCTATCTTCATCTATTGAAACTGATGTAGTCTCGTTACGTGGAGAATGATGTGATTGTGTATGGGTTGGATCTACTATGGAAGGAGTGATCAGAATATAGAAAGAAAGGATTGTGCAATAGATAATACATTGTATGTAGATGCCCGTCGACGGATGAAAAGGTTTCAAGGGCCCCATAGCAATGTCCTTTCCAATGTTACCGTTGTTTTCCTAATTTTGTATTCATACGAGTTAGTAAACAGTTGGAAGAGAAACCAATTTCCCGGACAGATTCTGTTTGTATAATGAAGAATTTAAGAAACACAATTTTCTTTCGTTTGGTTGTCGTCGAATCTATTGTAGTAGAGGGGTTGTGAGGGGGAGAAAAACCAGGTGACTTATTCTCCAGATTTTTAATGGCTGGCCGAGCACTTTCACAACCCCTCTACTACAATTTTCTTTGTTTACAAACTAGGAAAAAACTGGAGAAATATGGAATTAACGACCTCATAAATGTTTTCATAGAAAACACTGATACACGCCCCTACTTCACAGTAACTCAAATCATTGATTCGGCTAATTCCACACCTTCACAAAGAGTATGATGTTCAGTATGATGAGTCTAATCAACCATGTTCCACCGGAGTTCTACATCACCTTACCGCTCGACGGGGTAGTAGTATTCAACCAGTATGTAATAACAGTAGAAACCAAAGGTGCGCATAAATCTCATAGCACTTCCACTAATCGAGAAACTCATTCTAAGGTCACAAAGTTTATACAGTACAATATCGCTACTAAAAAACGTTTAAAAAACCAGTGGTATGCATAGATCACACAGTACGTCCTTGTTTGAGTCGGTACAGGTATAACCAGCTATTAGATCAAGAAACTGGTACGAAGGCGCAACGTTAGTTATGAAGAACTGTTGTAGAAAAACCAGTGGTGTGCATAGATCACACAGTACTTCCATGTTTGAGTCAGTTACTGGTATAACCAATTATAAAAACGAGAAAATCGTACGAAGGCCGAAACGTTAATTTACAACAGCTGTTATGGAAAAACGAGCCGGGCGACCTAAAGTCTCACTTTGATAGACTAACAAATGGACGCGCAGACACGTTCAGAAATTTAGCAGAGCGCTCTGGGAGCAGGTGCGTGAAACGTTTAAATAAAGCTGATTGAGGATTTCTAAGGAATACACCTCTACTCAGGTAGTATTCTCTTATTTAACGATTTGTTGTGAGTCTTGTATTTTTTATGCTTTTTAAACCCGGCTGAATTATACAAAATCAACATTTATACAAACAGACGAAAAATATCCACTTTTTGATGGATGATGTAATGATTGAAAATTAATCCACCTTCATTCTCCACCCTCGTTTTCAGCATGTTTTCATCATTTATTATGTTAGGACTAACGATGTCTTGTGGGTCTTGTATTTTTTCTGCTTTCTAAACCTTGTTGAATTGTACAAAAATCAACTAATAGACGAAATAATTTCCACTGTTCTACAAACGATGTAATGATTGAAAATAAATCCACCTTCATTTACCACCAAATGTTACCGGCTTGTTTTCATAACTTATTATGTTGGATTAGTTCAAATCGAGATGAAAAACCATCGTATTCATAGTATATTATCATTTCCTAATATCAATTTAGTTTTACGAAATCAAGCGTGATTCCCTGCATAGCGACTTTAATGATAAAAGTCTAACGTCATTCACCCTTCAAAGATAACATTTCACGTCCTTTCAAACGTGCAGCTATATTGACTTTTGGGTACTGTGAATATTAATTTCTGATCAAAAAAATTACTGGATAGCATTGGATGTACGGCGTGTAACCCGAGCGGTAAAGATCAGGCGTCATTCACTCGCCATTACAATGTTAAATACCTCTAGCGTCAAATATATTGATTTTTGCACACACAGTACTTCCGCATTATGCCTTTTTTAACTTTTGAGATTTAATAGACCGCAAGAGTGAATAAATACATTAGACTTTGAATTTTCTATATGACAGCTGAATATTGCTTGATTTTCATTATCGGGGTCACATGCAGTACTTCCTCGTTAAACGCGATTTCAGTTATTTCATTCTAGCGCTCTTGTAACTTTCGGGTCTCTGCTTTAAATGTGACCAACAACGATCATGTTTTGTTTTGTTTTGATCACATACCGTACTTCCGCCTTCCGTTTATCGCTGTTGAGCTTTTTACAGGGTGCAAAAATCAATACATTTGACGCTAGAGGTATTAAATATTTGTAATGGCGAGTGAATGACGCCTGATCTTTACCGCTAGGGTCACTTTTCGGCCTTCGTACGATTTTCTCGAATTTTATAATTGGTTATACCAGTTACCGACTCAAACATGGAAGTACTGTGTGATCTATGCACACCACTGGTCATAGTTTGTAAACGTAAATTGTTCTAAGTAGAGTCTAGTTTACGTGATCCAAATTTGGTATTGATTGAGCTAAAATTAGATACTTTTTAGGCCGTATTTCTAAAAAAATTGTTTCAAAATCACGTTTTTTGGACTATTTATGCTGAAAATGAAAATGAAATGAAACCACGTTAGTCATAACATTCTCGTTAGAAGATTTGGATTCAGCGTTACATTTTCAATAAATAACGTGGTTTTGAAGGCCAAATAACTTCATTTTAATGCACAAACGTTTGGCAAATTTCTGAAATTTGGTTCGGATTCTCTCATTCAGTGTGAATGCGGATACGCTTCAGGAAATCATCACTCTATTATCGTTAGAGAAATAAAACCAGTGGTGTGCATAGATCACACAGTACTTCCATGTTTGAGTCGGTAACTGGTATAACCAATTATAAAATCGGGAAAATCGTACGAAGGCCGAAAAGTGACCCTAGCGGTAAAGATCAGGCGTCATTCACTCGCCATTACAAATATTTAATACCTCTAGCGTCGAATGTATTGATTTTTGCACCCTGTAAAAAGCTCAACAGCGATAAACGGAAGGCGGAAGTACGGTATGTGATCAAAACAAAACAGAACATGATCGTTGTTGGTCACATTTAAAGCAGAGACCCGAAAGTTACAAGAGCGCTAGAATGAAATAACTGAAATCCCGTTTAACGAGGAAGTACTGCATGTGACCCCGATAATGAAAATCAAGCAAAATTCAACTGTCATAAAGAAAAATTTAAAGTCTAAAGTATATTCACTCTTGTGGTCAATAAAAATCTCTAATGCAAAAAAAAGGCATAAGGCGGAAGTACTGTGTGTTATCCAAACTATACCAAACAAGTTCTGTGAACGTGGTCAGAGTTGGTCTAATATATAGCAAAGAGCCCCAAAAAGTAGGTACAGTAACTGAAAATGCGTTTTGCGAGGAAGTACTGCAGGTGACCCCAATAATAAAAAACAAGCAATATTCAGCTGTCATATAGAAAATTTAAAGTCTAATGTATATTCACTTTTGCGGTCTATTAATATCTCAAAAGTTAAAAAATGGCATAAAGCGGAAGTACAGTGTGTTACCCGAACCATACAAAACAAGTTTTGTGAACGAGGTCAAAGTGGGTCATATTTATAGCAAAGAGACCCGAAAAGTACTATTACGCTTAATAAAATAACTGAAAATGGTTTTACGAGGAAGTACTGCAGGTGACCCCAACAATAAAAATCAAGCAATATTCAGCTGTCATATAGAAAATTCAAAGTCTAATGTATTTATTCACTCTTGCGGTCTATTAAATCTCAAAAGTTAAAAAAGGCATAATGCGGAAGTACTGTGTGTTATCCAAACTATGCAAAACAAGTTTTGTGAACAAGGTCAAAGTTGGTCATATTTATAGCAAAAAAACCCAAAAAATACAAATTATACAACTGAAAATGCGTTTTACGAGGAGGTACTGCATGTGACCCCAATAATAAAAATCAAGCGATATTCAACTGTCAAATAGAAAAATTTCAAGTCCTCCAGCCTTCAAATATATTCATTTTTGTGGTCTATAAAAATCAAAATGTAGCAAATGTGCAAATAAAGCGGAAGTACTGCGTGTGACTCGCTTGATAAAAACCAGGCATCATTCAATCGTCAACCCCAACATTTTAAGACCTCAAACATTCAAATACATTGAGTTTTGCGGCCTGTAAAAATCAAAATACAAAACATGCACTTGTGAAATCGTGAAAAACGCTCATAACGTGGAGGCATTGTATGTGACCCACTATACAAAAAATCTAGTGTTTTCTGCTGGCCATAACCGACATTTCAAGCCCTCAAACGTAGAAAAATATTGAATCTAATAGCCTGTAAAAATCGAAACAGAAAAAACTTTGAACGCTTATATCTCGGAAGTACTGTGTGTAATTCAAAATCCGGAAAAACCTAATTTTGCACAATCACTGGGAGAACATTCTCTTAAAATTTCATAGGGTTCCATCCTTTTTTCAGGGAGATATGGCGATTTATGTCAGTTTGTGACCACAGACAGACGGACAGACGGACAGACGGACAGACAGACAGACGGACAGACGGACAGACGGACAGACGGACAGACGGACACACAGACACACAGACACTTGTTCAGAAAGTGTTTCTGAGTATACTAATATGAAAATTTCTTCCATCAGGACCTCGGTTCCGAATTCGACTTTTCAGACGATCTCAATACTTCCATTTACTACGTAAACATGGAAGTAAAAAGAGTGAATTGGTGCAATTTAGTAACCAGTAATGGTGTAGACAACTATTTGAGTTTTGTAAGGTGGATCAATGGGATCAAAGTATCCGGTATGTTGACCAAGAGACCCAAATCAGTGGATGGATCATTCCAAACGTTCAAACGCACTCTCAATCAACATAATGACATTGAAAATAGTTAGGTAATCATTATACTTCAGAACTTCAACGTTCAACTGACTTATGAATTGAGTTTGGACGGTTAGTAGTAAGTGACAAGAACACAATAATGAAAGCTTAAGAAAATTCTGTAAAGAGAGCTGTCCATAATTGCCAGTCACTAAAAAGAGAAAAATAAAAAAAAAACTTAAAAAAAAAAACCGACTTCAAAAACGTTGTCTATAAAATACACTCTGAAAAGGAAAAAATAACAAAAATGTCCCAACTTCGCAGCAACTCATTCGCCGACTACACATTTTAAGGACTACTTAACTACTCGTATTAACCTGACCACTTCCTGATTGATTGGATCACCTTCCCTAATAATATAAAAACTACTATTTCTCACTTCCCAAATGATTGAAAGATTCGACTCCAAAAGATGATCAATCTGGAGGCAATTCAGAGGTGAAAGGAAAATCTTTTAATCATTTGGGAAATGAGAAATAGTAGTTTTTATATTATTAGGGGAGGTAATCCAATCAATGGGGAAGTGGTCAGATCAATACGAGTAGTAAAGCAGTTCTTAAAATGTGTAGTTGGCGAATGAGTTGCTGCGAAGTTGGGAAATTTTTGTCATTTTTTCCTTTTCAGCGTTTATTTTATAGGCAAATATCTTTGAAGTCGGTTTTATTATTTTTTTTTTAAGTTTTTTGAATTTCGATTTTTACAGATTTTTCGTATTTCGATTTCGATGTATTTGAACGTTCAAGGTCTTAAAATGCTGAGGACGGCGATCGAGTGATGCCTGTTTTTTATCAAGTGGGTCACATACAGTACTTCCGCGTTATTTGCATATTGGCTACATTTTGATTTTTGCAGACTGCAAATATGAATATATTTGAACAGCGGGAGTCTTTACATTTTTCTATATGACAGCTGAATACCACTTGATTTTTATTATTGGGGTCACATGCAGTACTTCCTCGTAAAACGCATTTTCAGTTATTGTATTCAAGCCCTATAGTACTTACTGGGTCTCTTTGCTTTATATATGACCAACATTGACCGCGTTCACAAAACTTGTTTTGTATAGTTTGGATAACACAAGGTACTTCCGCCTTTTGCCATTTTTTTGCTTTTGAGATTTTTATAGACCGCAAGAGTGACTATATATATGAACGCTGGGAGACTTTAAATTTTCGTATATTGCTTGATAGTTAGTATTTGCGTCACACACAATAGTTCCTTGTAAAACGCATTTTCAGTTACTTTATTCTAGAACTTCTCTAACATTCGGGTCTCTAGTTTTTTGGATCAGAAATATTAACATTGCCCTACAGTCAATATAGTTTAGTTGAACGATTAAAAGGTCATGAAATGTTTTCTTTGGCGCGTGAATGACAATAGATTTTTATCGTTAAAGTCACATAATATAATTCCGCGTTATCAAATTATTGTTTCCATCTAGAATGCTTTTTGGCCAAAAAATTGTTTGAACCCTCAAGGTCTAGGAATGATTGTTAATGGCAGAAAATCACGCTTGATTTCATAAAACTATCCAGATATTGATAGATATTCAGAAATGATAATATACTATGGGTTTTCATCTCGATTATGTATCCCCTCATTCTAGAGGCGATTCAGAGGTGAAAGGAAAGTCTATCAATTATCTGGGAAATTAGAAATAGTCATCTTTATATTATTAGGGGAGGAGATCCAATCAATCAGAAAGTGATCAGGTAAATACGAGGAGTAAAGTAGGTAGTCCTTAAAATGTGTAGTTGGTGAATGAGTTGATGTGATGTTAGACAATTATGTTATTTTTTCCTTTTCAGAGTTTATTTTAAAGGCAAATAACTTTGAAGTCGGTTTAATTTAATTTTTTTAGGTTTATGTAGTAGGTATTATGTGGTAGGTTAGGTATTATGTAGTATTTTTGAGAGTCCAGCAAAGCTTTTACATGATACTATACATATTTTCTATTACTAGTTACCGTGATAGCCAGAAAGTGTTTGCTTTATGATGCTGTAGCTTGATGTTTTTGAACTTGTGATTTACAATTATTTCAGGATGGCGAGGACTTAGAATTGATGCCCATGGACCGACTCACGGTACCTCAAACTGATCTACAGGTAGCTCTTTTTAGATTCGATTTCAGTTAGTGAAAGTTGTATTTTGGTTTATTACAAATTATAACCCATTGTTATCCCCCAGGAGAAAAATATTTCAACCCCCCCCCTCTCAAAATTCGATGTTTAACGTTTCAAGGCATTTAAAATCCGAACAGCCGATAAGAAAAATTCTGTCCGTCCGCCGTAAATTGTAAGCCGTCAACATTTTTCTGACGGAACTATAAAAGCTACATTTTTGACATTTTCACCAAATAACAATCTTGGATGCACAAGGCTTAGTTCCTTAACCAGATCCCTGCCAAGTTTGAGGGGGGAAAACCGTATTTTCCGAAGTTTTCTAGAGAAAAGGCGTATTTGTTACTAATTTTTATAGATTTTTGGACGCTGAATCGGATGAGATCATCGCGGGGTCGATAGCTTCATTGGTTCTCGAGTTATCGCAGCTTTTCTGTTGAATTTGGGAGATTAAGAAAAATTAAAATTGATTAAAATTACAGTTGCCAATCTCTTTTCCGGTGGGAACGTTCACAAATAATCGTAATAATTACTATCCCAAATGGATAATCTTCTCAAATCATTATTGAAGAAAAGGAATAATAAACCACTGTACAACATTTGTAGCGTTTTAGTAGCTGCTGTTCTATTTACTTCTATGTTTAAGTGGTGAATGAAGTACTGCGATTGTTTGAAAAGTCGAATTCACAGAGCAGCTAGAGGTCCAATCGGAAGAAATTTTCATATTGTACGAGGAATTCAGTCATTGATATAAAGGGTTTTTGGTTTATTATTCAATAATAAACCATTGTAATCGCCCAAGAAAAACAATGTTTTTACGTTTCAAGGCATGTAGAATCCGAATATCCAAAAAAATATAAAATTTAAAAAAACAGCTGCAAATGATTGTACAGTGGTTTATTATTCCTTCGCTTCAATAATGATTTTAAAATATTATCCATTTGTGATAGGTAGTAATTATTCCGAACATTCGTAAACGTTCCCACTGAAAAACAGATTGGTATCTATAAGGAAAAACTCCGTAGCAACGATTGTAATTATAATCACTTTAATTTTTCTTCATTTCCAAGCCGAAATCTGACCATTTTACCTTACGGTATAGTTGAAGAGTGTTCGACGAGCATTCCAACGTGTGTAGAACGATTTTTATAGCTCCAAGAACTTTCGAGTTATACCCTGATGCCAAAGTTCTGAAAATCTCCCAAATAAAGAGGCGAAAGCTGCGATAACTCGAGAACCAAAAAAGCTCTAGACCCCGCAATGGTCTCATTCAATTTAGCATCCAAAAATCTATAGAAATTGATACCAAATACACCTTTTTTGAAAAACCTTGGAAATTATGAGTTTTCTCTCTTCAAAACCCCCCAAAAATACCCTTAAACTTGAGCTAGCAATGTGATTCAAGAATTGGGCCGTTGTTTGGCCAAGATTGATTTTTGATGAAAATTTCAAGAATTTAGCTATCAGAGTTTGGCAGGAAAAGTGTTGACGGCGCATCTCTGGCTTACTGTCTGACATTTTGTCATAGGGGTGCATCTTTTTCTCCAAACCGATAGTGCCTAATGCACCGTGGGGTAAGTCGTGGTAGAACGGATCATTCACCCCAATGTAGTTAGTCATTGTCCCATTGTCAACTGCTGGCCCGTTTACTGCTCTCTCATCGTTAAAATACTCGACAGTTCCTTTCTCTGACGTCCTTTCGAGATTGCAGTGTTTTGAGATTGGATGGACTGGGAGTAAACCACAATGTTCAAACCACTATTTCATCAATGATTTTCTTGATGACATTTCTTACAGAATGATAACAACCAGATCAACGAACCAGATCAGCAGTCAAATATGGGCAGGAGTTTTACGTTTGAAGATTAAGCAGCTCAGAATGCTGTGCTTACCCAGTACGCTTAGCAACGTTCAGTCGGGTGGGGTAGGCCCAAGCCACCCGAGAGCCGAAATCAGAGTAGCGGGGCAATGGAATGAAGGTGCTATTCCTGAATGAGGGATACAGCGGGGGTCGACCTGGTAGGGCGAAGCGAGGGTTGCAAGGGAGCTGAAGAGGACCGATCGATCAGATGGGTTAGCTTCCCTCTCCTCCGGCGACGGAGGGAGTTCCCAAAGGCCACAAGTACGAAACTGACACTAGACTAGCGACAGGTGCGACAGGATGTTTAAAGGGGGAGTTCATAGTGACGGGAACAGAAATGGAGCGGAATTTTCATAGTGCTATTCTCAGAATCACTTTCTGAACAAGTGTCTGTCCATCTGTCTGCGGTCACTAACTGATATAAATCGCCTTATTTATCTCCCAAAAAAATGAATGAAACCCATGAAATTTTCAGGAATTGTTCTCCCAGTAAATAAGCAAAATTAGCTAGAAACACGTTGTGCGTTTATTTGAGATACGAGTATGTATAACGGTTCAAAATTTTTCTATTTCGATTTTTAGAGGCTATAAGAGTCAATACTTTTCTTCGTTCGAGGTCTTGGAATGTTTGTTATAGTGTGCAGATTAAACTCTATTTTTTGTATATTGGTTGACAGTATTTTGATATTTACAGCCCGCAAGTATGAATATATTTGAATGCTAGGGACTTTAAATTTTCCTATATGACAGCTGAATATCGCTTGATTTTCTATTATTAGGGTGACATGCATTACTTCCTCGTAGTACGCATTTTCAGTTATTTTTTAACCGACTTCAAAAGGAGGAGGTTACTATGGTTGACTTGCGGGTTTTTTCGGTATGTGTTGTCCGCAGGCGTTCAGCTCCTGTATGTCCAATCGGGTTACTTTTTCTTTTGTTTGAAAGGGTTACTATCCAGGTAGGTCCCATAATTTTTTTCAATTGAGTCCATCTAGTAGTTCCGTCCCCAGACGCGGAGAAATGCCGAAAAACGTGATTTTCGCGAAAACAGCAAGTTTTGACTTTGCGAGCTTACAACGTCTAGAAAAATTGCACGATTGTTTTTGCAAAAACACAAAAAGAGAGCTTGGGAAAATTCTGTGCAGAGAGCTGTCGATGATTGTAAGACACGAAAGAGAGAAAAATAAATACACTTAAAAAAAAAATAAAACCGACTTCAAAAATATTTGCCTATAAAATAAACGCTGAAAAGGAAAAAATGACAAAAATTTCCCAACTTCGCAGCAACTCATTCGCCAACTACACATTTTAAGGACTGCTTTACTACACGTATTGATCTGACACCTTCCCCATTGATTGGCTCACCTCCCCTAATAATATAAAAATTACTATTTCTCATTTCCCAAATGATTAAAAGACTTTCCTTTCACCTCTGAATCGCCTCCAGATTGATAATCTTCTGGAGTCGGCGCCTTTCTTATATTCTATTGGAGAAGCATATAGATTCCGAATTGGTAAGAATATTAAATATCATGAGTTTTCAAGATTCCTGAACAGAGCAAATCAGCATTTATCAGAACTGATTTTTAACAATATCGATTTGACGATGACTAATTTCCTAAAAACCATTTCAGATTTCTCGATGAATCTTCGTGTCCAGACCCAGACTTATTACCTGGCACCTACTAATTAACCGACTTCAAACAAGGAGGAGGTTACTATGGTCGTCTAGCGGGATTTTTTTTTTTTTTTTTTTTCCGGTATGTGTTGTCCACCGGCGTTCAGCTCCTGTACGTCCGATCGGGTTACTTTTTTTTTTGTTTGAAAGGGTTACTATCCAGGTAGGTCCCATAATTTTTTCAATTGAGTCCATTCAGTAGTTACGTCTCCAGACGCGGAGAAACGCCGGAAAACGTGATTTTCGCGAAAAAAGGAAGTTTTGACTTCGCAAGCTTATAACTTCTAGAATACTTGCTCGATTGTTTTGTTTCTGGTGTCATTTTGTTCATAATTTATCTGCCTACAAGGGCCTAGCTTCAATTTTTTGTTCGGCATTCTAATATAGCGTGTAGAGAAGAAAGTGTAACAAAAAAAGTGATGCCAATTTTCACTTTTTTGAGGTTTTTCGAGCACCGTTCCCAACCACGTCGAGAAAAAAAATATGAACACTACTGCACTTGAAAGAACTTAGCTAGAGCTTTCCAACGATGGTAAAAAATCAAGTTTAGGTGGCATAATAAGGGAGCAATCGATGTTTTAATGGACCTGTGTTTGAGACCTCATAACTTCCAATCCTAAACTGTTTTTCCATCGTTTTTAAACTTAAATTGTTCACATTTGAGTCTAGTTTACGTGATCCAAATTTGGTATTGATTGGATTAAAAGTAGATACTTTTTAGGCCGTATTTCTAAAAAATTTGTTTCAAAATCACGTTTTTTGGACTATTTATGCTTGTAGAAAAAAAACTACGTTAGTCATGGCATTCTCGTTAGAAGATTTGAATTCAGCGTTAAATTTTCAATAAATAACATCGTTTTGAAGGCCAAATAACTCCATGTTAATGCACAAACGTTCGGCGAATTTCTGAAATTTTGTTCGGATTCTCTCATTCAGTGCGATTGCGGGTACGCTTGAGAAAATTATCACTCTATTATCGTTAGAGAAATAAAGAACGAGTGAATTGGTGCAATTCAGTAACCAGTAATGGTGTACACAATTATTTGAGTTTTGTAAGGTGGATGAATGGGATCAAAGTATCCGGTATGTTGACCAAGAGACCCAAATCAGTGGATGGATTATTCCAAACGTTCAAACTCACTCTCAATCAACATAATAACATTGAAAATAGTTAGGTAATCATTATACTTTAGAACTTCATCGTTCAACGGACTTATGAATTGAGTTTGGACGGTTAGTAGTAAGTGACAAGAACACAATAATGAAAGCTTGGGAAAATTCTATAAAGAGAGCTGTCCATAATTGTAAGTCACTAAAAAGAGAAAAATAAAAAAAAACTTTTTGAAAAAAAAATAAAACCGACTTCAAAAAGTTTGTCTATAAAATACACTCTGAAAAGGAAAAAATAACAAAAATGTCCCAACTTTGCAGCAACTCATTCGCCAACTACACATTTTAAGGACTACTTTACTACTCGTATTGACCTGACCACTTCCTGATTGATTGGATCACCTTCCCTAATAATATAAAAATTACTATTTCTCATTTCCCAAATGATTAAAAGATTTTCCTTTCACCTCTGAATTGCCTCCAGATTGATCATCTTTTGGAGTCGGCGCCTCTCTGGCAAAATAACCGATGGTTACAAATAAATATGAATTTACGATAAATTAGTAGGTGCCAGGTAATAAGTCTGGGTCTGGACGTAAAGATTCTTAGAGAAATCTGAAATGGTTTTTAGGAAAAGGCGTGAATAGTCCCCTTCAAATCGGTATTGTTAATAATCAGTTCTCATAAATGCTGATTTGCTCTGTTCAAGAATCGTGAAAACTCATGATATTTATATTCATACTACTGGTAATTCGGAATCTATAGGCTTCTCCAATACAATATTAGAGAGGCGCCGACTCCAAAAGATGATCAATCTGGAGGCAATTCAGAGGTGAAAGGAAAATCTTTTAATCATTTGGGAAATGAGAAATAGTAATTTTTATATTATTAGGGAAGGTGATCCAATCAATCAGGAAGTGGTCAGGTCAATACGAGTAGTAAAGTAGTCCTTAAAATGTGTAGTTGGCGAATGAGTTGCTGCGAAGTTGGGACATTTTTGTTATTTTTTCCTTTTCAGAGTGTATTTTATAGACAAACTTTTTGATGTCGGTTTTATTTTTTTTCATTTATTGTAAATTCATATTTATTTGTAACCATCGGGTAGTCATTCTGCTAGAGAGGCGCCGGCTCCTAAAAATGATCAATCTGGAGGGATTCAGAGGTGAAAGGAAAGTCTTTTAATCATTTGGGAAATGAGAAATAGTAATTTTTATATTATTAGGGGAGGTGATCCAATCAATGGGGAAGGTGTCAGATCAATACGAGTAGTAAAGCAGTCCTTAAAATGTGTAGTTGGCGAATGAGTTGCTGCGAAGTTGGGAAATTTTTGTCATTTTTTCCTTTTCACCGTTTATTTTATAGGCAAATATTTTTGAAGTCGGTTTTATTTTTTTTTTTAAGTTTATTTATTTTTCTCTCTTTCGTGTCCTACAATCATCGACAGCTCTCTTCACAGAATTTTCATAAGCTCTCTTCTTGTGTTTTTGCAAAAACAATCGTGCAATTTTTCTAGACGTTGTAAGCTCCATTTTTTCCTTTTCAGCGTTTATTTTATAGGCAAATATTTTTGAAGTCGGTTTCATTTGTTTTAAAAAGTTGTTTTCAGGGGTCGTTGCTATAAAAATGATCCCATTTTACAAAACTTGGCTTTTATTGTAAGGCTCACGTACTGCGGAAGCATTGTCAACCTAAGTCGTTCGTTTTTCTTTTTTTGGGTCTCCTGGCTCGTTTTTCCATAACAGCTGTTGTAAATTAACGTCTCGGCCTTCGTACGATTTTCTTGATTTTATAATTGGTTATACCTGTTACCGACTCAAACATGGAAGTGCTGTGTGATCTATGCACACCACTGGTTTAGCCTTTTCCTTGTCGTTGCATTTTTTGATGTCTAGGGTTTGTGAGGGGGAGAAAAACCAGACGACTCTTTCTTCGATTCTTTATTAGATGGCCGAGCGATTCTGCCCGTTCGAGCATCTTCAGGGCGACGTGGAACCATTGAGTCCAGCCAATAAAGAATCGGAGAATGGATCGCCTCATAACCCTGGACATTATTTTTTAGTATTTTTTCGCCTTAAACACAAGTTCAGTAAATGTTTCCAAAATCTACGCATTTCATTTTCCGTTTCAATTCACCTTAGTCCCGAATTTGATCGATTACAATGCGTAGATTTTAAATGTGAATGAAAATTGTTTGCTGATCATAGTGCCGATAAGTGCTTCTTTTTGTAGAACCACACTTTCTATTTAAAATCGGTATCAGTTGCAGTCCGGTTGACCATCTAATGCGACGTACGACAATTCTTACATGTGATCTGAGGTCAGTGAGAGATCGAGCACAGCTGGGTCGCGATGAGCTGGGTTAGTTGAGTATTGTTTTTCAGATTGAAAAGGGGCGCGGTGACTTCTCACTTGACCCTTGGAAATCTTCGTGAACAGTTAGCAACCCTCTCATATCCCGGCATTCGGAGATAGCTCGCGTGCTCGGAACTGCTGTTTTTGTAGGTCGATCATGCGGGGGGGGGGGGGTAGGACGAGCTTCGAGTTGGCTGATCAGTAGCTAAGCAAAGCCGCTCGCTCGCTGGTTACTTGGTAGTTCCCACGTCCAGGGTCCGCCCGCCCTGCGCTGGCTGCTGAAAGGCGCGTCTTTACCAAACACACATACAGTATGATTTTCACCGAAATAAATTAGAATAAAAATTAATACGTGCACAAGCTGTAGCACCGTTCGCTAAAGGCACGATACCATAAAAACGAATAATGATGGCAAAACAACGTACATCTTTGCCACTCGCACTTTTTTTCCAGCGCACGTTGTAACGCTGCCAAATTAATGTTGCTACATTCGCACTGTCGCATATTATATTGTTAACAACGCCGCGGATGATTGTAAAAAGGTTTGTTATTCCGAATGGCTTTTGATGCTATTACGATGTAGTAAAATCGACTTTAAATGGAGGAACTAACGCATAATGGATTGCATATCATTTAGGTACAACTTTCACGTTTACGTTGTAAATGGTATGTGTATCGGACATGTCGGAATAATTGAGTTTGAAGTGAAGTCGAATTGGGAAAAAAATGTCTTAGTTCCTCTCAGAAATACTTTTGCAACAAGTGCTGGTGTTTCTGTTCGTCTGTGGTCAAGAAGTAGCTTAATCCGTCGTAACGTCGGAAAACTACGTAAACATGGAAGTAAAAACCAATTACATTGTACGGAATCCTCTCGAATTGTTCTACCAATGTGGTGCCAAATTAGCCGTCACTATAAGCAATTCGTATTGTTTACTTCCATGTTTACGTCGTAAATGGAAGAATTGTGATCGACTACATCGGATATTGTGATCGAATTCAGAACGGAGCTCCTGCTGCAAGAAATTGTCTGAGTACTACACTCAGAATCACTTTCTGAACAAGTGTCTCTGTGTGTCTGTCTGTCCGTGGTCGAAAAGTGACATAAATAACCATATCCCCTAAGAAGTGAATGAAACTCAATGAAATTTTCGGGAGATGTTCTCCGAGTAAATGTGCGCAAGTAGCTCTTTTTGAATTTTGGATTACACACTGTGCATATTATAGATATAACCGTTCAACTTTTTTTTTCTATTTTGATTTTTACAGGCTCTAAGAATAATTTTTTTTAACGTTTTTGGTAAAAATTAAAATGTTTGTTATGACGAGCAGATGACGCTTAATTTTTCATCTATTTCTCTCACACCGTACTTCCACGTTCAAGCTTCTTTCACTATTTCACTAGAGTATTTGGTAGTATTTGGTATTTTGATTTTTGCAGGCCCCCAAAATCGGTATATTTGAACGCTCAAGGTATTGAAACCTTTGGGAGGGCGACTGAATGATGCCTGATATTTATCGCGTGGATCACATTCCGTACATCGGGTTAATTCACATATTGACTCAATGTTGATTTTTATAGACCCAACAATAAAGATATTTGAACGCGGTGGGACTTTTAATTTTTCTTTATGTCAGCTGAATGTCGCATAATTTTTATTAATGGTGTCACACGCAGTATAGTTTCTTGTGAATCGTATTATTTGTTATTTTATTTGAGCGCTTCTGTATTTTGGGGTCTCCTTGCTTTAAAAATGACCCACTTCCATAAAGGTTCTGTTTTATAGTTGGGATCACTACTGCCTGATGCTGTTGTTTTACTATTTCGATTTTTACAGGCCGATTTTTCAATATATTTGATGGTAGAGGTCTTTAATGTTTGTAATTCCGAGTAAATTACACTTGATTTTTATTCCTAGGGTCACACACTGTACATCGGAGCTATCCGTTCATTATTTCGTACTTAGAAATATTCACAGTCCCCATAAGTAACTTCTTTGACTTATCAAAATACGAATTTGGAACGGAGGTAAATTTGGAAAACATTTTTATAGGCTATATTCAAAAACACTTTCTGAACAAGAGTCAGTGTGTCCGTGCTCTGTTTTGATGTGGGTATAAATAGAGGCGTAGAATTTCTTCCCTTCCAAAATCTACGTCGAAATAATCTTTTTTCGGCTGCCGTCGATGAATTCACCGGTTCCGAATTAGGCCTCGTATTTTTCGACTAACCGATGCGTGCGTTTGTGCAGCAATGCTTTGGCTGCGATTCGTTGAATCCTTGATAAGTAAACGCTTTACAACTTATAAACGAAATACGCGTCCTTCAGCGAAGCATTTCCACATTACTGTCGTGGAAGAGTTGGAAATTAATGAGAAGACAACTTCACTCTGTTGGTTCCTGAGAGGCAGAGAAACGGGCCATCATCGATCTTCTAGTAGATCGATTTTGTGACATGTAACCTTGATTGCTTTCTCGACTCGAGGCAAGCCTTTATATCGCTAAATGTCGGTGCATAAATCGAACGCGCAACAATCCATAAAATGGCGTAAAACTGAAACTTAAGGGTCTTATCTATTAGTATTCCTCAAGATAAAGATGTTGCTCACTGTATAAGCTTGTTGATATACATTTGTGTGGTTTTGTGGTTTCACATCAACGGACACTTATAGAGTACCCATGTTTGAGCTTCTTAGCAATAAGCTAATGGAAAGAATCCGAGAATAAAAATAAGGTTTTTCTTGTTGCCGCTTTTTTTCAGCATTACGCCAACAGTATAACCGAAATATGCCCAATAACATGGAGAGATAGACCAATACAACGCAGCCGCATCTCCATAATTCCACCACCGCGCCGAGGGCACCAGCGCAGTATGCGGGGTATTCATGGTCGGTGTCGAGAAATCGAGTTGTCGAGAAATGGAGATGTCTAGAACCGCGCGTACCAATCCTTCCTCTGGAGCCGGTGTCGAGATCGAGAAATGGACTAATCTGTGAAGGCCTCCATGGCCGAATACAAACCGGATGAATCCGGTTTCTGCCTATTTGGTGAAAATTCCATTCGGTTTTGGTAACACAATATTCATGAACATCACGAACGCTAAATAAAATAACGGATTGGTATCTCAACGTACCAATAGCAGATTATAATCGGGCTCTGTACGCTATAAAGAACACTTCCACTTTCAGAAAAGGAAAAACTCCGGCTGCCTAAATAATCTTTTGAGTTTTCACTGTAAATGAGCTGAATTGAAAAACTCTGATTTTGCGCATAAACTCGCTGAAAACCTTGAAACATTTCTTGAATTTGATTGGTTTTAAACGAAAATAAATATGCATTTTGTCAATCTCTTACCACAGACACTCGTATACATAGATGGGCCGACAGAGCGACCCACGTGAGCCTATCGAAGTGTTACCGCCAATCATACTATGAATATGGCTCAGAAAGGTGACACCAGGTGTTATCATATTCACACTACACTAGGTACGGCTCAAATGCACGCGGTGGAGGGTCTTTACCAAAAGGTGTTCGTGTCCGATAAAACGAACAAGTTCGAGTGGAAAACTGCGGCCATCGACAGTTGGTGTGGGTCGATGACTTTGAATGTTTGATGGGTTAAGACCGAGTTTGGTGTTCAGAGTAGTTCTCCGTTCTCATCGGATTCGTTTAAATAAGGGCTCTGCTGGAAAGGGAATCTGCCGGCGAATCTAATTATTCTAACATGCGGGCGTCCGTTCTCCGAACCACACCAACCCAAACTCACTGCTGCTTCACTGTCCAGCCGTTTCAACTCCAATCCCCTAAGCAATAATAAATTTCATAACGAAAGGGATGAGTTTTCCTCCTGCTCTGGATACGCTACATTGTCGATTGGGTGAAGACCGGGTACAATTTGTTATATTACGGGGTGGTCGCATTTGGATACCCTCTGGCAGTAGCAAATTATCTCGCCGTTAAAAAAGGGCATGGAATGAAGAAGCACTGATGGCGAGAGATAGATTACGACACCTACGTGAAATCAATTCGGTTCGACGCTCAATTTTTGGAGTAAAATTCGAATGCAGCGAATAGCTTGATCGATTTTATATATTGAAAAAACTTTTAAAAAATAAAATAAAACTGACTTCAAAATTATCTGCCTATAAAATAGACTTGAAAAGGAAAAAATAACTTCGTTGTTGGGGTTGAGGGGGAGAAAACCACGGCGACCTGTTCTCCTGGGGCCGTGGATACCTTGTAATGGAGCTATGAAGCCCTGATGATGCCCGAATGGGCGAAAGTTCTTGGCAGGCCAACAATAAAAAACTGGAGAACAGGTCGCCGTGGTATTCTCCCCCTCAACCCCAACAACGAAGAACGAAAAAAGCAACAAAGCTACAACAAAGGAAAAAACTGTGGAAAAAACTCGGAAAAAATGTGACCCGAAATCTGAAAAACTTATATTTGTCGGATACCCAGAAGGCACCAAAGGATATCGCCTCATTAATCCCATTACTAAGAAAATTACTTTGAGTCGCGATGTGAAGTTCATCGAATCGCCGCGAGCTGTGAACATCGTTTCTAAAACGCTGCAAATGATTGTACAGTGGTTTATTATTATTTCGCTTCAATATTGATTTAAGAAGACTATCCATTATTTGTCATTTTAAATTTTCCGGACATTTGTGAACGTTCCCACCGAAAAACAGATGGTAACTATAGGGGAAAACTCCCTACCAATTATTGTAATTTTAATCATTTTTATTTTTCTTAATTTCCTCATTAAAAGCTAAACTTATTGCTTAACGATACAGCTGGAGAGAGTGTTAGACGACCATTCCAATGACTATAGAACGATTTTTATAGCTCCAAGAACTCTCGAGTTATACCCTCATGTCAAATTTCTGAAAATCTCCCAAATTCGTCACAAAAGCTGCGTTAACTCGAGAACCAATAAAGCTATCGACCCGGCGATGGTCTCATTCGATTCAGCGTCCAAAAATCTATAGAATCTGATACCACGTACACATTTTTCTGAAAAACCTTGGAAAGTACGGATTTTCTCCCCCTCAAAACCCCCCGAAAATACCCTTAAAATTGAGCTAGCAAGTTGGTTCAAGAATTGGGCCGTCGTAGGACCGAGATTGATTTTTGGTGAAAATTTCAAGAATTTAGCTATTATAGTTTGGCCGGAAAATTGCTAACGGCGTACGGCGTACGGCGTACGGCGGACAGACAGAATTTTTTTTATTGGATATTCGGATTCTACATGCCTTGAAACGTAAAACATCAAATTTTGAGGGGGGGTTAGAAATTTTTTTTTCTTGGGCGATTACAATGGTTTATTATTGAATAATAAACCAAAATAACGAACAAATCGACACGAATATCGATGAAATACCTTTAATTGATGAAACACCTCAAATTGATGAACGACCTGAAATTGAAGGAACAGGAACCAGAACTCCCACAGAGTCGGTTACAGTTCGCGGAAGAGGAAGACCTCGTTTGGAAAGAACTGGAAACAGAGGAAGACCACGCAAACTATACACCCAAGTTCCAGCTCCTCCAACAGAGAATCGGGAATCCGACGATGACAATATCCAGGATAGGACGACTGAAGTGGCCGGACTAGCCAATCTAACCTTAAACAAGTATTCTCAAAACCCGATGCTGACAGTAGGAGAAGCGCACTTAAGTCAGAATATTCGTCAATAAATTATAGAGAACAAAACATTCAAACTCGTCGATCGTCCTCATGACAAGAATGTGATCGGATGTCGAGTAGTCCTGAAAGGGAAGCTGAAGGCTGATGGCACCGTTGAAAGACCAGTGGTGTGTATAGATCACACAGTACTTCCATGTTTGAGTCGGTAACTGGTATAACCAATTATAAAATCGAGAAAATCGTACAAAGGCCGAAACGTGACCCAAGCGGTAAAGATCAGGCGTCATTCACTCGCCATTACAAATATTTAATACCTCTAGCGTCAAATGTATTGATTTTTGCACCCTGTAAAAAGCTCAACAGCGATAAACGGCGTAGGGCGGAAGTACAGTATGTGATCAAAACAAAACATGATCGTTGTTGGTCACATTTAAAGCAGAGACCTGAAAGTTACGAGAGCGCTAGAATAAAATAACTGAAATCGCGTTTAACGAGGAAGTACTGCATGTGACCCCGATAATAAAAATCAAGCGAAATTCAACTGTCATAAAGAAAAATTTAAAGTCTAAAGTATATTCACTCTTGTGGTCTATAAAAATCTCTAATGCAAAAAAACGGCATAAGGCGGAAGTACTGTGTGTTATCCAAACTATACAAAACAAGTTCTGTGAACGTGGTCAGAGATGGTCAAATATATAGCAAAGAGCCCCAAAAAGTACAGTAACTGAAAATGCGTTTTGCGAGGAAGTACTGCAGGTGACCCCAATAATAAAAAACAAGCAATATTCAGCTGTCATATAGAAAATTTAAAGTCTAATGTATATTCACTCTTGCGGTCTATTAAAATCTCAAAAGTTAAAAAATGGCATAAAGCGGAAGTACTGTGTGTTACCCAAACCATACAAAACAAGTTTTATGAACGACGTCAAAGTTGGTCATATTTATAGCAAAGAGACCCTAAAAAGTACAATAACGCTTACTAAAATAACTGAAAATGGTTTTACGAGGAAGTACTGCAGGTGACCCCCAATAGTAAAAATCAAGCAATATTAGGCTGTCATATAGGAAATTCAAAGTCTAATGTATATTCACTCTTGCGGTCTATTAAATCTCAAAAGTTAAAAAAAGGCATAATGCGGAAGTACTGTGTGTTATCCAAACGATGCAAAACAAGTTTTGTGAACGAGGTCAAAGTTGGTCATATTTAAAGCAAAGAGACCCAAAAAATACAATCAAAATAACTGAAAATGCGTTTTACGAGGAGGTACTGCATGTGACCCCAATAATAAAAATCAAGCGATATTCAACTGTCATATAGAAAAATTTTAAGTCCTCCAGCGTACAAATATATTCATTTTTGTGGTCTATAAAAATCAAAATGTAGCAAATGTGCAAATAACGCGGATGTACTGCATGTGACCCATTTGATAAAAATCAGGCATTATTCAATCGCCAACCCCAACATTTTAAGACTTCAAACATTCAAATACATTGAGTTTTGCGGCCTGTAAAAATCAAAATACAAAACATGCACTTGTGAAATCGTGAAAAACGCTCATAACGGGGAGGCATTGTATGTGACCCACTATACAAAAAATCTAGTGTTTTCTGCTTGCCATAACCGACATTTCAAGCCCTCAAACGTAGAAAAATATTGACTCTCATAGCCTGTAAAAATCGAAACAGAAAAAACTTTGAACGCTTATATCTCGGAAGTACTGTGTGTAATTCAAAATCCGGAAAAACCTAATTTTGCACAATCACTGGGAAAACATTCCCTGAAAATTTCATGGGGTTTCATCCATTTTTCAGGGAGATATGGCGATTTATGTCAGTTTGTGACCACAGACAGACGGACAGACGGACAGACGGACAGACGGACAGACGGACACACAGACACACAGACACACAGACACACAGACACACAGACACTTGTTCAGAAAGTGTTTCTGAGTATACTACTATGAAAATTTCTTCCATCAGGACCTCGGTTCCGAATTCGACTTTTCAGACGATCTCAATACTTCCATTTACTACGTAAACATGGAAGTAAAAAAAGGCCCGTCTTGTTGCAAAAGGCTACAACCGGCGACAAGGGGAAGATTTCAACGAGACCTACGCACCCGTGGTTCGCATGAACTCGATTCGGACTCCCATGGCTCTCGCCGCTGAAAACGATCTCGAGGTACATCAGCTAGATGTGACAACCGCATTCTTGAATGGCGACCTGGCAGAACGTATCTATATGGAAATTCCCGAAAATTTTGAAGAGGTTCTTCAAGACATCGTCACTGACAAGACAACGGAAAACTCATCAAACAAGAAGCCGCACGCATGCTTGAAGACCTGAATAAAGGAGGCAAGGTTTGTCAACTGCAGAAATCCTTATACGGTCTGAAGCAAGCAGGGCGTCAGTGGTATCTCAAACTAGACGAAAACGTCAAGAAACTGGGACTGAAACCACTGAAGGCTGATCCGTGTGTCTACTACAGTCGAAACGGTAATGACATTATTTTATTGGCCATTTATGTCGACGACTTATGGCTCGCGTCAGGAAATCCGGAGTTGATTGAAAAAACGAAGACGATGTTGATGGAGAGATTCAAAATGAAATACCTCGGAAAAATTCACTATGCACTGGGAATCGAATTCATCCAAAACCTCGACGAGGGGAAGATATTTATGTCGCTCAAGAAGTACACTCAGGACATTCTCAAACGTTTTGGCATGGATGAAGCAAAACCCGTGAAGACACCATTGGAGATCGGACTCAAACTCCGAAAACCCGACACAGTGAAGCAAGAAGAATTGGCCAAGTATCCCTACCAGCGACTAATCGGCTCGCTGATGTATTTAGCGGTGTCCACACGCCCAGATATCGCCTACGCCAGTTTAATACTTGCTACACTGGGGAACATTGGCAAGCAGCAAAGCGTATCTTACGGTACCTAAAGGGAAACCCCGAGCATGGAACCTTCCTGTTCCAGAAAACCGGCAAGGATCTACGAGGATTTGCAGACGCTGATTAGGCCAATTGCGCTGAAGACAGACGTCCGTATTCGGGATATTTCTTCGAACTAGCAGGAGCTGCAATTTCGTGGGAAGCCCGAAAACAACGAACCGTCTCCCTCCCAAGTGTTGAAGCCGAGTATCTCGCGCTGGGTGAAGCTACGAAAGAAGCTATCCACCTTCAGCATTTACTCAACGAAATGGGATTTTCAAGCTCCAATACGGTCATCTACTAATTCAGCTTCTATAGGCTTCTCTGAGACATTATAAGAGAGGCGCCGACTCCAAAAAAAGACCATTCTGGAGGCGATTCAGAGGGGGAAGGAAAAGCCTTCAATCATTTGGGAAATGAGAAATAATAATTGTTATATTATTAGGGGAGGTGGTCCAATCTATCAGGGAGTGGCTAAGTCAATAGGAGTTGTGAAGTAGGAAGGCAAATAATTTTGAAGTCGGTTTTATCATTTTTTTTAAAGTTGTTAAAAAAGTCTTTCTATTACTACCAGTGTTGGGTACTAACCGAAAATTTCGCTATTAACCAGGTAGGTACTGGTCCTGTAAGATCCCAGCAAGAAAATTGCCAGTAGAATGAACAGAGCGCTTTCACGTGGCATGGAAAATAACAACGAAAATGTACCTTCTGTTTGTCACTGAAAAGCTTGCCGTCGTGAGGGTTGGCTAGAAAGGCACTTGATAGACACAATCTTAGTGAGCTATACTACCGCCGAAAAAACCGATGTTGGAGTCAATATTTTACACCAGAGCCGAATCGATTTGCAAACATTGTGTTATAAAGCAACGCCGTTCTCATCGCACTAGAGGGTGCGATGAGGGTGCGGGACTTTCTTTTCTTTATTTGGTGATAAAATAAATGCCGGTTGTATGAATCTTGACAAGATTTATTCGTGATTCCATCAATCGCTCGATGTTTTCTACCGCTCGAAACACAATGGAGTATTTACCTTGCTCGCAGGGTTCTCTCATCTCTTGTGGTTTTAGATCAGGAGGTCGCCTGGCAAAGCGGTGGCGAATACGAGATTCCAGTGAGAGCTGGCCTTAATCCAAGTAGATGTCGCTCTGCCCTATCGTCCCTGTGGTCTCTGACTCTGGAGTACCCTCCCACATGCCTCCTTTTGTGCATCCCTTTCACCATCAGGGCCACGGTTGTTTTCCTCTGAACTGAAAGGACGATTGCGATTCTGAGATTCAGCCAGCTAAGCTTCCAACCCTAGGCGGCCGAACTTCTGAAGAAACTCCGCTCCGTTTCAACAATCTTCATTTTAAACTTAGGGACCAAGTTCGGAAAACATTGGGAACGTTTCCCTTCGCGTTGCATGCAGACCGCATGCTCAGTTTTAGTTATGAAAAAAAAAAATTTACCGTCGTCAGTATTACTCAGCCAAGCTTAAACTTGAATCTCACTCTTTTGAAACAGAATCTTTTTCCTTGATTCAACAGTATTTCTCTATTTCCTCAGGTTTATTTGTAACCATTGGTTATTTTGCCAGAGAGGCGCCGACTCCAAAAGATGATCAATCTGGAGGCAATTCAGAGGTGAAAGGAAAATCTTTTAATCATTTGGGAAATGAGAAATAGTACCTAGTTTTTATATTATTAGGGAAGGTGATCCAATCAATCAGGAAGTGGTCAGGTCAATACGAGTAGTAAAGTAGTCCTTAAAATGTGTAGTTGGCGAATGAGTTGCTGCGAAGTTGGGACATTTTTGTTATTTTTTCCTTTTCAGAGTGTATTTTATAGACAAAGTTTTTGAAGTCGGTTTTATTTTTTTTTTAAAAAGTTTTTTTTTCAAAGTCATTCTTCGTAATAACGAATGCTGCTTGATTATGTTCAGCCGAATTGATATTCATTCTCGTTTACCGTTTCAACTAGTTTAAATATTAACCGAAGGGCGTTCGATACCGACAGATTTTCCTCAATTTCGCTTTCCTATTCCGATAAAATCACCTGGTGATGTGGTAGGATATTAATCAGCAACCTGCCCCCGCGAATCGATCGCAGTTGATGTCGCTCAAGAAGAAGGCCCGTGAGTATGTCTGATGACGAGCCCATATAAAAATCGATACTCTCCTTCAGTTCGTTTCCAGCAGATTACGTGTTCGTCTCCTCCTCTTCCAACTACGTTGTTTCCCATGATACGGAGAGTGCGGGGCTCTTAGCCACGCCAAGCTAAGCCTCCGCCGACCAGTTCGATCGCGTTTACTGACCTGGCTTCTCCATCGTTTTCTTTTTCTTCATCCTTTACAATTCAACCCAAATCATTATGCAGCAAACCAGGTAATTTTCCCCCGCAGATCCCATGGGATCATTCTCGATGTGCAAGCGTTGCTACGTTGGCGATCCCTTCTCTTTTTCGTCCCCGGTGTCTTCAATCCGCGGTTCACATATAAACGTTATGGTCGTTCGCGTTCTGGTGGTAATTTTTCAATCGAATTGATAAAACCAATTGATAATTCTCTGTTCACGCAGTAAAAGTGAAGTTTAGGAATCTATCTAAAAATCGTATTCGGAGCGAAGGTGAATATTAAAAAAATGTCCCATTTACTCTGAAAACAGAATTGTCTGTGAGTTTGTCTCTCTGTATTCAAAATAAAATAAACCTTGACATTTGAAAATCTCTCTGAAGCCTTAAAAAATATCAATTTGATAAAACTTTCAGAAAGTATTCGTGTGTGTGAAATCAAACGTCATTGGACTTGAGAGGAGTTCAAAGCCGAAAAAAATTCTCTAGATTGATTTCGATACTGGCTGCAAAACAATATACTTGAAAGCCGAAGGTCTTAAAATGTTTCATGTAGCGAGTGGGTGTCTCTTGATTTTTATGGGTTGGGCCACACACCGTACATCCGTGTTTAGTGCCTGTTCGCTCTTACGCGTTGTTATCGACTCAAGAACTTTCGTACACTGTCCTGCAATATGTGTAAAATCAACCTCATTATAATCATTCAGGCGTTCACCTTAATTAAGTACAGTTGAAGGTCAGGAATAGCTCTCATGTTTAAGGTCGTAACTCGCCCCTTCCTCCGAACCAAAGCACAACCGCTGAAATATTCATGGTTGAATTATTGATTTTAGGAAGGTATGAACGATTGGATAGTATTCCCTCAGATAACCATACGTTTACATAATTGAAGCTGCAGTTGATTTCTCAATAGCAATAGGTGGGCTACTGATTTATAAACTTTTTTCTGTTCTCTGAACACCTTTTTACTTCCATTTTTACGTAGTAAATTGAAGTATTGCGGTCGTCTGAAAAGTCGATTAAGGAACGGAGGTGAATTTGGAAGAAATTTCCGCAGTACTATATACTACTCAGAAACACTTTCTAAACGCTTTTTTTCCCTTTAATTACTTTTTTAGAATCTTATTTTTTGGGTCGGGATATTCTCTCCTTTTCGTTGTTGTTGCTTTCTTTATGACTCCTTGGGTTAATAATTTTGTCAAGATTTAATTATTATAATGTTCGCTTTTATTTTAACGAGTTAACTTTGTGTCAATTATTTCTGTTGGGTGCTTTAATTTTGTCTTTTTCTGTTAAAGTGTCTGCATGTCTGTCTGTACGTCTGTGGTCAAGCAATGACATGAATCGTCGTATCTCAGTGAAAAATGAATGAAACTCAATGAAATTTTCGGAGAATGTTCTCCCTATGAGAATGTTCATCCTGATTTGATTTTTACTGACTGCAAGAGTCAATATTTTTACTCGTTTTAGGTCCAAAAATGATCGTTATTGGTAACAGATGACGCTCGATTCTTTGCTTATTGGGTACTCACTGTACCTCCACGTTATGTCCTTTTTTCGTGATTTCGCTAGTGTATATTTTGTATTTTGCCTCTTGCAGGGCGGAAAACTCGATGTTTTTGGACGCGCAAGGTTTAGAAACGTTTGAGATGGCGATTGAATGAATTCTGATTTTTATCACGCGGGCCACAGACGGCATTATTTGCATGATGCCTATAATGGGATTTGTACAGACTACAAAAATTATTGTTTTTCTTTTCCTTGATGTCCAAGAGGTGTGAGGGGAGAAAAACTAGGCGCGCAATCAAAAAATGCGACGACAATAAATAGAACAACTATTCCATGTTGTTTATTTCGATTTTTGCCAGTCAGGTCACAGCCTTGAAATTTTTTTATTGCAAGCAGATTTCCAAATGAATTGATTTTCATCTTTGGCTCGCACACCATGTAGTATCATGTTATGAGCTTTTTTTATGTGGGTATCTTCCACTGCTTCTGGTGCTTCAGAAATCAATGTATTTGAACCCTGGAGGTTTTCAAATGTTAGTAACGGTAATTGAATGACGCTTAAGGGCTGGTGACACCTTTTTGCGTGTCATTGCTATAAAAATGATCTCACTTTACAAAACTTAAGCTCACATACTGCATTTCCGTATTATCTGCTATTTATATAACTATGCGTTTTTCTATTTTTTCGTCTCTGGCTAGTTTTTCAATAACATTTGTTGTGAACTAACGTTGCGGCTTTTGTACGAGTTTCTTGATTTTATAATTGGCTAAACCTTTCACCGACTCAAACGTGGAAGTACTGAGTGATCGTTGCATACCACTGGTGCTTTCGAAATGATCGACCAATCATTGTTGTATACATTATATGAATATTTACAGAGTCTTGATTTGCAAAATAAAACCTATGACGTGAAGTCCAACGAAGTCTTTACGACTTTCAAATTTTTATTGAACGTAATGTATTTACAAATCGTAATCCGTAATACTAGGGAATAGGTCAATCAATTTCAACTAGGTTTCTTCGTGTAAAAAGACCGCTAATGACTGTCAGTGGTTTATTTATCAACAATATCCACCCGTCGGTTATTACTCGAAAATCTGTTGTAATTCAATAGTTTATCAGTTCTGAAAGTTTCTCAAACAACAAGTTGGCATCTGAGGGCAAAATATTTGGCCAAAATAGAAATTAGAATGAGCCTTTCATTGAAAAAGATTTCAGCCATAAGAAGTCATTTTTGCGCGTTTTTATACTTTAGGGCGTTCTGGGCGAAAAAATGAAGCAATTTTGGGTGGGTTTCGCCTCAAAACCATCAGATGTTTTAGTAGATAGACCTAGATTTGCTTTGGATGATGTCGTCCTCAGCGAGGATAGAAGTCGTATAATTATAGAGGTCGTACTATCCGTCTTTCGGCGAACTATCATGTTCGAAGCCCCTTCTTCAATTACATGATCATTCTTACTTGTTCAAACATAATACGAGCGCTTATTATGTTCAGAACATAGAGTAGAAGTTCCCTTAGTAGCCTTTTAGTGTATTTATCTATCGTTATTAGAGTCTCTACGATTCACGGTTGTGGAAGAACTTTGTGATCTATACACACGAATTTCTTGATCACAGGTCGGAGATGTATTTTCAAGAATAGTAGCGAGGCTCACGTCGAATTCATACAAATTAATCTCCAACGGATGGCTCTAGCTGCGGCGCGGCCGTTCACGTCAAGCCTCGCCCACCCGCTGTGCTATTCGAGCCTTGATTGATCATTCAGTTTGCCTTTCAATAGTCTCGTCTTAATTTAGCTGTGTCACTCAATTCACTTCATTCTGTGCGCTTTCGAGGAAACAAGATGTTTTACACACCTTTGCCCATGAGTTAATCTCACTCACACCTGTAAGTTACTTCTTGAACAGTTGTCGGCTGTTCTGTTGAATCTGATACATTACTAATCATGCTGCTGAGTTGGGCCAGCTATTCAACTAAGTTGATGGATTATCTACCAGGTAAAACCGCAACAGGGTTCTTTGGCAGTTTTGATTGCTTTCGCTTCCTTTCTGCCGCAACAAAATAGCAGGAAAATCGCGAGTCAGCAGCAAACATCATCAGTTCGCGTCTCAACCAGGGAGCCAGGCCATGGCTCTATCGTAGGCTTCATGTAGACCAAGTTACACATCTTAATGATTCATAAATCTCCACCCTGGATCTCATGTTTTTAGATATCGCCAGGTAGAGTTTTATCGTCCAGATAACACTCAGTAATTCTGCATTATCCGCGTATTTTCTAAGTTTTGCTACTTTTGGGTCCTCCTTATTGTCGGTTGACCCAGGTTTTAGTCTATATAAGAGACATTTGATAGAGATCTGGTGATATTTGTCACTGTGACCATCGCAGCCTGACACACTGACACACTAACAAAAGACGCACAGGTTGTTGTTCAGAATTTGACCAGCGAGCTTTAGGAGCATGAGCCCGAAACGTTCAGGTGTAGCAAACATAGGATTTCAAAGGAATGTCACCTCTACTCAGGCAGTTTCGTCTTTTTAATAATTGCCAACCATACGGAATAATTTCTTATGTTCCATGGACGGTGGAATGATTGAACCCATCATAATCATAATATCGTTTTGTGAGATGGGGACCTCATAATCATAATATTTTATCATTTCTGTATATCAATTTAGTTAATTATTTTTGCGGCCTAAAGACATTCTAGATGCAAACAATAAAACGCGCAAGTACGGTATGTGACCTTAACAATAAAAATTTATTGTCATTCCCCCCCAAAGAAAACATTTCATGACCTTAAACGTTCAATTATATTGATTTTTAGGGAATGTGAGTAGGTACTTCTAATACAAGAAATGACTATACAGCACGGGTGTACGGTGTGTGACCCTATAGATGAAGATTAGAAGAAAATTCGAAATAGTATATATAATAAACCCCATAAGACGGAAGTACGGTTTGTGATCCAATCGATACAAAAAAGTTCTGTTACATGGAGTCATTTTTAAAGCAAAGCGACCCTAAAAATACAATAGCGATTTAATAAAATACCTTGAAATGTGTTTTACGAGGAACTACTGCGTTTGACCCCAATAATAAAAACGCAGCAAAAGATTGTACAGTGGTTTATTATTGCTTTGCTTCAATAATAATTTAAGAAGACAATCCATTTGTGATAGTTATTATTCCGAACATTTGTGAACGTTCCCACCGCAAAACAGATTGTTAACTGTAGGGGAAAACTCTATAGCAACTATTATAATTTCAATTATTTTCATTTTTCTTAATTTTCAAATCGAAAGCTAAGTTTTTGGCCTATCTTTACAGCTGAAAAGAGTGTTTGACGAGCATTCCAACGAGTATAGAACGTTTTTTATTACTCCAAGCACTCTCGAGTAATACCCATGCCAAATTTCTGAAAATCTCCCAAGTTGTGCAGGAGTCGTGACAAATTTTTTTAAATAAAATCTACTTTAATTATTCAAAATAAAAATAGAAAAAAAAAACTTTAAAAAAAAAAAACCGACTTCAAAAACTTTGTCTATAAAATACACTCTGAAAAGGAAGAAATAACAAAAATGTCCCAACTTCGCAGCTACTCATTCGCCATGCAACTACACATTTTAAGGACTACTTTACTACTCGTATTGACCTGACCACTTCCTGATTGATTGGATCACCTTCCCTAATTATATAGAAACTACTATTTCTCATCTCCCAAATGATTAAAAGATTTTCCTTTCACCCCTGAATTGCCTCCAGATTGATCATCTTTTGGAGTCGGCGCCTCTCTTATACTGTATTGGAGAAGCGGAGAAGCCTATAGATTCCGAATTAGTAAGAATATAAATAAATAAATATCATGAGATTTCACGATTCTTGAACAGAGCACATCAGCATTTATGAGAACTGATTATTAACAATATCGATTTGAAGGTGACTATTCACGCCTTTTCCTAAAAACCATTTCAGATTTCTCTAAGAATCTTTACGTCCAGACCCAGACTTATTACCTGGCACCTACTAATTTATCGTAAATTCATATTTATTTGTAACCATCGGTTATTTTGCCAGAGAGGCGCCGACTCCAAAAGATGATCAATCTGGAGGCAATTCAGAGGTGAAAGGAAAATCTTTTAATCATTTGGGAGATGAGAAATAGTAGTTCTTATATAATTAGGGAAGGTGATCCAATCAATCAGGAAGTGGTCAGGTCAATACGAGTGGTAAAGTAGTCCTTAAAATGTGTAGTTGCATGGCGAATGAGTAGCTGCGAAGTTGGGACATTTTTGTTATTTCTATCTTTTCAGAGTGTATTTTATAGACAAAGTTTTTGAAGTCGGTTTTACTTTTTTTTTTTAAAGTTTTTTTTATTTTTCTCTTTTTAGTGACTTACAATTATGGACAGCTCTCTTTACAGAATTTTCCCAAGCTTTCATTATTGTGTTCTTGTCACTTACTACTAACCGTCCAAACTCAATTCATAAGTCCGTTGAACGTTGAAGTTCTAAAGTATAATGATTACCTAACTATTTTCAATGTTATTATGTTGATTGAGAGTGAGTTTGAACGTTTGGAATAATCCATCCACTGATTTGGGTCTCTTGGTCAACATACCGGATACTTTGATCCCATTAATACACCTATCAAAACTCAAATAATTGTCTACACCATTACTGGTTACTGAATTGCACCAATTCACTCGTTCTTTATTTTTCTAACGATAATAGAGTGATAATTTTCTCAAGCGTACCCGCAATCGCACTGAATGAGAGAATCCGAACAAAATTTCAGAAATTCGCCGAACGTTTGTGCATTAAAATGGAGTTATTTGGCCTTCAAAACCATGATATTTATTGAAAATTTAACGCTGAATTCAAATCTTCTAACGAGAATGCTATGACTAACGTAGTTTTTTTTCTACAAACATAAATAGTCCAAAAAACGTGATTTTGAAACAATTTTTTTAGAAATACGGCCTAAAAAGTATCTACTTTTAGTCCAATCAACACCAAATTTGGATCACGTAAACTAGACTCAAATGTGAACATTTAAAGTTTAAAAATTATGGAAAAACAGTTTTAGTTTGGAAGTTATGAGGTCTCAAACACAGGTCCATTAAAACATCGATTGCTCCCTTATTATGCCACCTAAACTTGATTTTTTACTATCGTTCGAAAGCTCTAGATAAGCGCTTTCAAGTGCAATAGTGTTCATATTTTTTTTCTCGACGTGGTTGGGGACGGTGCTCGAAAAACCTCCTTTTTTTGTTACACTTTCTTCTCTACACGCTATATTAGATTGCCGAACGAGCAGCTAGTCCCTTGTAGGCAGATAAATTATGAACAAAATGACACCAGAAACAAAACAATCGAGCAAGTATTCTAGAAGTTATAAGCTTGCGAAGTCAAAACTTCCTTTTTTCGCGAAAATCACGTTTTCCGGCGTTTCTCCGCGTCTGGAGACGTAACTACTGGATGGACCCAATTGAAAAAATTATGGGACCTACCTGGATAGTAACCCTTTCAAACAAAAAAAAAAGTAACCCGATCGGACGTACATGAGCTGAACGCCGGTGGACAACACATACCGAAAAAAAAAAAAAAAAAAAATCCCGCTAGACGACCATAGACACCTCCTCCTTGTTTGAAGTCGGTTAAAAACGCGACTAGCACTCACCTGTGGGGAAGAACCCAAGGCAAATGGTAGGAGAAATGAGACTCCGATAGAAATAAACTTTACTTTTATTTAGAGAGAGAAAAACGGGCGTTTAAGAAAGAAAATTTGATCTACTCAGTGTTTTACCTTCCTTCGCAGAAATGAATAACGGTACAGAAAGAATATCGATGTACCGTTCCTTCGATACGTCCCAATCAGTACCAGCTTATGCACAGTGTAAGTGTTTGTAAAAATAGGTTACCTATAATAAGCCGACAAGAAGAAGGGATAATAGGAAGGTACCCAATCGAAGACGAAGAGGCGGTGGCGACGGTTTCAGCCGTCTGCAAGAAGAATTAACGATGAAGGCGAAGGTGACAGTTTCAGTCGTTCGCATGAAGAAAATGATAACGATGATGGCGGAGGCGACGGTTTTAGCCGTTCGTGAATATAGGGGCGAAGCTGTGGCACGCAAGACTATGAGCCGATCGTCGTCAGGCTGGTACCTACCTCGATACTGTAGTAAGAAAAATAAAACATGTCAGAACGGAAATTGTTTGAATTGATTTTCCCTCTGGTTTTACTGGATAGTACTCACCGGTAAGGGATGATTTGAAGAGAAAATCGCAGTATTATTCTCTTGAGGGAGACATACGAGAAACGAGTCGAGAAACGAACGCTTGAGGCAGTAAGGGGGAAAAACGCTGCAAATGATTGTACAGTAGTTTATTATTCCTTCGCTTCAATAATGATTTAAGAAAGTTATCCATTTGTGATAGTAATTATTCCGACCACTTGTAAACGTTCCCACCGAAAAACAGCTTGGTAACTAAAGGGAGAAAACTCCGTAGCAACTATTGTAATTTTAATTATTTTTATTTTTCCTAATTTCCAAATTAAAATCTGAATTTTTCGCCTTACGGTGTAGTTGAAGAGAGTGTTCGACGAGCATTCCAACGAGTATAGAACGATTTTTATAGCTCCAAGAACTATTGAGTTATACGCTCACGCCAAATTTCAGAAAATCGCCCAAATTCGTCACAAAAGCTGCGATAACTCGAGAACGAATAAAGCTATCGACCCCGCGATGGTCTCATTCGATTCAACGTCCAAAAATCTATAGAAATTGATACCAAATACACCTTTTTTCTGAAAAACCTTGGAAAATATTCATTTTCTCCCCCTCAAAACCCCCCTAAAATACCCTTAAAATTGAGCTAGCAATGTGATTCAAGGATTGGGCCGCAGATTGATTTTTGGTGAAAATGTCAAAAATGTAGCTACTATAGTTTAGCCGGAATAGTGTTGACGGCCTACATGCCTTGAAACGTAAAACATCAAATTTTGTGGGGGGGGGGGTTTAGAAATATTTTCTTTCTTGGGCCAGTGGTTATAGGCACGATAACGTTGTTGTCACTCTCCCGGTTCCACTCACCGAGGCCGCGGTTGACGCAAAGTGCATCGTGAAGAGGACACAAAATAATTTCACGGCACAGACCCCTCTCCAGCGGCGGAGGTCGGGAGATACGGTTTAAGCTGCGACGGATGCCATAGACCAACGTCGCGTCCTCTGCTGTCTTGGAGCCGACAGCCTTCATACATATGTGAGCAAGTTTGGCTGCGTATCGATCTCCAGCGAATGACAGGTCGTGACTGCGCCGAAGAACTAGGTCATTCACGCAAAACTTGTCAGGGCGTCGACGGAGATTATAACGATGGCTCTGGCGAGTGCTCGCCTTCAGTTTGTGGTTTTCAACAACGTGCTTCAATTCCTCCAACTTCTGCATACGGGTTGCCCAGTTGTTGGTGTCGGCTGCCTGACCAGTAGATGGAACGCTGGTGCCGGGAACCCTGAAGCGGAAAGAACGACGGGTTATCGGGGCCATAGGTACCCTTGGTCCTATAATGCCCTGAAGAAGCCCGAACGGGCGAAAGTACTCGGCTGAATTAAAAGAAAGAAAAAATGGAGAAGAGGTCGCCTCGTTTTTCTCCCCCTCAACCTGCAGAAACAGGTTATCAGTTCTCTACCAAAGTTAAGGAAGGCAGGAGAATATTTAGTGGAACTATGCACTACACTATTTAATGCAAATTGGAATTCGCGCATATACTCATCCCATCGATTGTGTCACATTTGGTCCCCATATGTCCAAATCAATTGCCGTAGGTTCCGGTTGTTCCTTTTGGTTGGATTGGCCTGACAGTGGTAGAGCGGCGTTGTACGGTGCTGTAAGCGACACGCATTGGCCATGGCCCCAATGGATGAGCTGACAAAATTCAAGGCATTGTCGGTGACGAGGACGGCAGGTGTTCAAAATTTGTGGAACGAAATTTAGACTGTGCCGTGAATTTATTTCAAATGTTCTTCACGACGCACTTTACGTCTACCGCGGCCTCGGTGAGTGGAATCGGGAAAGTGACGACGCTATCGTGCCGATAACTAGTGGCTCCTTCCTTGCAACCTGCGATTTTTTTTCCCTTTCTTACTGCCTCGTGCGTTCGCTTCGTCTCTTGTCTTCCAGAATTTTTCTCCAAAATTATATCGACTTTTCCGTCCAAATTATCCCTTACCGTATCGAGGTACCGGCCTGACAACGATCGGCCCATTGTCCTGCGTACCACGGCTTCGCTCATTTATTCGCAAACGGCTGAACCCGTCGCCTACGCTTTCATCGTCATCATTTTCGTCACGCAAACGGCTGAAACCGTCGCCTACGCTTTCATCGTCATCATTTCTTCTTGCGAACGGCTGAAACCGTCGCCACCGCCTCTTCGATTGGGTACCTTCCTCTTATCCTTTCCTCCTTGCCGGCTGATAGGTGATAATTTATTATCCCAGTACTTATACTGTGCACACTCAGTGCTGATCAGACGAATTGAAGGAACTGCATAATATTATCGTTTGTACCGTTATTCATTTCTGCGCAGGAGGGCAAACCCTGAGTAAATTTTCTTTCATTAATTATCAACTTTCTTAAATAAAAGTAACCTTTATTACTTCCATGTTTACGTAGTAAATGGAAGTATTGAGATCGTCTGAAAAGTCGAATTCGGAACCGAGGTCCTGATGGAAGAAATTTTCATATTAGTATACTCAGAAACACTTTCTGAACAAGTGTCTGTGTGTCTGTGTGTCCGTCTGTCCGTCTGTCCGTCTGTCCGTCTGTCCGTCTGTCTGTCTGTCCGTCTGTCCGTCTGTCCGTCTGTCTGTGGTCACAAACTGACATAAATCGCCATATCTCCCTGAAAAAAGGATGGAACCCTATGAAATTTTAAGAGAATGTTCTCCCA
Organism: Tupiocoris notatus; assembly: GCA_037159825.1. Taxonomy (NCBI): domain Eukaryota; kingdom Metazoa; phylum Arthropoda; class Insecta; order Hemiptera; family Miridae; genus Tupiocoris; species Tupiocoris notatus. The sequence continues at coordinate 4,183,069 of JASJUZ010000090.1, forward strand.
GTGATTGTGCAAAATTAGGTTTTTCCGGATTTTGAATTACACACAGTACTTCCGAGATATAAGCGTTCAAAGTTTTTTCTGTTTCGATTTTTACAGGCTATTAGATTCAATATTTTTCTACGTTTGAGGGCTTGAAATGTCGGTTATGGCCAGCAGAAAACACTAGATTTTTTGTATAGTGGGTCACATACAATGCCTCCACGTTATGAGCGTTTTTCACGATTTCACAAGTGCATGTTTTGTATTTTGATTTTTACAGGCCGCAAAACTCAATGTATTTGAATGTTTGAGGTCTTAAAATGTTGGGGTTGACGATTGAATGATGCCTGATTTTTATCAAGCGAGTCACACGCAGTACTTCCGCTTTATTTGCACATTTGCTACATTTTGATTTTTATAGACCACAAAAATGAATATATTTGAAGGCTGGAGGACTTGAAATTTTTCTATTTGACAGTTGAATATCGCTTGATTTTTATTATTGGGGTCACATGCAGTACCTCCTCGTAAAACGCATTTTCAGTTGTATAATTTGTATTTTTTGGGTTTTTTTGCTATAAATATGACCAACTTTGACCTTGTTCACAAAACTTGTTTTGCATAGTTTGGATAACACACAGTACTTCCGCATTATGCCTTTTTTAACTTTTGAGATTTAATAGACCGCAAGAGTGAATAAATACATTAGACTTTGAATTTTCTATATGACAGCTGAATATTGCTTGATTTTTATTGTTGGGGTCACCTGCAGTACTTCCTCGTAAAACCATTTTCAGTTATTTTATTAAGCGTAATAGTACTTTTCGGGTCTCTTTGCTATAAATATGACCCACTTTGACCTCGTTCACAAAACTTGTTTTGTATGGTTCGGGTAACACACTGTACTTCCGCTTTATGCCATTTTTTAACTTTTGAGATATTAATAGACCGCAAAAGTGAATATACATTAGACTTTAAATTTTCTATATGACAGCTGAATATTGCTTGTTTTTTATTATTGGGGTCACCTGCAGTACTTCCTCGCAAAACGCATTTTCAGTTACTGTACCTACTTTTTGGGGCTCTTTGCTATATATTAGACCAACTCTGACCACGTTCACAGAACTTGTTTGGTATAGTTTGGATAACACACAGTACTTCCGCCTTATGCCTTTTTTTTGCATTAGAGATTTTTATTGACCACAAGAGTGAATATACTTTAGACTTAAAATTTTTCTTTATGACAGTTGAATTTTGCTTGATTTTCATTATCGGGGTCACATGCAGTACTTCCTCGTTAAACGGGATTTCAGTTATTTCATTCTAGCGCTCTTGTAACTTTCGGGTCTCTGCTTTAAATGTGACCAACAACGATCATGTTCTGTTTTGTTTTGATCACATACCGTACTTCCGCCTTCCGTTTATCGCTGTTGAGCTTTTTACAGGGTGCAAAAATCAATACATTCGACGCTAGAGGTATTAAATATTTGTAATGGCGAGTGAATGACGCCTGATCTTTACCGCTAGGGTCACTTTTCGGCCTTCGTACGATTTTCCCGATTTTATAATTGGTTATACCAGTTACCGACTCAAACATGGAAGTACTGTGTGATCTATGCACACCACTGGTTTTATCGGAGTCTCATTTCTCCTACCTATTCCCTTGGGTTCATCCCCACAAATTGCTAATTAATTTTTTATTAAATTCTTTTTTTCTCTTAAATATTATTAGCAATTATATTTTGATTTAACTCCTGCACAGGACAAAACCATGTAAGAGGTAGAGGAACGAATTAGGACTAGTTCCACCCATTTGGTGAACAGATCATCGAACACTAGAAGATAGTGATTTCAACTGGAACTTCGCCGAAAGGGACCGATGATATCAGTGGGAACCGTTCCCCAGGGACCAGATAAGAAACGAGGTTGCATCATGCCCCTCATTGCAGAGTTGGGAGGCTTTACACGCCCACACGTTCCACAGCGTCGTATATAGCGAACAACATCTTTATAGAGTCCCACCAATAGCAAGATCGACCGACTCGCCAGTGAGTTTTAGCTACACCAAGGTGTCCAGATTGTGGGTCATCATGGCACTCTGGGAGGAATTTTGGAACGCAAGTCCCTCGGGAGAACCAGTTTCCAGTCTTCACAGGGGTCATCAATCTCTCCTTTTCAGAAAGATTTGCGATTATAAAATAAATTACCAGACTTTACTTGGAAACCCACCTCTGCAAGGCGATGGAAAACTTCTTTCAAGGTATTGCAATGGGATTCAAAGTTGGGTGGATATATCAAGATGTCATCTAAAAGGATAGTTACCTGAGGATGAAGGTCTAGGAAGATAGAATCGGCAAGACGTAGGAAAGTCGCCGGTGCGTGCCATGACACATGCGTGTAAATCTGAACAATCCACGACCCGGCACAATGAATGACGTTATATCTCGACTTTCTTCATCATGAAGCGGTATCTGCAAGAATGCTTTCTTTAGGTCTATTTTCGCTTGGTACGTTGTTTGTCCCACATCAATTTTGTGAGTTACCTACCTTTTGAGACTAACCCAGGTCATTTTCCCAGGATTTCCACATCGTCCGTAACAATACCATCTAGAATTCCTCGTTCCAATTCAGAAATTCCTTTGGTTCCCTGACATATGGAAACAGGGATGCTGCTGAAAAATTTATTCGTAGGTTGTACAAAAATAAATTTTACTTCCAGAAAATCAGAGAAATGCCATCTGTTGCTCAGTGCATCAGTAAATATGCCGGCTTCTTTAATGAAGTCCGGACCAAGTACAGTGGAAAATGATAGCGATTCGAGGTATAAAAGTCGGAAATGCATGACCTTTGGCCCTAGGTAAATTCTAATAAGGTATGATACGATAGAGTATTTATTGAGCCGTTTGCCATTTGGGCAATTACAGGTTCCTGGTTCTGTAACTCTCCATTCTCAATACCCAATATGTTAAGACCACTTGTATTTATAAATGACAGGGTCGAACCAGTATCGAACAAGGCATCAATTCGTATTGATTTCGGAAAGATAAAGGAAGTACTCACAAACTGGTGCTTCATCAGTGTGGAGTGTTGAGGTGATAGAAGTCAGACAGAGAGACCACACGGTAGATGACAGTAAGGTTGAAGATTGAGGTAAGGCAGAAGACGAAGAAGGTAGTTGGGAAGAAGACGCTAGATGAGATGAAGAAGAAGGTAGATTAGAAGAAGGAGAAACGGTATCTATGAGGTCTGAAGAACGGGGAGCTTGCCGGACAGCTACGACGGACTCCCGATGCCGTTTCCCTAGCTGCAGTTGGAACAACTTGTCACAACTACATCATGGAGACCACATCGGTAACCTAATTGTTTCCTGGGTTCCAGGCAATGCTTATAAACATGTTAGTCGCTCCAAAAATTTCAGCATACAATTTTAGGAAAACTAGGAGTTACCTCTTCGTGATTTTTGGGAACTCCAGGAGTACTGGGCGAAATCGTTGGCGGTAGCCTTCTGGTCGTAGCAACCGATGGTCGATTCGACGATTTCGAATTAACTGTTCTCTGGCCCACTGCTTTGCCCTCAGCTTTATGAGAGACCTGGTACAGAAATGCAGAATCAGTACGGGGGTTTGAACGAAGTACGTTAGAAATGGGATTTATTTTAGACGATTCTTTTTGGCGCGGAGAAAGAATCGCGTCTTTCATTAATTCCTCCCGGCGACTAAGTTCAGTCACAAAATCGATAAGTACTGGGTTGGTGAGGGGAAGAATATGTCGCCTGGTTCTTCTCCCCCTCACCAACCCAGTACAATGAGAGATGCGACGACTCAACCAAGAAGAAAATCGATAAGGTTTTTATAAGTAGGAATTGTGCCAGAGGTGTACTTTTCCTCAAATTTGCGCCTGGTATTAGAATGCAGATGGTTAATGCCGATCTGCAATTTTAAAAAATCGAGAAGGTCTAAATTCTCCAGTTTCCCCAAAGAGTTCCAACCTTTTCATGCGTCGAAATAAATCTTTGGAAATCCAGGTGCGCGGGCTGACTTGGTGTTTTAAAATCTAAGATCCTGCCTAGATAGTGAGCTGCTAAATGACGTCGATTTTGATATCGAGTCACCAAAGCCGCAAGAGCAAGTGAGTAAGAGGACTAAGCGTTGGAACGATTTCCCTAAACGGGAACGACCTTTTGTGCCTTCATCTACAATACTGAACTTACCTATCGTCTTCAGCAATAGGTTCACATTGACCCCAAAAGTGTAGCCAATTTTTCAATTGACCATCAAAAAGATGTAGTTAGTAAGGTTGGGTGAAATGACATGGTTATGATCCACCTCTCTACGGGACTTAACTTTCTACGGGAACTTAACTTTAACTCTCACACACGACTTTCAACAAGATCTTGAATGATGGTTCCATAGTTAGTTCCCTATCCGACTACCGTGATATTTTCCTTTCTCTAAACCGCGCGACGTCATTTCGTTTACTAATTATTTTTCCAAAATCAGTAACTTTAACCCTCATTAACTTCATAAAAAAGTCTTCAATTCGAATTTTGATAATATCAAAAGATAGGTTATGAACTTCTTTTCCTTTTCTCCTCCCAGTCTAAAGGCAGGTGAATATTGTATTAACTAATTTAGCTTGATGTGCTGCTAACAAGTAATCTCCATTTTTGTTTGTGAAATAAAGTATACTCTACTCACTATTATATCTACCGTTTTCACGAAGTACTCGACTTGACAGTCTTTAATAATTGATTCCATAGTTTGTGGTTTAAATAAAACTGGACACATGTTTACTGACACTAATCATTTTAATCGTTTTAGTTAATTTGTGGTTTATTATCATCTAATGGACCGCCTGCACGATTCTGCCACAATATTCAAGGGCGATCAAACTAAATGAGTTCAAACTTTAATTAACGCTGTGACCTGGTTCATTAAGTAATGGAAACGTTTCTATTGGGTTACAGATGAGACGGGGGCCAGGGATCAACGGATCGACACCTCTTATGCTGTCACCCTCGTCACAAGGTAAGTCGCTCATAAAACCCGTTTAATAGTGGCTTTCGAAATCCGAAATAATATTGGTTCGTTATGGTATTGGGTTGTATCTATAATTTCCTACGGCGTTCTCCTAATTTTTACGTGAAAATATCTTGCCGTAGGAGGAGAAATATTTTCTTTCCAAAGAATGTGCATAACTCCTTTGTTGGCTAAAAAAGAAAAATAGTGCAACTCGGTTCCCATGGAGTGTTACATATTTTGGTCAGCGGTATCGACTTTTGGTCACTCACGAACATAACGGTAACATTACTTGATCTCTACCTGCTCCATAAAAAAAAAACTTGAAAAAAAAATATAACCGACTTCAAAAACTTTTTCTATAAAATACTCTCTGAAAAGGAAAAAATAACAAAAATGTCCCAACTTCGCAGCCACTCATTCGCCAACTACACATTTTAAGGACTACTTTGCTACTCGTATTGACTTGACCACTTCCTGATTGAATGGAACACCTTCCCTAATAATATAAACCAGTGGTGTGCATAGATCACACAGTACTTCCATGTTTGAGCCGGTAACTGGTATAACCAATTATAAAATCGAGAAAATCGTACGAAGGGCGAAACGTTAATTTACAACAGCTGTTATGGAAAAACGAGCCAGGAAACCTAAAGTCTCACTCTGATAGACTAACAAATGGACGCACAGACACTTGTTCAGAAAGTGAGCAGAGCGCTCTGGGAGCAGGTGCGTGAAACGTTCAGATAAAGCTGACAAAGGATTTCTAAGGAATACACCTCTACTCAGGTAGTTTCCTCTTAACTAACGATGTATTGTGGGCCTTGTATTTTTTCTGCTTTCTAAACCATGTCGAATTGTACGAAAATCAACTAACAGACGAAAAAAAAATCCACTGTTCAATGGACGATGTAATGATTGAAAACTTTAAAAAAAAAAAAAATAAAACCAACTTCAAAAACTTTGTCTATAAAATACACTCTGAAAAGGAAAAATAACAAAAATGTCCCAACTTCGCAGCAACTCATTCGCCAACTACACATTTTAAGGACTACATTACTACTCGTATTGACCTGACCACTTCCTGATTGATTGGATCACCTTCCCTAATAATATAAAAATTACTATTTCTCATTTCCCAAATGATTAAAAGATTTTCCTTTCACCTCAGAATTGCCTCCAGATTAATCATCTTTTGGAGTCGGCGCCTCTCTTATATTGTATTGGAGAAGCCTATAGATTCCGAATTAGTAAGAATATAAATATCATGAGTATTCACGATTCTTGAACAGAGCACATCAGCATTTATGAGAACTGATTATTAACAATATCGATTTGAAGGTGACTATTCACGCCTTTTCCTAAAAACCATTTCAGATTTCTCTAAGAATCTTTATGTCCAGACCCAGACTTATTACCTGGCACCTACTAATTTATCGTAAATTCATATTTATTTGTAACCATCGGTTATTTTGCCAGAGAGGCGCCGACTCCAAAAGATGATCAATCCAGAGGCAATTCAGAGGTGAAAGGAATTTCTTTTAATCATTTGGGAAATGAGAAATAGTAGTTTTTAACCGACTTCAAACAAGGAGGAGGTTACTATGGTCGTCTAGCGGTTTTTTTCGGTATGTGTTGTCCACCGGCGTTCAGCTCCTGTACGTCCGATCGGGTTACTTTTTTTTTTGTTTGAAAGGGTTACTATCCAGGTAGGTCCCATAATTTTTTCAATTGAGTCCATCCAGTAGTTACGTCTCCAGACGCGGAGAAACGCCGGAAAACGTGATTTTCGCGAAAAAAGGAAGTTTTGACTTTGCAAGCTTATAACTTCTAGAATACTTGCTCGATTGTTTTGTTTCTGGTGTCATTTTGTTCATAATTTATCTGCCTACAAGGGCCTAGCTCCAATTTTTTGTTCGGCATTCTAATATAGCGTGTAGAGAAGAAAGTGTAACAAAAAAAGTGACGCCAATTTTCACTTTTTTGAGGTTTTTCGAGCACCGTTCCCAACCACGTCGAGAAAAAAAATATGAACACTACTGCACTTGAAAGCACTTAGCTGGAGCTTTCTAACGATGGTAAAAAATCAAGTTTAGGTGGCATAATAAGGGAGCAATCGATGTTTTGTTGGACCTGTGTTTGAGACCTCATAACTTCCAAACGAAAACTGTTTTCCCCTAGTTTTTAAACTTAGATTGTTCAAATTTGAGTCTAGTTTACGTGATCCAAATTTGGTATTGATTGAACTAAAAGTAGATACTTTTTAGGCCGTATTTCTAGAAAATTTGTTTCAAAAACACGTTTTTTGGAATATTTATGCTTGTAGAAAAAAAACTACGTTAGTCATAGCATTCTCGTTAGAAGATTTGAATTCAGCGTTAAATTTTCAATAAATAACATGGTTTTCAAGGCCAAATAATTCCATTTTAATGCACAAACGTTTGGCGAATTTCTGAAATTTGGTTCGGATTCTCTCATTCGCTGTGAATGCGGATACGCTCCAGGAAATCATCACTCTATTATCGTTAGAAAAATACAGAACGAGTGAATTGGTGCAATTTAGTAACCAGCAATGGTGTAGACAATTATTTGAGTTTTGAAAGGTGTATCAATGGGATCAAAGTATCCGGCATGTTGACCAAGAGACCCAAATCAGTGGATGGATTATTCCAAACGTTCAAACTCACTCTCAATCAACATAATAACATTGAAAATAGTTAGGTAATCATTATACTTTAGAACTTCAACGTTCAACGGACTTATGAATTGAGTTTGGACGGTTAGTAGTAAGTGACAAGAACACAATAATGAAAGCTTGGGAAAATTCTGTAAAGAGAGCTGTCCATAATTGTAAGTCACTAAAAAGAGAAAAATAAAAAAAAACTTTTAAAAAAAAAAAAATAAAACCGACTTCAAAAAGTTTGTCTATAAAATACACTCTGAAAAGGAAAAAAAAACAAAAATGTCCCAACTTCGCAGAAACTCATTCGCCAACTACACATTTTAAGGACTACTTAACTACTCGTATTGACCTGACCACTTCCTGATTGATTGGATCACCTTCCCTAATAATATAAAAATTACTATTTCTCATTTCCCGAATGATTAAAAGATTTTCCTTTCACCTCTGAATTGCCTCCAGATTTATCATCTTTTGGAGTCGGCGCCTCTCTGGCAAAATAACCGATGGTTACAAATAGATATGAATTTACGATAAATTAGTAGGTGCCAGGTAATAAGTCTGGGTCTGGACGTAAAGATTCTTAGAGAAATCTGAAATGGTTTTTAGGAAAAGGCGTGAATAGTCACCTTCAAATCGATATTGTTAATAATCAGTTCTCATAAATGCTGATTTGCTCTGTTCAAGAGTCGTGAAAACTCATGATATTTATTCATACTACTGGTAATTCGGAATCTATAGGCTTCTCCAATACAATATAAGAGAGGCGCCGACTCCAAAAGATGATCAATCTGGAGGCAATTCAGAGGTGAAAGGAAAATCTTTTAATCATTTGGGAAATGAGAAATAGTAATTTTTATATTATTAGGGAAGGTGATCCAATCAATCAGGAAGTGGTCAGGTCAATACGAGTAGTAAAGTAGTCCTTAATATGTGTAGTTGGCGAATGAGTTGCTGCGAAGTTGGGACATTTTTGTTATTTTTAACCGACTTCAAACAAGGAGGAGGTTACTATGGTCGTCTAGCGGGATTTTTTTTTTTTTTTTTTTTTTTTCGGTATGTGTTGTCCACCGGCGTTCAGCTCCTGTACGTCCGATCGGGTTACTTTTTTTTTTTGTTTGAAAGGGTTACTATCCAGGTAGGTCCCATAATTTTTTCAATTGAGTCCGTCCAGTAGTTACGTCTCCAGACGCGGAGAAACGCCGGAAAACGTGATTTTCGTGAAAAAGGGAAGTTTTGACTTTGCAAGCTTATAACTTCTAGAATACTTGCTCGATTGTTTTGTTTCTGGTGTCATTTTGTTCATAATTTATCTGCCTACAAGGGCCTACCTTCAATTTTTCGTTCGGCATTCTCATATGGCGTGTAGACAAGAAAGTGTAACAAAAAAAGTGATGCCAATTTTCACTTTTTTGAGGTTTTTCGAGCACCGTTCCCAACCACGTCGAGAAAAAAAATATGAACACTATTGCACTTGGAAGCACTTAGCTAGAGCTTTCTAACGATGGTAAAAAATCAAGTTTAAGTGGCATAATAAGGGAGCAATCAATGTTTTAATGGACCTGTGTTTGAGACCTCATAACTTCCAAACCAAAACTGTTTTTCCATCGTTTTTAAACTTAAATTGTTCAAAGTTGAGTCTAGTTTACGTGATTCAAATTTGGTATTGATTGGACTAAAAGTAGATACTTTTTAGGCCGTATTTCTAAAAAATTTGTTTCAAAATCACGTTTTTTGGACTATTTATGCTTGCATAAAAAAAACTACGTTAGTCATAGCATTCTCGTTAGAAAATTTGAATTCAGCGTTAAATTTTCAATAAATAACATGGTTTTGAAGGCCAAATAACTCCATTTTAATGCACAAACGTTTGGTGAATTTTTGAAATTTGGTTCGGATTCTCTCATTCAGTGTGAATGCGGATACGCTTCAGGAAATCATCGTTAGAGAAATAAAGAACGAGTGAATTGGTGCAATTTAGTAACCAGCAATGGTGTAGACAATTATTTGAGTTTTGTAAGGTGTATCAATGGGATCATTATATTTTAGAACTTCAACGTTCAACGGACTTATGAATTGAGTTTGGACGGTTAGTAGTAAGTGACAAGAACACAATAATGAAAGCTTGGGAAAATTCTGTAAAGAGAGCTGTCCATAATTGTAAGTCACTAAAAAGAGAAAAATAAAAAAAACTTTAAAAAAAAAAAATAAAACCGACTTCAAAAAGTTTGTCTATAAAATACACTCTGAAAAGGAAAAAATAACAAAAATGTCCCAACTTCGCAGCAACTCATTCGCCAACTACACATTTTAAGGACTACTTTACTACTCGTATTGACCTGACCACTTCCTGATTGATTGGATCACCTTCCCTAATAATATAAAAATTACTATTTCTCATTTCCCAAATGATTAAAAGATTTTCCTTTCACCTCTGAATTGCCTCCAGATTGATCATCTTTTGGAGTCGGCGCCTCTCTGGCAAAATAACCGATGGTTACAAATAAATATTATGAATTCACGATAAATTAGTAGGTGCCAGGTAATAAGTCTGGGTCTGGACGTAAAGATTCTTAGAGAAATCTGAAATGGTTTTTAGGAAAAGGCGTGAATAGTCACCTTCAAATCGATATTGTTAATGATCAGTTCTCATAAATGCTGATTTGCTCTGTTCAAGAATCGTGAAAACTCATGATATTTATATTCATACTACTGGTAATTCGGAATCTATAGGCTTCTCCAATACAATATTAGAGAGGCGCCGACTCCAAAAGATGATCAATCTGGAGGCAATTCAGAGGTGAAAGGAAAATCTTTTAATCATTTGGGAAATGAGAAATAGTAATTTTTATATTATTAGGGAAGGTGATCCAATCAATCAGGAAGTGGTCAGGTCAATACGAGTAGTAAAGTAGTCCTTAAAATGTGTAGTTGGCGAATGAGTTGCTGCGAAGTTGGGACATTTTTGTTATTTTTTCCTTTTCAGAGTGTATTTTATAGACAAACTTTTTGAAGTCGGTTTTATTTTTTTTTTCAAAAAGTTTTTTTTATTCATACTACTGGTAATTCGGAATCTATAGGGTTCTCCAATACAATATAAGAGAGGCGCCGACTCCAAAAGATGATCAATCTGGAGGCAATTCAGAGGTGAAAGGAAAATCTTATAATCATTTGGGAAATGAGAAATAGTAATTTTTATATTATTAGGGAAGGTGATCCAATCAATCAGGAAGTGGTCAGGTCAATACGAGTAGTAAAGTAGTCCTTAAAATGTGTAGTTGGCGAATGAGTTGCTGCGAAGTTGGGACATTTTTGTTATTTTTTCCTTTTCAGAGTGTATTTTATAGACAAACTTTTTGAAGTCGGTTTTATTTTTTTTTTAAAAGTTTTTTTTCCTTTTCAGAGTGTATTTTATAGACAAACTTTTTGAAGTCGGTTTTATTTTTTATTTTTTTTAAAGTTTTTTTAATATTATTAGGGAAGGTGATCCAATCAATCAGGAAGTGGTCAAGTCAATACGAGTAGTAAAGTAGTCCTTAAAATGTGTAGTTGGCGAATGAGTTGCTGCGAAGTTGGGACATTTTTGTTATTTTTTCCTTTTCAGAGTGTATTTTATAGACAAAGTTTTTGAAGTCGGTTTTATTTTATTTTTTTTTTAAGTTTTTTTATTTTTCTCTTTTTAGTGACTTACAATTATGGACAGCTCTCTTTACAGAATTTTCCCAAGCTTTCATTATTGTGTTCTTGTCACTTACTACTAACCGTCCAAACTCAATTCATAAGTCCGTTGAAGGTTGAAGTTCTAAAAAATAATGATTACCTAACTATTTTCAATGTTATTATGTTGATTGAGAGTGAGTTTGAACGTTTGGAGTAATCCATCCACTGATTTGGTCTCTTGGTCAACATACCGGATACTCTGATCCCATTGATACACCTTAGAAAACTGAAATAATTGCCTACATAATTGCTAGTTATTTCTCTAACGATAATAGAGTTATGATTTCCTGAATCGTATCCGCATTCACACTGAATGAGAGAATCCGAACCAAATTTCAGAAATTCGCCAAACGTTTGTGCATTATAATGAAGTTATTTGGCCTTCAAAACCATGTTATTTATTGAAAATTTAACGCTGAATTTAAATCTTTTAACGAGAATGCTATGACTAACGTAGTTTTTTTTCTAAAAGCATAAATAGTCCAAAAAACGTGATTTTGTAACAAACTTTTAAAAATACGGCCTAAAAAGTATCTACTTTTAGTCCTTTGATTACGTAAACTAGACTCAACTTTGAACAATTTAAGTTTAAAAACTAAGAAAAAACAGTTTTCGTTGAGAAGTTATGAGGTCTCAAACATAGGTCCATTGAAACGTCGATTGCTCCCTTATTATGCCACCTAAACTTGATTTTTTCACCATCGTTGGAAAGCTCTAGCTAAGTGCTTTCAAGTGCAATAGTGTTCATATTTTTTTTCTCGACGTGGTTGGGAACGGTGCTCGAAAAACCTCAAAAAAGTGAAAATCGGCATCACGTTTTTTGTTACACTTTCTTCTCTACACGCCATATGAGAATGCCGAACGAAAAATTGGAGCTGGGCCCTTGTAGGCAGATAAATTATGAACCAAATGACACCAGAAACAAAACAATCTAGCAAGTATCCTAGTCTAGAAGTTAAATGCTTGCAAAGTCAAAACATCCTTTTTTCGCCAAAATCACGTTTTCCGGCGTTTCTCCGCTTCTGGGGACGTAACTACTGGATGGACTCAATTGAAAAAATTATGCGATCTACCTGGATAGTAACCCTTTCAAACAAAAAAAAAAGAAAGCTGATCGGACGTACAGGAGCTGAACGCCCGCGGACAACACATACCGGAAGGGGAAAAAAAAGAAAGAAAAAACCACAAGTCAACTATAGTAACCTCCTCCTTTTTTGAAGTCGGTTAAAAAAATCTGAATTTCTAAGAAATACAGGTAGCTAAGCTCCTGATGAACCTCTGTGTCCATTCACGCAGTCGTAAACGGTTCTCACGGTAAAATCGCGTAATCGTTGACTTTCTGTATGGACGAAGCCTCTTCCTGCACCCCAATATGGATGGGTCGCAATATTCAAGTAAGTTGGCATTTTCATGACTCAGCTATTCAACTCTACTCATCAGATTGAATAATGTAGAACCGCTAATTGGTGCCCACAATTTTGGATCCATTGTCGAAAACAAGAGGTTGGACATCGATGACTCGATCACCAACTGTTTGTTATACCTTGTTTGTTTTGTATTTCATATTTTTTCATCATTGTGTTGCGATTTATGCTTGTTTCAGATGAATTAGAAGGGTCGTTGGAGGAAGAACCGACAAAAACTACCCCCCGCCGGTGGGGTTAGGCCTGGGCAACGCGCACTGTCCCAGACATAACCAGAAAAAAAATTCTTTCGCCATATAAAAGTTATGGTGTTTCAATTCATGACTTGTTCTATTTTTTTTTTTTTTTCCCTGTATATAACTGAAAATTCGTCGGGAAAATCCGTTAAAATCAAACAATAAAACTCTTCTTTTTTTAGGAAAAAAAACATAAAAATAGCTTAGATTGATCTTGTGGCGTGCAGTATTAGGACAAGGAATGCAATTAAACATTTTCAGGGAAGATGGAAGGTGGCCATAAGTTGTTGCACACGGGTAGGTATAAATCATTGGTCCACTAAAATTCCACCACTCTTCCTATTCGCTCCGGAACTGTTTCACGGAAATAACTGATAATTTAAAAGACGAGAGAGAGAAAGAGAAATTAAAAGCTTTGACATTCCTAAAACAGTGGTGTGCTACTCAGTACTGAGTAGTACCTTTTTGAGTAGATAACAGTTATAACCACTTATAAAATCAAGAAACTCGTACAATGGCCGCAACGTTAGTTTAAAACAACTGCTATTGAAACAACAAATTGTTATTGGAACTACACGGTATGCGAAACAAAGATATTTTTCAAATCATCTGGCAATCATGAAGAACATCTCAAGGCTTGGACCTATCGAGAATACTGACTTTTATGGCTAGTGAAAATCAAAATAAGCAACATAAAATAATGTTCTAGGTATTATACCTTTAACCAGTGCCTGTTAGCTATTGAAATCTCGATTTGCACTGGGAGACAGTCCGTATTTAGTACAGGATTTCTAATGAATATCACCTCTACTCAGGCAGTTTATCGATATATTGTATTTTTTACGCTTTTGGTTTATTATTCAATAATAAACCATTGTAATCGCCCAAGAGAAAAAAATTCTAACACATACCGAAAAAACACCCGCAAGTCAACCACAGTAACCTCCTCCTTTTGAAATTGGTTAAATGATTAAAATTACAATAGTTGCTAGGAAGCCTATAGTTACCAATTTTTTTTTTAGGTTGGAACATTCACAAATTTTCAAAATAGTATTGTCTTCATAAATCATTAAACCTCTGTGCAATCATTTGCAGCGTTTTCCCTATGCCTAACAATTGTGGTAACTAATGTGTTGCGGCCATTGTATTAGGCTAGTTCCTTGATCTTATAATTGTTTTTACTTGTTACCGACCCAATCGAAGCATTGTTTTTCGTAAGCGGTTATAATGGTTCAAAATTGAATATTAGACCAAAATGAAACCCCGATGTGAATAAAGTGGGTTGAACTTCGATTTCAAGTTTTCACTCGAATTTGATTTTGTACAGATCAAAGTATTCCCTAATTCTTTACTACTCGAAGAGGTTGATACCCATAGAATGAAACATTTTCTGGGTGGAAAAAGTTATCACAAGGATTGAGGTATAAAGCCACCAACTAATTTCGGTAGCGTTTGGCGGAGAATGTTAGAGGAAATGGGAGAGAAACAGTGCAAGTGAAAAGTGGTAAAAGGGGTATCCGCAAATAAGAGAGAATCCGTAGATCAATATTCGCGAAGGTGCCACGGCTACCGGTCCAAAAGGCAATCTGATGTCTTGATTAAATTCTTTCTTCTTGATCAACGCTTCAAGATACGCTGACAAACACTCGCTTTTCTTGTTCTCCGTAGAGGGAACTTAACCGGTTCTTGCCGAACTCACCGGATCTAATAAAGATGGCCAGAACTTTCCGTTCTGCACTTAATTCCACATCATCTAGGATTGTAATATTACATTCCAAATGGATTGACTTGACGTTGGACACATCATGAGTAATCTATGTATCTAAATAATCATTTTTCGACCAAGCAAATTACTGCTGCAATATTGTTGGAAGGTTTTCCAATCCCTACCTTAGTTATTAGTATGGAGTGGGAATGCAATCGTAGAGGGATTCCATGAAAATCTACGGTTTCATACTGTCTCAAACCCATCGCTTCACGTATAATAGTAGAAGTATTTTTTGCCAAAACTATGAGTTTTCTTACATCAAACCCAATAATCTTTTGCACCAAAAACCATGGCTTTTCAGGTCCGTTTCTTCGGAACCACGTCGACTCAAAATCATTTAGTACATAGAGCACACAGTACTCCTGTATTTAGATCAAAATTAGGATTTTTTTTTTCTTTTTTGTTGTGGATTTGTCGCTTTTTTTGTTCTTCGTTGTTGGGGTTGAGGGGGAGAAAACCACGGCGACTCGTTCTCCTGTTTTTTATTGTTGGCCTGCCAAGCACTTTCGCCCATTCGGGCATCATCAGGGCTTCGTAGCACCATTACAAGGTATCCACGGGGCCGTGATGATGCCCGAATGGGCGAAAGTGCTTGGCAGGCCAACAATAAAAAACAGGAGAACGAGTCGCCGTGGTTTTCTCCCCCTCAACCCCAACAACGAAGAAAAAAATTAGGAATGTTGGTGTTTATAAATAGATATAATTTCACTGTAGTTGTCCATCTGAGGTCGCAATCCGGCTAAATAAGGCGGCATACCCCGGATGAACAGAATTTTATGTAATACATATTCCGATTATATACTCGTTTTCAACCGTGAACTCATACATCTGAGAATGTTAGTAATTATTTATCACCATTAATAACATGGTACAGAATATTGGAGCCAATAAAACATTCTTAAATTTCAATCGAAACAACCTGCCATCAGATTTGTTTCACAATATTGCGTTTTGTGTGACGTGCTCATCGTGTGGGATCGTAAGGTAATTTAAAGTTCGCAACGTTAACTAAAGAGGAATATTTTTTCTGAAAAAAGAAGATAAATCATAGTTTTGCGATGATTGTTCTCGGAAGAAACTTTTCTATTAAGTCAGTGGAGCGTGGGGCCTACTTTAGCTTTGCTAAAGATATTGGAGAAGATACGAACGGACATGAACAGGTCGAATGCAGCGAACGGAGATCAAAAAATTCAAGATCGAAGTCAAAGATTTAACTGAAAACCTCAACAGGTATTCGGATCGACTTGGAGAGAATGACGTAGCAATCAATAACCTGAAGCGATTGCTTCACAGCTTGACTGTTTATCAACGAAAATTGAAGAACTGAAAGAACGATCGGCTATTAATAGCGAAGAAATTGATGAAGTCAAAATAAAATGCAACGTAATTTGTAAAAACTTTGTAGACCTTGTTTTGGCGCCTAACCGACGTTATTGATCGGGCCTACACTGTTTCCTGAGCTGAACCAGCCATTGTCGATTGAAGTGGTAGGAACTGTTTTGAGGGGCCTTAGGAAGAGCAAGGCGCCCGGATCGGACGGAATACCCAACATGCGTGGAGTAATCTACCAGATCCAGCCGTCTTCTTTTTAACCGCATTCAAAAGGAGGGGGTTACTATGGTTGACTTGCGGGTTTTTTTACTTCCATGTTTACGTAGTAAATGGAAGTATTGTGATCGTCTGAAAAGTCAAATTTGGAACCGAGGTTCTGATGGAAGAAATTTTCATAGTACTATACTCAGAATCACTTCCTGAACACGTGTCTGTGCGTCCGTCAGTCTGTGGTCACAAACTGACATAAATGACCGCATATTCCTGAAAAACGCTGCAAATGATTGTACAGTGGTTTATTATTCCTTCGCTTCAATAATGATTTGAGAAGACTATCCATTTGTGATTGTAAAAATTCCGAACGTTCCCACCGAAAAACAGATTGATAACTATCGGGAAAAATCTCGTAGCAACGATTGTAATTTTAATCATTTTTATTTTTCTTAATTTCCTAATTAAAAGCTAACTTTTTTGCCTAACGGTACACCCGGAGAGAGTGCTTGACGACTATTCCAATGAGTATAGAGTATATTTTTATACTCCAAGAGTATATTTTTATACTCCAAGAGTATATTTTTATAGCTCCAAGAACTCTCGAGTTATACATGTCAACTTTCTGAAAATCGTCCGAATTTGACAGAAAAGCTGCGATAACTCGAGAACCAAAAAAGCTATCAACCCTGCGATGGTCTTATTCGATTCAGCGTCCAAAATCCATGGGAATTGATACCAAATACACATTTTTCTGAAACCTTGAAAAATACGAATTTTCTCCGCTTCAAAACCCCCTAAAAATACCCTCAACATTGAGCTAGCAATGTGGTTCAAGAAATGGGCCGTCGTTGGACCGAGATTGATTTTTGATGAAACTTTCAAGAATGTAGCTAACATAGTTTGGCCAGAAAAGTGTTGACGGCGCTCGGCGTACTGCACACGGCGTACGGCGGCCAGACAGATTTTTGGTTTATTATTCAATAATAAACCATTGTAATCGCCCAAGAAAAAAAATTTCATAACCCCCCTCAAAATTTGATGTTTTACGTTTCAAGGCATGTAGAATCCGAATATCCAATAAAAAAAATTCTGTCTGTCCGCCGTACGCCGTCAACACTTTTCCGGCCAAACCATAATAGCTAAATTTTTGAAATTTTCACCAAAAATCAATTTCGGCCCTACGACGGCCCAATTCTTGAACCAACTTGCTAGCTCAATTCTAAGGGTATTTTTGGGGGGTTTTGAGGGGGAGAAAATTCATATTTTCCAAGGTTTTTCAGAAAAAGGTGTACGTAGTATCAAATTATATAGATTTTTGGACGCTGAATCGAATGAGACCATCGCGGGGTCGATTGCTCCATTGGTTCTCGAGTTATCACAGCTTTTGTATCGAATTTGGGAGATTTTTAGAAATTTGACATGAGGGTATAACTCGAGAGTTCTTGGAGCTATAAAAATCGTTCTATACTTATTGGAATGGTCGTCAAACACTCTCTTCAGCTGTACCGTTAGGCAAAAAAATTAGTTTTTAATTAGGAAATTAAGAAAAATAAAATTGATAAAAATTACAATAGTTGTTACGGAATTTTCCCCGATAGTTACCGATCTGTTTTCGGTTGAAATGTTTACACATGTTCTGAATAATTACTATCATAAATGGATAGTATTCTGTAATTATTATTGAAGTGAAGGAATAATAAACCACTGTACAATCATTTGCAGCGTTTTTGGTTTATTATTCAATAACAAACCATTGTAATCGCCCAAGAAAAGCGATTTTCTATCCCCCCTCAAAACTTGATGTTTTACGATTCAAGGCATGTAGAATCTGAATATCCAATAAAAACGCTGCAAATGATTGTACAGTGGTTTATTGCCCCTTCGCTTCAATAATGATTTAGAAGATTATCCATTAGTGATAGTAATTATTCCGAAACCGAAAAACAGATTGGTAACCATCGGGGAACATTCCGTAGCAACTATTGTAATTTTAATCATTTTTATTTTTCTTAATTTCCTAATTAAAATCTGAATTTTTCGCGTTACGGTATAATTAAAGACAGTGTACGTCGAGCATTCCAATGAGTATAAAACGATTTTTATTGCTCTAAGAACTCTCGAGTTATACCCTCATGCCAAATTTCCGAATATCTCCCAAATTCTACATAAAAGTTGCGATAACTCGAGATCAATAAAGCTATCGACCCCGCGATGGTCTCATTCGATTCAGCTTCCGATTAAGAAATTGATACCAAATACATCTTTCTCTGAAAAACCTTGGAGATTATGAATTTTATCCCCCTCGTAACCCCCCAAAAATACTCTTAAAATTGAGCTAGCTATGTGATTAAAGAATTGGGCCTTTGTGAGGCCGAGATTGATTTTTGATGAAAATTTCAAGAATGTAGCTATTATAGTTTGGCCGGAAAAGTGCTGACGGAGTACTGCGTACGGCGGACGGCGGACAGACAAAATTATTTAATTGGATATTCGGATTCTACATGCCTTGAAACGCAAAACATCAAACGGCGATTTCAGTTGCGTCGTTATCGAAACGTTTTGTCACCTTCGTTTCATTCTCAATTCTACTGAATACCCAAGGGTTAATGATTCGCACTGCTATTTCGTTAATTAAAGCCCTATTTTATGAGGTTGATTCTGCAAATCATTACAGGTACATTTCTTCCCTTGTTCGTCCGATACTCGGCATTGAAATAAGCTCAAATAAGAATAATCATTGAAATTAACATGGAAGTAAAACGACTGGCAATACTCTATACGTTTCATAAGTGAATGAGCCGTTTTCAACTATGCGCTATTGTGAAATTCTGAACTTGAAATTTCGAGAGAAAAATCCCCTTGGATATGCGAATTCAAGTTGGTAGTAACCTGAAAATGGGGGAATCGTTCAAATTATGAACCCGAATGCGATCATGGATAAACGACGACGGATTATCATGAATCCTTAGAAACCGTATTTCCAAGTGAAATCGAAATCCTAAAAAATATTGTCGGAGGAATCGTCGAGAGAAGAGAAGTGAACAAACAGTCGCGGGAAACAGAGGAGAACTGCTGACGTCACATGCCCAGTTTTACCTCACGAACCGTCTACCTTCCTTCCCACCTACCACCCTCTAGACAGCTTCACTACCCTATCCTCAAGGCTCGAAAACTACTGACATAGACAGCGTGGCTGCTCCCTTCGTTGGAGCCATTTTTCAAACTAGAAAACTTTATTAGAAACCCTCATTTCCACAGAGGCAATCTCAGGCCTTTGAACCATCGTTCGGTTTTCCGCGTGTCATGCGCTTTCGAAATTTTTTTTAAAACCTATACAAAATCACTTTTGTACATATTCAGAAAAAGGTTGCTCCGAGCTGCGAATTCGCCTGTGCAATGCATTAGGTGGTGTATTTTATTTTCCATTCGTCGTTGAAGCAATGAATTTTTAACATGTTATGAAACAATATAATTATGATCAAGATTACTGAAACCGTTTGCAAAACGTAACCATCTGATAATTGTATTATTATTGTGTGCAGCCAACTCTTCTATCATCAGACATGCGAGCGGAGCCTACTCGAGGGTTCGACACGAGTCCCCTTCAAGGAATGGCGGAGGTAGGATAGTTGTGCTGGTGGTAACCATTAGCGGAAAGACCTCATTACTCCTCTACTCCCATTCTCCTTTTTACACCTATTAAAAATCAAATAAATAATAAAAGTTACTGAACCGGCTTCGATTTCTGTTTAAGTGGGGGAGGTACATGCAAATATTACCATTTACCTGCTTAATTCACGTTTTACAGTTCTCTTGCATATATAAATATTTCGGCTACGAGTGAACTCCCATCTCTCATCCATTTCCACAACGCTAATTAGATACACGTAGTTTTCCTGTAGCGTTTGGTTTACCTTTCCAATCCTCAATTTGACTGATAACCGGTAGCGGAATGGCATGCCCTCTCTTCTCGGGCACAAACCGTTATAGAGTCACAGATCCTAGTTTTAGCTAGTTTATCGCTTTGATTCGTGTCGGGGAGTTCAAATATTGCTAGTCAAATTATATGTAACTAAAACAAACCAAACATATCAATCCAAGCGATTGTTGTGAAGATAAATAACAAATACCTATATCATTTCTGTGACGTCTAGGACGAATATACCTTCAGGAATTTTAGTAACCTGAAATCGAACAGTGATCGTTACAATGTTTCAAACCCGTGTAGTCCTGTTTTAGAAAATGTACTGATTCAGAACTCGCATAATTGATCGCAAACAGCATAAATCAGCCGAGAAGGATTTTCCTTAGTTTTTTTCTGATACCTCGTCGTAAAATGTTTTGCGTTCCGAATGCAACGAATAATTTTGCAGCGAATGCGTTGAATTTCGTTCCTTACAGATGATGAACGGGCACTCCTCCTGCATCTTTCCCAAGCCTGCTTTTTTACCTTAGAATGTAGGTGAATACGGTAGTTGGTATGGTAAAGTCGGTGAGTCAACTGAAGACTTTGTAGTGTGATAGAGCTACCATGGTAAAGTTTATTAGAATAATGGTTAAAATGTTTTATTATATGAATGATTTATATGAATTTTTGCGAGCCAATAAATCTCTTAGGCAGAATTTTTCGTCGCAAGATCAGTCGATAAGGTCATTTGCTAGGATCTATCTGTCTCGAATCACATGATTTTTATCGACAACATGGAAAGAATAAGTTATTATTATTTGATCGAACGAACTTACCACCTACTAAAGTAAAAGATGGGGTACTCCGTGTGTGCCAAGACCTTCTTAGAACACCGCACCTACTGTTATGACGCAAAGACGCAGAAGGAGCACGGTCCTCAAAAAGCCAAGCCGCATGGCAGGCTTTTCTAACTGCAGCGGAGCCAAGCCCTCATTCGAGAGTGTTGTCCGTCCCTAAAAACGCGACCGCTGCTCTGTAAAAACCGCACATTCCATTAGCAAGTGGCCAATGGTGTCTGGTGAACTCAAGTTGCACACCTGGCAGACCTGGGAGTTTGCAAACTTGTGGGACAAGCCATCCCAAGAGATGGGGCAGAATTTGTCGCCTGCCATTGGCACCTGGGCTGGTGCGCGGTTGGTGACAAATGCAAGTATTTTCAACAAGTAGGTAGTAGAGGGGTTGTGAGGGGGAGAAAAACCAGGCGACTTATTCTCCAGATTTTTGATGGCTGGCCGAGCACTTTCGCCCATTCGGGCATCTTCAGGGCGACCTACGAGGGGTGATCAAAAAGTTCCAGGACTGTTGAGATTGCGCGGCAATGGAGTGTCATAGAGCAGTGCGGTTGACAGCATTGTTTAGCGTGACTCTTCCTGAGCTCAGCTGTTTATTCAGATTGTTGATAACCTTCTTCATTGCAAAGTTACAGCTGTTTTCGTAAAAAAAGTTGTTTGTGTTCGGCGATTTTGTGAAATGAATGAAAAGGAAGAGCAACGCGTTTGCGTAAAGTTTTGTGTGAAGTTGGGTAAAATGTTTACTGAAACTTTTCAAATGTTGCAAGTGGCTTTCGGTGATGAATGTCTGAGTCGGTCAAGGTGTCATGAGTGGTACAAAAGGTTCAAGGAAGGCCGGACATCGTGTGAAGATGATTCTCGTTCACGGCGCCCATCAACTTCGACTGACGACGATCATGTTGCAAGATTGAACAGTCTCGTGCGTTCTAATCGTCGACTAACCATTCGTGAGATGGCTGAAGAATTGAACATTTCATTTGGTTCGTGTCAACAGATTTTAACAGAAAATTTGCAGATGAGAAGAGTGGCTGCAAAGTTTGTTCCGAGACTGTTGACTGAGCAGCAGAAAGAACACAGAGTTCAAGTTTGTCAGGAACTTCTTGAAATGTCAAATGACAATGAAAACTTTTTAAAACAAGTCATTACTGGAGATGAAACGTGGGTGTATGGCTACGACGTCGAAACGAAGGTCCAGTCATCACAATGGAAGACAAAATCCTCCCCAACCCCCAAAAAAGCACGTCAGGTCAAATCAAACGTCAAGGTCATGCTTACTGTTTTTTTCGACTGTAAGGGTACTACACTTTCACTTTGATCTTAGCCAAAAGGCCGAGAAGAAGGGTGTTGTTTACCATGAATTTCTTCCACGAGGTGAGACCATTAACCGCTTTCGTTATCTTCAAACCCTGAAAAATTTGCGCGAGGCAATAAGGAGGAAGAGACCAGAGTTGTGGCGGGGCGGTGAGTGGGTGCTGCATCATGACAATGCGCCTGTTCATTCCGCACTGCTCATTCGCGACTACTGCACCAAAAATGGAATGACGGTCATTCCCCAGCCTCCATATTCACCTGACCTTGCCCCTGCAGACTTTTTCTTGTTTCCAAAACTCAAGAGACCCATGAAGGGAAAGAGATTTGAGTCCGTAGATGACATTCAAGAAAAATCGCTGGAGCAGCTACACACCATTTCACAAGATGATTTCTCAAAGTCCTTCACGCAGTGGAAACATCGTTGGGAAACATGTATAGCTTCCCAAGGAGAGTACTTTGAAGGGGACGACGTCCAATAGCCTGTAGATTTTGGTTTATTATTCAATAATAAACCATTGTAATCGCCCAAGAAAAAAAAATTTCTAACCCCCCTCAAAATTTGATGTTTTACGTTTCAAGGCATGTAGAATCCGAATATCCAATAAAAAAAATTCTGTCTGTCCGCCGTACGCCGTACGCCGTACGCCGTTAGCAGTTTTCCGGCCAAACTATAATAGCTAAATTCTTGAAATTTTCACCAAAAATCAATCTCGGTCCTACGACGGCCCAATTCTTGAACCAACTTGCTAGCTCAATTTTAAGGGTATTTTCGGGGGGTTTTGAGGGGGAGAAAATCCGTACTTTCCAAGGTTTTTCAGAAAAATGTGTACGTGGTATCAAATTATATAGATTTTTGGACGCTGAATCGAATGAGACCATCGCCGGGTCGATAGCTTTTATGGTTCTCGAGTTATCGCAGCTTTTGTGTCGAATTTGGAAGATTTTTAGAAATTTGACATGAGGGTATAACTCGAGAGTTCTTGGAGCTCTAAAAATCGTTCTATACTCATTGGAATGGTCGTCAAACACTCTCCAGCTGTAGGGTAAGGCAAAAAATTTAGCTTTTAATTAGGAAATTAAGAAAAATAAAATTGATTAAAATTACAATAGTTGCTACGGATTTTTCCTCTATAGTTTCCATCTGTTTTTTGGTGAGAACATTCACTAATGTTCGGAATAGTTACTATCACAAATGGATAGTCTTCATAAATCAATATTGAAGCGAAGGAATAATAAACCACTGTTCAATCATTTGCAGCGTTTTTTAAATAAATTAATAAAGAATCAGTCCTGGAACTTTTTGATCACCCCTCGTATGTACATATCAGTGTTGTTAGCATGGAGGTACAGTATCACTATTATTTATAGAGCTCTTTTTTACAGTTTGGTACTTATTACTCACGTGGAACCATGAGGTCCACAGCCAAGTCGGCACAGTTTGATGATACTTAAGGGTTACATCCTCTGCCTGTATCCCCCTGTGTCCTGGAATAGTAGTTTGAAAGTTTAAAAATCTAAGCCTAATAATTTGGATAATATTAAAAGTAATTGGCTTCTACTTACATTTTTTGAACAATTAGTGTTGAAAGGACATTAAAAATGCTTAAATTTAAATAAAAACTGAAAATAATTTGTGAACATTGCCATGTATGTTAGCCACTGCTGTTGAGAGAAGACTTATTCTTATTACCTTCTGTTTTTATCAACAAGAAATATACGTGCTACTTACTCGGTTCTACAATCAATTCCTATTTCTATTTCTTACGTTATAAAAATATTACACTGGCGACGAGGATAATAAATTATTTCTTTCTAAATTAATTTCTTTCTAATTTGTTCGCGAGTGAATCGGTGATCGTTAGTTCAAAGTTTCCTGGCTACTCCGCTACATTTCGATTGCCTGCTGTTTCTTATCGCCCTTCGCCTGATCAAAATGACGGAACAGCTCACTGCGAAATTGGAAAAACTAACCGAAATCGTCGCAAATCTCGCGAAAATTCAACATTCCAGCACGAGTAAAGCTCAGCAGGTAGAGTCCTCACCACGTCCGTTCAATTTCGACGAGTTCAAATCGTCAGGTGATGAACCTCTCGAAGCCTATTTCAAACGGTTTGAACTCAAACTCACCCTGTGTGAAATCCCTAATAAAAGATGGGTCGACTATCTCCGTGTACACATGGGTACTGAACTAAATAACGCCCTGAGAGAAATTATCTATCCTGATAAACCAGAATCTAAGACATTCAATGAAATCACTTCGGCTTTGCTCACTCATTTTTTATCCACAAAAAATAAATACAGTGAGGCGATTAAATTCCGTAAAATCGTCCAGCAACCGAATGAGGCAATTTCAGATTACGTTAGAAGATTAAAAGCTGGTGCTCAGTATTGTGAATTCAACAGTTTTCTGGACTATTCTTTGATTGTTCAGTTTATTCATGGAATTATGGATGATACAATCAGGGATGCGATCATATTAAAGAAGCCACAGAAATTTGAGGAAGTTTTAGAGGCTTCCCTCAATTATGAAGCAACACGTACGGCTTCCTCAGAGCTAAAATTTCAGCAACCTGTGAATCAAAATAAATTTGCTCACGCTTCTCGGCCGCGTGCTCGCTCCCAATTTCTGTTGCATCGCCGCACATCTACTTCTCGCCCGAAAACATGCGATCCTCCATCTCCGTGTGCCGGCTGCCTTGGTATGCACTGGCGCAAGGATTGCAAATATCGCGACCAAATTTGCAAAATTTGTAATAAAGTTGGTCATATTCCCTCGGCGTGTTACAGCAACAACGGACGTAAATCCAAAAATACTAATCGGCATGATAAAAAGCATCAAATTACGGACGACCTCGAAACTGAATATGTCCCCAATTCCAAAGTTACGTTTTTTGATGACTTTGAAGAACGTATTAATTCAGTTAATGCAACCTCAAAAAGACCGCCGCCAGCTATTGTCACGGTAGCTATCCAAGGAAAACCTCTCAACATGGAATTGGACACAGGAGGTGTGTGCTCAATGGTAACGGACAGCGTCCTGCGTCAAATACTTCCAAATTCACAGCTGAAACCTACTTCACGAACTTTCGTCAGCTACACGAAAGATAAATTCAATTGTTTGGGATACTTACCTGTTGACGTGACGTTCCGTGGCCGCACAAAAAAGCTGAATCCATATGTTACGTCCATCGATACTGATAGCATATTCGGCCGTGAGTGGATAGCAGAGTTCGCTGATCTACTAAAATTCGAAGAGTTCTTCAAAATTGATTCCCCTCCGCTTGAACTATCGCCAACTAAGTCCCAAGAAGCGGCGTCCAAACAGCCACATTCAAAATCATCAACGAGTCAACAACTGGATAACCTCATTGATAAATACGCCATCATTTTCAGCGATGAAGCTGGTACCTACACTGGTTTGCCCATCGACGTCACATTTCGGGAAGGAGCCCAGCCAGTTTTCGCGCGCGCACGTCAGATTCCTTACGCTCTCCGAGATACGTATGCAGCCGAAATTGAAAAGAAGATAAAATCTGGATTTTACAAAAGAGTTAGTTCCTCTAAATGGGCTTCCCCCACCCACGTAGTCATGAAAGGTGCCAAAATGAGAATTACAGGCGATTACAAGGCTACACTAAATCCACAGATCATCGTTGATGAACATCCGATTCCGAACGCCTATGATATTTTCCATGAGGTACGAGGTTCAACGAAATTCTCAAAATTGGACATTTCCGACGCTTTCATGAGCCTACCATGTACGGAAAAATTCTGCAATGCGATGACCCTGAACACGCCGAGCCATGGTCTAATTCAACCTACACGTGCCCAGTACGGAGTTGCAAGCATTCCAGCTCAGTGGCAGAGAACAATGGATAAAGTGCTCGAAGGAATAAAAAGTGCCAAATGTTTTTATGATGACATTATCATCTTCGCTCCATCTGAAGAGCAGATGTACATAGCCCTTGAGACAGTATTTGAAAGAATCAAAATTAATGGACTCAAGCTGCGTAGATCCAAATGTGCTTTCCTTTTAGATTCAATTGACTTTCTTGGTCATACAATTGACCGTAATGGCCTACACCGTCAGGGAAAACACACAGAAGCTATTCTAAAATCACCATTACCAACTAATGCGAGCCAACTTCAAACTCTGCTAGGTAAAGTCACATATTATCATGCATTTATCCCGGACTTAGCTACAGTCGCCGCTCCGCTTCGAAAAATGTTAAGCCAATCCCGATTTCAATGGACGCAGGAGGGAAAAATCGCCTATCACCGCCTGTTGACAGAACTTTCTTCGGACCGCGTTCTCACTCCATACAATACAAAACTGCCACTCACATTAGCAACAGATGCAAGCCCTGTAGGCCTGGGTGCAGTCCTATCGCACATCATGCCTGATGGTTCAGAAAGGCCGATTTCATATGCGAGCAAAACATTGAGTGAAACGGAACGACGGTATCCTCAGATAGACCGCGAGGCATTGGCTATTGTTTGGGCAGTGAAGAAGTTTTTCACATATCTCTATGCTCGCAAGTTTTGTATTGTGACAGACAATAAGCCGGTAACACATATATTTGCCCCTAATTCACAATTACCTAAGTTTACCTTATCGCGATGCGCAAACTATGCTAGCTATCTCGCAAACTTCAACTACGAAATAAAATTCAAACCGAGCACCCAAAACCTTAACGCTGACTTTCTTTCGCGCCTACCAATTCCGGACGAAGGAAAATCGCTGAATTCATTTCAACTCTGCGAAATCGGTGATTTGCAGCTAGATGATTTTGACTGTTTCATTCAGCATCAAGTTCAACAAACACCTTTGACGTCAAGCGACATTGCCAAGGAAACAAAGAAGGATGAACATCTATCAACAATCCTGACTGCACTTCAAGAAGGACGAAGCCTTACATCGTTGGGCCTTACGGGAAACGAGGCACAGTACACTTCTTCCGAAGGTTGTCTACTACTAGGACATCGAGTGGTCATTCCGAAGAAATTCCGACGGGCCATGCTTGACGAACTTCATTCTGCCCACATCGGAATCGTAAAGATAAAGGGTTTAGCGCGCTCACTGATCTACTGGCCTTCAATCGACAAAGACATTGAGCTTATGGCAAAGTCGTGTTCAAGATGCATCCAACAGGCGAAATTGCCACCCCAGTTCCGTTCTCACCACTGGGAGTATCCCAGCGCTCCCTGGGAACGCATCCATTGCGATTATGCTGGACCTCTCTCTGGAAAATACATGCTGATCATAGTAGATGCCTATTCCAAATGGATGCATGTCGCTATCACTACATCTACGACCGCCCAAGCAACTTGTGACATCTTAGAAAACGCCTTCGCTCAGTTCGGTGTACCGAAGGTTGTGGT
Organism: Tupiocoris notatus; assembly: GCA_037159825.1. Classification (NCBI taxonomy): domain Eukaryota; kingdom Metazoa; phylum Arthropoda; class Insecta; order Hemiptera; family Miridae; genus Tupiocoris; species Tupiocoris notatus. The sequence goes on from JASJUZ010000090.1 coordinate 4,210,890, forward strand.
ATCGGACAATGGCCCTCAGTTTACCTCCGATCGATTTCAAGGTTTTCTAAAAGAACAAGGAGTACTGTTCCACCGCACCATAGCTCCATACCATCCATCCACTAACGGGCAGGCGGAAAGAGGTGTGCAGACTCTAAAGAAGGCAATTTCAACTGCAGGATCACCAAGCTCCGATCTACAGCACTGCGTTAATAAATTCTTACTGCAATATCATAAATCTCCTCATCAGACTACTGGACAACCACCCTCTCTACTTTTCCTCGGACGAATCATCCGTTCAAGAATTGACTGCGTGAAACCTGATCTCAGAGCACGAATGACGTTAAAACAGACTAATAACTTTTCAGGCAATTTCAGGACGTTCACTGTTGGAGATAACGTAATGTTTCGCAAGTACAGCCCAACTGGGTCAACCTGGGTTTCGGGAGTTGTAACAGCGAAACTCGGAGAGCTACACTACCTGGTGGAGAATAATGGTCAACAATGCAAACGACACATAGATCAAATTCAGATAGCTCCACTTGCTCACGATAACTCTGCTGATCAAACTTCTGCAGCACCACGACCGCTCCTCTCAATGCTCTCACCGGAACAGAGGTCACGGGAGCGCCGTATCAATTCTCCGGCTAGTCATTGCTCAAATTCTACACCTCCGAATGCAGACAACTTCATGTCGTCGCAACATGGTTCTTCGACAGTTGTTCAAAGAAGATATCCTCTTCGTGAACGCCGCCCTCGTAAACGATTTACTTTTTCTACGCCATGAACTAATTAATCTTTAAAATTGTTGAAATCATCAAGGAGGCAGTTCATCATTATTTTCTCATCATAATTTTTCATTTTTTTCTGAACTTTTCTTCAAACTAAAAGCGGAGAGTTGCCATGTATGTTAGCCACTGCTGTTGAGAGAAGACTTATTCTTATTACCTTCTGTTTTTATCAACAAGAAATATACGTGCTACTTACTCGGTTCTACAATCAATTCCTATTTCTATTTCTTACGTTATAAAAATATTACAAACATATACATAGGAACATGGGTTGACTAGATACTGATATGATGGTGATAAACATATAGTTATGTCGGTTCTATATCCCAGGCAGACATAATACAATTACTAAAGCTAATGGACTAGTTGGACTGACTAGGGTTGGCATAATTATATATTATATTTATATATATTATATATATATAATATATTGTTTTTATTTTGATACTTAAATTACGTTATCACAGTTGTCAAATGGTAGGAATAATTTATTACTTTTTACAAAATATAGAATATAAATAATTTGTCATGTAGATTAAAAAATATGTATCTATGTCAAAAAATATACTGTGTGAAATGTTTTTAAAAGACTATAATAAGTATAAAAAGATAGATTTTAAATAATTTAACAAGAAGATATAAAAATATTGTTTTAATTAGCTTCAGTAAATCGAAAACTTTGAATAAATAGAGGCCGAAATTGTTTGCCTAGGTGTGTTAATTCACATTTCTTATTCATCGCCAGCCGGTTGTTTTTAATAATGTGGATATTTTCTAGGATCTTCCGGCTATTTGTTCGGCGATGGCGTCCTAGCGACTTGACGTTATCAAAGTTCGGGGTGTGGTTGTTCTCAAAGTGCTCGGCCAGCCATTAAAAATCTGGAGAATAAGTCGCCTGGTTTTTCTCCCCCACACAAACCCTCTACAACAACAAATGCGACGACAACCAAACGATCAAGTAGGTAGTTAGAGCACTTGCCTTCCAGAGCCCCAAGGTTACGTGGAAACTGGTTATAGGTTTAATTGGTCGCCCTCTCCATATCGTGTTTTCGACTTGCAGACTCAAGCCCCTCGATGAACTGGCATTTCCCTTTTTTTAGGTCTTTCAAGTTTACGTTGAGTAGGGATTTGCCACCGGCGTCTTCCACTAAACTTTTTATTTGAAGTCACCAGCTGTATCTGTTGTCTCCAGAGGTTCCCGCCAGCTTCTCCAAGCGATTCAGGCATATTTTCGGTACAGTGGCTTGAGAGATACAGTGCGGACAAGCGGTGTCCTCTTTTTGATTGGTCGAACGTCCGAGCGCCATGTTTATCCTTAACTCGGCTGATATAGCATTGACTTACATAGGTTCGTCTCACAAGAATGATAATAAAATCGTAATTTATATTCTCAAATACTTAATCATAAACTTTTCAATTGCTCAATGGTATTTTGAACTAAAATAAAATACGAAAATAATTTTTTTTTTTTTTTTAATTGCTTCATAGATGTGTTCGTTTACATCTTTGGCATAGTTATACATTTCTTAATAAAATAATCCAACCTTTCTTGCATGTGATTTAGAGCACTGCAATGTACAATAAGTAAATAATATTAAGTACTTCAAAATACAATGAAAGTAATACGAAAATAATTTATTTTGTGACGTAGAGGTGTAAATTAATAAATACCGGGTGTGTGCCTAGCTCAACTTATTTTCATTGAAAAATATTTTCTTAACAAATATTCATGTTCTTTAAAAACTTTACTTTCTCAAAAATAATAAATAATTTAATGCTATATTTAACTATGAAAATAAACACTGCGAACTTTAAACATGACTTTATTATTTTCACTAGATAGACGAAAATCCAAAAAATTGTCAAATTCATTTCTAAGTCAGTCTTAGTGTTCACTTTATGTTTCATAATTTATTTATTAATTTTCCTTTCATTTTGTTTTTCTTGTGAGCACATTTAATGTGGGACTGGTTATTTCAAAGCTGTAATTTAGAACTGAACTTAAGTCTTATGTTAATAAAGAATTTCAAGACAAGTGAATGAAATATTTATAACTATTTTTTTCCATTCTGTTCTAAAATTTATTTTAGACATTCGATGTCCTGTAAAAAGCATTTTACGTGAACGTAATTTGAGATTTTTTTTTTTTTTTTTTGGGAGAAATGGATTTTTAACATTTTGGAAGGAGATATAATTTTCAAATTTGTTTAAGTACAAATATTTTGTCGTATAATCGATTTTCTTCGGGGAAGTGTGATAAGTTAATTTATATCCCAGGTGACCATTATTTTTTTCATCATTCAAGAGAAAAATAAATTTGACATTGCAAAATTTTTACAAACATGCTAATTGAAGGAGAGAAAAAACTTGAAAAATTTCTTGTGAGAAGTTATGAGAATACGAAATATATTATTTGTCGATTTATTTACATATATTTAGGCATTCAGCAATTTATATTTATTATTTTCAATAAGGAAACATTGTGATCGTCAGCAGAAAATATTTTTTACACAATTTGACATTTTACATTTTAGCGTAATGTAGGATTGGGAAATTAAAGAAAAAACATCACCCCTACGTCGTTTGTGGCTTGTACCCGGGACCAATAGGCTGGATTTTTATGAAATTTGGCATATATAAATCCAGGTTTATCCAGAAATGATCTTAGAATTTCGGTATCATGATACACCATTTTGGAAAAAAATGCTGCCCATTAACTGCAACAAACGGAGGAATCCACAAGGTAACTAAAAAAAATGGACATAAAAATATTTGAAAATACACAAACTTGGAAAAAATTGGAAATTTTTATTTATTTTTTATTATTTTCTTAATAAATAAGTATTTTTGAAAATTTTCGTATTCAAAAAATTTGGGAGTTTTTTAACCGACTTCAAACAAGGAGGAGGTTACTATGGTCGTAATGCGGGATTTTTTTTTTTTCGGTATGTGTTGTCCACCGGCGTTCAGCTCCTGTACGTCCGATCGGGTTACTTTTTTTTTTGTTTGAAAGGGTTACTATCCAGGTAGGTCCCATAATTTTTTCAATTGAGTCCATCCAGTAGTTACGTCTCCAGACGCGGAGAAACGCCGGAAAACGTGATTTTCGCGAAAAAAGAAAGTTTTGACTTTGCAAGCTTGAAACTTCTAGAATACTTGCTTGATTTTTGTTTCTAGTGTCATTTTGTTCATAATTTATCTGCCTACAAGGGCCTAGCTTCAATTTTTCGTTCAGGATTCTAATATAGCGTGTAGAGAAGAATGTGTAACAAAAAACGTGATGCCGATTTTCTCTTTTTTGAGGGTTTTCGAGCACCGTTCTCAACCACGTCGAGAAAAAAATATGAACACTATTGCACCTTAAAGCACTTAGCTAGAGCTTTCTAACGATGGTAAAAAATCAAGTTTAAGTGGCATACTAAGGGAGCAATCGATGTTTTAATGGACCTGTGTTTGAGACCTCATAACTTCCAATCCTAAACTGTTTTTCCATCGTTTTTAAACTTAAATTGTTCAAATTTGAGTCTAGTTTACGTGATCCAAATTTGGTATTGATTGGATTAAAAGTAGATACTTTTTAGGCCGTATTACTAAAAAAATCGTTTCAAAATCACGTTTTTTGGACTATTTATGCTTGTAGAAAAAAAACTACGTTAGGCATAGCATTCTCGTTGAAAGATTTGAATTCAGCGTTAAATTTTCAATAAATAACATGGTTTTAAAGGCCAAATAACTCCATTTTAATGCACAAACGTTCGGCAAATTTTGAAATTTTGTTCGGATTCTCTCATTCAGTGCGATTGCGGGTACGCTTGAGAAAATTATCACTCTATTATCGTTAGAGAAATAAAGAACGAGTGAATTGGTGCAATTCAGTAACCAGTAATGGTGTAGACAATTATTTGAGTTTAGGTAGGTGTATCAATGGGATCAAAGTATCCGGTATGTTGACCAAGAGACCCAAATCAGTGGATGGATTATACCAAACGTTCAAACTCACTCTCAATTAACATAATAACATTGAAAAAAACTTTTTAAAAAAAACAACAAACAAACAAACAACAAACTTTTTAAAAAAATAAAACCGACTTCAAAAACTTTGTCTATAAAATACACTCTGAAAAGGAAAAAATAACAAAAATGTCCCAACTTCGGCGCCGTCGGCGCCTCTCTTATATTGTATTGGAGAAGCCAATAGATTCCGAACAGGTAAGAATATAAATATTATGAGTTTTCACGATTCTTAAACAGAGCAAATCAGCATTTATGACAACTGATTATTAACAATATCGATTTGAAGGTGACTATTCACGCCTTTTCCTAAAAACCATTTCATATTTCCCTAAGAATTAAGACTTATTACCTGGCACCTACTAATTTATCGTAAATTCATATTTATTTGTAACCATCGAGTAGTCATTTTGCCAGAGAGGCGCCGACTCCAAAAGTTGATCAATCTGGAGGCAATTCAGAGGTGGAAGGAAAATCTTTTAATCATTAGGGAAATGAAAGATTGTAATTTTTATATTGTTAGGGAAGGTGATCCAATCAATCAGGAAGTGGTCAGGTCAATACAAGTAGTAAAGTAGTCCTTAAAATGTGTAGTTGGCGAATGAGTTGACGCGAAGTTGGGATATTTTTGTTATTTTTCCCTTTTCAGAGTGTATTTTATAGACAAAGTTTTGAAGTCGGTTTTATTTTTTTTAAAAAGTTTGTTTTTATTTTTCTCTTTTTAGTGACTTACAATTATGGGCAGCTCTCTTCACAGAATTTTCCCAAGCTTTCATTATTGTGTTCTTGTCACTTACTACTAACCGTCCAAATTCAATTCATAAGTCCGTTGAAGGTTGAACTTCTAAACTATAATGATTACCTAACTATTTTCAATGTTATTATGTTGATTGAGAGTGAGTTTGAACGTTTGGAATAATCCCTCCACTGATTTGGGTCTCTTGGTCAACATACAGGATACTTTGATCCCATTGATCTACCTTACAAGGGTCTCAAACATTGGTCCATCAAAACATCGACTGCTCTCTTATTATGCCACCTAAACTTGATTTTTTACCATCGTTGGAAAGCTCTATCTATGTGCTTTGAAGTGCAATAGTGTTCATATATTTTTTCTCGACGTGGTAGGGAACGGTGCTCGAAAAAACCTCAAAAAAGTTAAATCGGCATCACGTTTTTTCTTACACTTTCTTCTCTACACGCCATATGAGAATGCTGAACGAAAAATCAAAGCTGAGCCCTTGTAGGCAGATAAATTATGAACAAAATGACACCAGAAACGAAACAATCGAGCAAGTATTCTAGAAGTTATAAAAGCTTGCAAAGTCAAAACTTCCTTTTTTCGCGAAAATCACGTTTTCCGGCGTTTCTCCGCGTCTGGGGACGTAACTACTGGATGGACTCAATTGAAAAAATTATGGGACCTACCTGGATAGTAACCCTTTCAAACAAAAAAAAAGGAACCCGATCGGACGAACAGGAGCTGAACGCCGGTGGACAACTAATACCGAAAAAAAACCCGCAAGTCAACTATAGTAACCTCCTCCTTTTTTGAAGTCGGTTAAAAAAAAATAGTTAGGTAATCATTATACTTTAGAACTTCAATGTTCAACTGACTTATGAATTGAGTTTGGACGGTTAGTAGTAAGTGACAAGAACTCAATAATGAAAGCTTGGGAAAATTCTGTAAAGAGAGCTGTCCATAATTGTAAGTCACTAAAAAGAGAAAAATAAAAAAACTTTAAAAAAATAAAAATAAAACCGACTTCAAAAACTTTGTCTATAAAATACACTCTGAAAAGGAAAAAATAACAAAAATGTCCCAACTTCGCAGCAACTCATTCGCCAACTACACATTTTAAGGACTACTTTCCTACTCGTATTGACCTGACCACTTCCTGATTGATTGGATCACCTTCCCTAATAATATAAAAACTACTATTTCTCATTTCCCAAATGATTAAAAGATTTACCTGTCACCTCTGAATTGCCTCCAGATTTATCGTCTTTTGGAGTCGGCGCCTCTCTGGCAAAATAACCGATGGTTACAAATAAATATGAATTTACGATAAATTAGTACATGCCAGGTAATAAGTCTGGGTCTGGACGTAGATTCTTATAGAAATCTGAAATGGTTTTTAGGAAAAGGCGTGAATAGTCCCCTTCAAATCGATATTGTTTATAATCAGTTCTCATAAATGCTGATTTGCTCTGTTCAAGAATCGTGAAAACTCATGATATTTATATTCATACTACTGGTAATTCGGAATCTATAGGCTTCTCCAATACAATATAAGAGATGCGCCGACTCCAAAAGATGTTAAATCTGGAGGCAATTCAGAGGTGAAAGGAAAATCCTTAAACCATTTGGGAAATGAGAAATAGTAGTTTTTATATTATTAGGGAAGGTGATCCAATCAATCAGGAAGTGGTCAGGTCAATACGAGTAGGAAAGTAGTCCTTAAAATGTGTAGTTGGCGAATGAGTTGCTGCGAAGTTGGGACATTTTTGTTGTTTTTACTTCCATGTTTACGTAGTAAATGGAAGTATTGAGATCGTCTGAAAAGTCGAATTCGGAACCATGGTCCTGACGGAAGAAATTTTCATATTAGTATACTCAGAAACACTTTCTGAACAAGTGTCTGTGTGTCTGTGTGTCCGTCTGTCCGTCTGTCTGTCTGTCTGTCCGTCTGTCCGTCTGTCCGTCTGTCCGTCTGTCCGTCTGTCTGTGGTCACAAACTGACATAAATCGCCATATCTCCCTGAAAAAAGGATGAAACCCTATGAAATTTTAAGAGAATGTTCTCCCAGTGATTGTGCAAAATTAGGTTTTTCCGGATTTTGAATTACACACAGTACTTCCGAGATATAAGCGTTCAAAGTTTTTTCTGTTTCGATTTTTACAGGCTACGAGAGTCAATATTTTTCTACGTTTGAGGGCTTGAAATGTCGGTTATGGCCAGCAGAAAACACTAGATTTTTTGTATAGTGGGTCACATGCAATACCTCCACGTTATGAGCGTTTTTCACGATTTCACAAGTGCATGTTATGTATTTTGATTTTTACAGACCGCAAAACTCAATGTATTTGAATGTTTGAGGTCTTAAAATGTTGGGGTTGACGATTGAATGATGCCTGATTTTTATCAAGCGGGTCACATGCAGTACTTCCGCTTTATTTGCACATTTGCTACATTTTGATTTTTATAGACCACAAAAATGAATATATATTTGAACGCTGGAGGACTTAAAATTTTTCTATTTGACAGTTGAATATCGCTTGATTTTTATTATTGGGGTCACATGCAGTACCTCCTCGTAAAACGCATTTTCAGTTGTTTAATTGGTATTTTTTGGGTTTCTTTGCTATAAATATGACCAACTTTGACCTCGTACACAAAACTTGTTTTGCATTGTTTGGATAACACACAGTACTTCCGCATTATGCCTTTTTTTAACTTTTGAGATTTAATAGACCGCAAGAGTGAATAAATAATTAGACTTTGAATTTTCTATATGACAGCTGAATATTGCTTGATTTTTATTATTGGGGTCACCTGCAGTACTTCCTCGTAAAACCATTTTCAGTTATTTTATTAAGCGTAATTGTACTTTTAGGGTCTCTTTGCTATAAATATGACCCACTTTGACCTCGTACACAAAACTGGTTTTGTATGGTTCGGGTAACACACTGTACTTCCGCTTTATGCCATTTTTTAACTTTTGAGATATTAATAGACCGCAAGAGTGAATATACATTAGACTTTAAATTTTCTATATGACAGCTGAATATTGCTTGTTTTTTATTATTGGAGTCACCTGTAGTACTTCCTCGCAAAACGCATTTTCAGTTACTGTACTTTTTGGGGCTCTTTGCTATATATTTGACCAACTCTGACCACGTTCACAGAACTTGTTGGGCTAGTTTGGATAACACACAGTACTTCCGCCTTATGCCGTTTTTTTGCATTAGAGATTTTTATTGACCGCAAGAGTGAATAATATACTTTAGACTTCAAATTTTTCTTTATGACAGTTGAATTTTGCTTGATTTTCATTATCGGGGTCACATGCAGTACTTCCTCGTTAAACGCGATTCAGTTATTTCATTCTAGCGCTCTTGTAACTTTCGGGTCTCTGCTTTAAATGTGACCAAAAACGATCATGTTTTGTTTTGTTTTGATCACATACCGTACTTCCGCCTTCCGTTTATCGCTGTTGAGCTTTTTACAGGGTGCAAAAATCAATACATTTGACGCTAGAGGTATTAAATATTTGTAATGGCGAGTGAATGACGCCTGATCTTTACCGCTAGGGTCACTTTTCGGCCTTCGTACGATTTTCTCGATTTTATAATTGGTTATACCAGTTACCGACTCAAACATGGAAGTATTGTGTGATCTATGCACACCACTGGTTTCCTTTTCAGAGTGTATTTTTTTCCTTTTCAGAGTGTATTTTATAGACAAAGTTTTTGAAGTCGGTTTTATTTTTTAGAATTTTCAATAAATATTTTTTGACAATTTTTTGTATTTGAAAATTTTTGAAATTTTTTTGGACTAAGAAATAAATTTGAAGATTTTTTTAGACTTTTGTTTATTTAGTAAAATAAACATGTGTTAACATTTGCAGCGCTTATTCACATGGTTAACTAGCATTAAATTTTTTTTTTGCATTAAAGGTCTTGAAGAACATGAATATTTTTCATGAATTCAATTTTTTATGAAAATAAGTTGAGCTAGGCACACTCCCGTTATTTATTAATTTACACCTTCTAAGACACAAAATAAATTATTTTCGTATTTTATTTTAGTTCAAAATACTATTGAGCAATTGAAAAGTTTTTGATTGAGTATTTGAGGATATAAATTACGATTTTATAAGCATTATTATGAGACGAACGTATGTAAGTCAATGCTATATCAGTCGAGTTTAGGATAAACATGGCTGCGATTCTCGCTTGGCCGCACTGTATCTATCAAGCCACTGTAATTTTCAGTGGTCTGTTGTCCAACAGGCCATATCTCATCTCTTGCCATAAAATTAACTCAGCTCGTGACAAATTAGAACTTGCTCTTGACATTGTAACAAATGCATGCACACTCGACCATGAATTTGCAGTTGCCACATGCATTTCTAAAACTGCAAGAATCGTCGGGCAATGTGCCTCAGGAGTACCATCGATGTACACTGGAAGTCGGATTTTGAACCTCCTGAGGTACGTTTCCTTATCGGCCAAGTAAGAGAAAAATGCGTACGGTCTATCTATTTTTCAACACGTAACTTGATGTATGGATGCCAATTAATCATAATTCATAACAATATACGGAAAATTTTAGAATCAATTGAAGAAATTCTGAGTTACATACCGGCATTATGACGTTACTCAGCAAGCTGGCAGAAACTAAGTTCTCAACATTGAACAAGGCACTACTACCTTCGAGAACGTAGATTATGATAACAACTCTTTTTTCACCTGTCCATGAGGCTATGAAGAGCATAATTATATAATCACTAATATCGATAAATCGTTGCAAAATAAGCTGCGGAATGCATGTAGAAGAAATTTGCCTCCACAGGTACAAAAACATTATAATATTTCATTGATTACTTTTTTATCCAAGTATTTTAGTATCTTCAGTTACGCAACGTATTCGTTGAGTGCCACAATACCTCATTATCAGCGTTTTTCAAGTGCTGCCGGTTGTAACAACACTAGTTATTGAAACGTTAAATTTATGATGTAACGGTTACACTCTTTCATCATTCATTGCAATGTAACTTTCTCTATCTCAAACTGCTCTGAGTACATACAAGTGCCATGCAGGACAAGCATGCAGACTCCCATGCACTTGGCTAAAAGTTAAGATTGAAAGAATGTCCCAACTTTTTTCAAAGAGCAATCACTTTTATAGTTGCGTTGCAAGCCAAAGAAATTGTAATCTATTTGAACAGCTCATAGAACTTTTGTTTTTCTACAGGCCTGAGACCCTGATGGAAATTCAGGCGAGAGAATGAACTGAAATATAATCAAAACCATCCTCAGCATTTTTACATAGGTACTTCTCTCGTAAACTTATACTACTTCCAAGTACGTACTCCCAGAGTATATCCAGCATTATGACAAAGGGAAACCAGGCAGACAAGATGTTGTGATTTAATAAACCTAGCGACTGAGCCGACTTGGCTGTGGACCCTATGACGTCTCTCTGAGGATGCCCGAACGGACGAGAGTGCTCAGCCAGGAAATGAAGAATCAGAGAATGAGTTGCCTGGTTTCCCCCGCCACCCCCTGAACATAAGAAGAAAAAAAAAATAATAATAGGTAAGTTATCGTCCGATGTTCCGTCATGCTCATTAGCAAGAATGTTAGTCATATCTCAAGGTCATTTAATCGGTTTACGTCATATCTAGCCATGTATTGAACTTCGGAACTCAAAATTATTGACTTCCTTGAAAAAAGGCATTTGTTGATTAAAAGAAAATAATTCTCGAGCGCGGGGTGACAGCTGAGTCCTTTCCGGAAGGTAATTGAAGACCTCATTGGGGTCTCTTCCTGTCATCACACGCTTTGAGTGCCCCCTTCAATTAGCCGAGATTTGATCCCGATCTGTTTTCCGCAGTGACGAATCTTCGTTAGAAGAATTCATCTTCAAAATCACCGTCCGTTTACTCTATTGCATTATTGATTCACGAACGACGTAGGGATTGGTTGTAAGTTGGGGTTTTTTAGCCTCCGACTGGTAGCAACTTCGTGAGAATGATAGCTCAAATATATTGCCGAACATTTTCCGTTAGGTTATTCTGGAAACACCATGTCCTCAATAGCTTGACCAGAACTTCCTTTTATTGGTTGTTGTCGCTGATACATAATTGTGAGGTTGAGGTGGAGATAAAAAACGCGACAAGTTCTCCTTATCATTTCCATTCATTCGAGCGCTTTCTCCTCACGGGCCTCTTCAGGAAACATCTGGAATTGATACGTGTAGGGGTAAGTATTACTTTTTTTTATCGTTTAAAAATAGCACGTTAGGAAGTCACCAATCAAGAAACCAGCACAAAAAATTGAGCTACAAATTAAGATTCAAAATTTTATTTTTGTATCTCAATTTTTTGTGCTGGTTTCTTGATTGGTGACTTCCTAACGTCACGTATGAAAGCTCTTGCTATGTACTTTCAATTGCAATATTGTAGTAATATGCCATCTATTGGATTGTCTGTAGACTAGATAATACAATCAATTGACGCTCACCCTAGGCGCTAGTCGAACTGATGTCTATCAGTAATTGATTAAAGTATTGGACGTTCGCGATGTTATTAATTCTCCCGATTTTCCGAGTAAAGTATTATATATGGTGCCAGGTTTTCTCGCGTAAAAGCATCGGAATAGCAAGTTCGAGAAAAAACGGTTCATCGCAGAAGTTCGAAGAATTTCTCAGCTTTACGAACCCGACCTCTACGCACGAAATGGAAACCGACGGTGTAACACCAACGGGCTCGCTCTTTAAAATGTCTCCCCTCACATTCAACCATTCGATAGCGGTAAGATGGCCCAAATGGAAAAGTGTTTTCGAATTAAACATGGAAGCAACAGGTAAAACTACGGCTAAAGAACCGCAAAAAATCGCTATCTTTCTAACTCATATGGGAAATGAGGCGGTTGATATTTATAGACGTTCAACTCACCAAAAGAAACACTAGCCCAGGTAATAGCTCTTTTTGATAAATACTGTATTCCGACGGTAAACACGGCAGTGGAAAGTTATAAATTTCAGAAGATAAAGCACTCGCCGAATAAGTCGTTTGACCAGTATTTAACCGAATTACAGCTTCAAGCAGCGGAATGTGGTTTTATGTGCGAGAAGGACGGTTGCAAAACCTCTTATAAGAATCGTATGATAATCGATCATATCATTTGCTTTATAAATGACCCGGAGGTACAGCAATCCCTTCTTAGTTAAACAGCAGCTCTCGCTCTGAACGAAGTCGTTCAAATTTGCCGATCAGCCGAAGCTGTGAAACTAGGGAAAAAAGAAATAGAACATCCCCCTAGTGAAAGTGCAATAGTGAACGAAGCTCGTAAATTCGCTAAGAAAAATAAAAATCGTGATTTTAAGGCAAGGATTTTAAGTTGATTTTAGCAAAAAGGGCTATGATAGAAATAAATCATACGACTGTAAGGAATGTGGTCTACATCATAAAAAGATGGAGTGTCCAGCTTATGGTGAGCAATGTCGTCATTGTAAAGGGTATAACCATTGGAAAATTGGTTGCTTAATGCGTAAAAAGAAAAAACAGCGCGAAATTAACGAAATCCATAACGACAGTGATTCAGATTCCAGCTCGTCGGAAATTTTAGACTGTAGCAGCGTAACCGTTTGTGCAGTTGGAAACAGTAAGGCTGAATTTTCTAAACTTAATGTTTGGAGGGAAAAAATAATTGACGAAGGCATTCCTATTCAATTTAAATTGGATACGGCTGCAGAAATGAACATTTTGCCCTTGAAATACCTCCGTAAAATGGATAATCCAGCGATCTCAGAACCTGATGTAAAAATAAGATCGTATGGTGGGTATGTGACGAATCCTAAGGGTGAGACGTATCTCAAGTGTTCGCATAAAAATAAAAATGCGAAAATCAGGTTTTAATTATGGATCTGAAGAATGAATCGCCGATTCTAAGCGCCGATTCTTGCGAAAAGTTCGACTTAATTCGAAGGCTATATCAGGTCAAAACCTTGCCTCCTAAATAGACTGCGCCGAGCAGAATCTGACAGGAAATAAAAATTCGGAAAACAAACAGAAAAAGGAGTTCGTAAAGAAGAACATTGACGTTTTCACGGGCGTGGGTAAAGTGCCAGTGAAAAAAAAAAAAATAAAACCGACTTCAAAAAGTTTGTCTATAAAATACACTCTGAAAAGGAAAAAATAACAAAAATGTCCCAACTTCGCAGCAACTCATTCGCCAACTACACATTTTAAGGACTACTTTACTACTAGTATTGACCTGACCACTTCCTGATTGATTGGATCACCTTCCCTAATAATATAAAAATTACTATTTCTCATTTCCCAAATGATTAAAAGATTTTCCTTTCACCTCTGAATTACCTCCAGATTGATCATCTTTTGGAGTCGGCGCCTCTCTTATATTGTATTGGAGAAGCCTATAGATTCCGAATTAGTAAGAATATAAATATCATGAGTTTTCACGATTCTTGAACAGAGCAAATCAGCATTTTATGAGAACTGATTATTAACAATATCGATTTGAAGGTGACTATTCACGCCTTTTCCTAAAAACCATTTCAGATTTCTCTAAGAATCTTTACGTCCAGACCCAGACTTATTACCTGGCACCTACTAATTTATCGTAAATTCATATTTATTTGTAACCATCGGTTATTTTGCCAGAGAGGCGCGAACTTGTTATTTTTTCCTTTTCAGAGTGTATTTTATAGACAAACTTTTTGAAGTCGGTTTTATTTTTATTTTTTAAAGTTTAGCTCTCTTTACAGAATTTTCCCAAGCTTTCATTATTGAGTTCTTGTCACTTTCTACTAACCGTCCAAGCTCAATTCATAAGTCCGTTGAACGTTGAAGTTCTAAAGTATAATGATTACCTAACTATTTTCAATGTTATTATGTTGATTGAGAGTAAGTTTGAACGTTTGGAATAATCCATCCACTGATTTGGGTCTCTTGGTCAACATACCGGATACTTTGATCCCATTGATCTACCTTACAAAACTCAAATAATGGCCTACACCGTTGTTGGTTACTGAATTGCACCAATTCACTCGTTCTTTATTTCTCTAACGATAATAGAGTGATAATTTTCTCAAGAGTACCCGCAATCGCACTGAATGAGAGAATCCGAACAAAATTTCAGAAATTCGCCGAACGTTTGTGCATTAAAATGTAGTTATTTGGCCTTCAAAACCATGTTATTTATTGGAAATTTAACGCTAAATTCAAATCTTCTAACGAGAATGCTATGACTAACGTAGTTTTTTTTCTACAAGCATAAATAGTCCAAAAAACGTGATTTTGAAACAAAGTTTTTAGAAATACGGCCTAAAAAGTATCTAATTTTAGTCCAATCAATACCAAATTTGAATCACGTAAACTAGACTCAAATTCGAACAATTTAAGTTTAAAAACTATGGAAAAACAGTTTTGGATTGAAAGTTGTGAGGTGTCAAACACAGGTCCATTAAAACATCGATTGCTCCCTTAGTATGCCACTTAAACTTGATTTTTTACCATCGTTAGAAAGCTCTAGCTAAGTGCTTTCAAGTGCAGTAGTGTTCATATTTTTTTTCTCGACGTGGTAGGGAACGGTGCTCGAAAAAACCTCAAAAAAGTTAAAATCGGCATCACGTTTTTTCTTACACTTTCTTCTCTACACGCTATATTAGAATGCCGAACGAAAAATTGAAGCTGGGCCCTTGTAGGCAGATAAATTATGAACAAAATGACACCAGAAACAAAACAATCAAGCAAGTATTCTAGAAGTTATAAGCTTGCAAAGTCAAAACTTCCCTTTTTCGCGAAAATCACGTTTTCCGGCGTTTCTCCGCGTCTGGAGACGTAACTACTGAACGGACTCAATTGAAAAAATTATGGGACCTACCTGGATAGTAACCCTTTCAAACAAAAAAAAAGTAACCCGATCGGACGTACAGGAGCTGAACGCCGGTGGACAACACATACCGAAAAAGAAAAAAAAAAAAAAAAAAAAAAAAATCCCGCTAGACGACCATAGTAACCTCCTCCTTGTTTGAAGTCGGTTAATTAAAATAACTCTACGAGACGACGCAGTTCCGGTGGTACGGTCTGCTCGCCGTTTGCCCGAAGTGGTAAAATCGAAATTGAAGAAAGAATTAGACCGTCTGGAGAGTTTGGATATAATTGAAAAAATCGATAGCCCTACTGATTGGGTTCATGATATTGTTATAAATGAGAAAAAAGACAATACACTTAGACTGTGCTTGAACCCAATCCCCTTAAATAAGTACAAAATAAAAAAAATTAAAAAAAAAAATAAAACCGACTTCAAAAATATTTGCCTACAAAATGAACTCTGAAAAGGAAAAAATAACAAGAATGCCCCAACTTCGCAGCAACTTATTCGCCAACTACACATTTAATGGACTATTTTACTACTCGTATTGACCTGACCACTTCCTGATTGATTGGATCACCTTCCCTAATAATATATATAAATTACTATTTCTCATTTCCCAAATGATTAAAAGATTTTCCTTTCACCTCTGAATCGCCTCCAGATTGATCATCTCTTGGAGTCGGCGCCTCTCTTATATTGTATTGGAGAAGCCTATAGATTCCGAATTAGTAAGAATATTATAAATATCAAGAGTTTTTACGATTCTTGAACAGAGCAAATCAGCATTATTATGAGAACTGATAATTAACAATATCGATTTGAAGGTGACTATTCACGCCTTTTCCTAAAAACCATTTCAGATTTCTCTAAGAATCATCACGTCCAGGCCCAGACTTATTACCTGGCACCTACTAATTTATCGTAAATTCATATTTATTTGTAACCATCGGGTAGTCATTTTGCCAGAGAGACTCCAAAAGATGATCAATCTGGTGGCGATTTAGAGGTGAAAGGAAAATCTTTTAATCATTTGGGAAATGAGAAATAGTAATTTATATATATTATTAGGGGAGGTGATCCAATCAATCAGGAAGTGGTCAGGTCAATACGAGTAGTAAAGTAGTCCATAAATGTGTAGTTGGCGAATAAGTTGCTGCGAAGTTGGGGCATTCTTCGCTTCTCCAATACAATATAAGAGAGGCGCCGACTCCAAAAGATGATCAATCTGGTGGCGATTCAGAGGTGAAAGGAAAATCTTTTAATCATTTGGGAAATGAGAACTAGTAATTTATATATATTATTAGGGGAGGTGATCCAATCAATCAGGAAGTGGTCAGGTCAATACGAGTAGTAAAGTAGTCCATTAAATGTGTAGTTGGCGAATAAGTTGCTGCAAAGTTGGGGCATTCTTCGCTTCTCCAATACAATATAAGAGAGGCGCCGACTCCAAAAGATGATCAATCTGGTGGCGATTCAGAGGTGAAAGGAAAATCTTTTAATCATTTGGGAAATGAGAAATAGTAATTTATATATATTATTAGGGGAGGTGATCCAATCAATCAGGAAGTGGTCAGGTCAATACGAGTAGTAAAGTAGTCCATTAAATGTGTAGTTGGCGAATAAGTTGCTGCGAAGTTGGGGCATTTTTGTTATTTTTTCCTTTTCAGAGTTTATTTTGTAGGCAAATATTTTTGAAGTCGGTTTTATTTTTTTTTTAAAAGTTTTTTTATTTTTCTCTTTTTAGTGTCTTACAATCATGGACAGCTCTCTTCAACGAATTTTCCCAAGCTTTCATTATTGTGTTCTTGTCACTTACTACTAACCGTCCAAACTTGAAGTTCTAAAGTATAATGATTACTCAACTATTTTCAATGTTATTATGTTGATTGGGAGTGAGTTTGAACGTTTGGAATAATCCATCCACTGATTTGGGTCTTTTGGTCAACATACCGGATACTTTGATCCCATTGATCTACCATACAAAACTCAAATAATGGCCTACACCGTTGTTGGTTACTGAATTGCACCAATTCACTCGTTCTTTATTTCTCTAACGATAATAGAATGATGATTTCCTGGAGCGTATCCGCATTCACACTGAATGAGAGAATCCGAACCAAATTTCAGAAATTCGCCAACCGTTTGTGCATTATAATGAAGTTTTTTGGCCTTCAAAACCATGTCATTTATTGAAAATTTAATGCTGAACTCAAATCTTTTAACGAGAATGCTATGACTAACGTAGTTTTTTTTCTACAAGCATAAATAGTCCAAAAAACGTGTTTTTTAAACAAATTTTCTAGAAATACGGCCTAAAAAGTATCTAATTTGAGTCCAATCAACACCAAATTTGGATCACGTAAACTAGACTCAAATTTGAACAATTTTAGTTTAAAAACGCTGCAAATGATTGTACAGTGGTTTATTATTATTTCGCTTCAATATTGATTTGAGAAGACTACCCATTTGTCATTTTAAAAATATTCCGAACATTTGTGAACGTTCCCACCGAAAAACAGATGGTAACTATAGGGGAAAACTCCGTAGCAACTATTGTAATTTTAATCATTTTTATTTTTCTTAATTTCCTAATTAAAAGCTAAACTTATTGCCTAACGATACAGCTGGAGAGAGTGTTTGACGACCATTCCAATGAGTATAGAACGATTTTTATAGCTCCAAGAACTCTCGAGTTATACCCTCATGTTAAATTTCTAAAAACATCCCGAATTTGGCACAAAAGCTGCGATAACTCGAGAACCAATAAAGCTATCAACCCGGCGATGGTCTCATTCGATTCAGCGTCCAAAAATCTATATAATTTGATACCACGTACACGTTTTTCTGAAAAACCTTGGAAAATATGAATTTTCTCCCCCTCAAAACCCCCCAAAAATACCCTTGAAATTGAGCTAGCAAGTTGGTTCAAGAATTGGGCCGTCGTAGGACCAAGATTGATTTTTGGTGAAAAATTTATAGAGTAACCCCCGTGACTGGCCTTGAGTATTCACCGAGTGAACTTCTGATGGGAAGAATTCTGAGAACTTCAGCTCCAGCGACCACAGCCATTCTCAAGCCGAAATTTCTGGAAGAAGGGACGACGAAGAAAATGGAATCATTGAAAGAAAAAAAAGAAAAATTATTATGACATTCATGCCAGAGAAAAACCCGGATTTACACAAGATCAACCAATTTATATGAATTGGGGAGATAAATGGAAAGAAGCGGTCATTTCTGGAAAATGTCCCAAGCCCAGATCCTACGTCGTGAACCTCGAGGGGAAGGAATATCGCCGGAATTCATCTTTTCTACGACCACGGAAGAGCGTATCGAAACCGACTGTGTCCAGGAAATCTATGGATCCGAGGAAATCCACACACACAACGCAAAACATCCCAAAACCGGAATTGCCTACGAGGAAGAGAACATCCCAGCTTGTCCAGATGAGGGAATTTCCAGAAGAAAGTTCTGAATCTCAGGATATGAGCCAAAGCCCCGAAAAATTGCAAAAGACCCCGATTAGTAGCCCTACCCCGTCGATCAAGCCTACATCGCCGCCCCAAAGCCAGATAACTACGCGTTCTGGAAGAGTGGTGAAGCCGCCAGAATTTCTAAACCCACAGCAATAATTATTAATTAGTTCCATCATTCTAGTGAAAAGTGAAAGATTTTCAATTCACATTCTTTAAGTGATTGTGAGAGGAGTTTGAATGAAGTAATATTGTAGCCAGGGGAGCATTGTATTTTATTTCGAATTTAATTTTCTTCAAGGTAGTGAAGAGGAATTTATTTATTTTCATTCCCAATGGATAATAATATTAACTGAGGAAGGAGGTGTAGTATTATGCCATCTATTGGATTGCCTGTAGACTAGATAATACAATCAATTGACGCTCACCCTAGGCGCTAGTCGAACTGATGTCTATCAGTAACTGATTAAAGTATTGGACGTTCGCGTTGTTATTAATTCTCCGAGTAAAATATTATAGCAATAGTGTCCATATCCCCCCCCCCTGACGTGGTTGGGAACGATGCTCGAAAAACCTCAAAAAATGAAAATCGGCATCACGTTTTTTGTTACACTTTCTTCTCTACACGTCATATCACATTGTTGAACAAAAATTGGAGCTAGGCTCTCATAGGCTGATAAATTATGAACAAATTGATATCAAAAACAAAACAATCGAGCAATTATTCTAGAAGTTATAAGCTTGCAATGTCAAAACTTCCCCTTTTCGCGAAAATCACGTTTTCTGGCATTTCTACGCGTCTGGGGACGTAACTACTGGATCGACTCAATTGAAAAAATTATGGGACCTACCTGGATAGTAACCCTTTCAAACAAAAAAAAAGTAACCCGATCGGACGTACAGGAGCTGAACGCCATCGCACCACACATACCGAAAAAACGCGCATGTCAACCACAGTAACCTCCTCCTGAAGTCGGTTAAAAAAACTCAATACCATAGTAACCTCCTCCTTTTGAAGTCGGTTAAAAATGTCATATTTATATTGTCGTTTCATCGCTGCTGAGTGCTGACAAAATATCAAATCTGCTATCCGCCCGATGATTGTATTCTGATCCCTCGTTGCATAAGACCTGTTTGAAATTGGGCATGTGCATTTCAATGAGACGCTCCTGCTCATTTGTCTTCATTACTCTCGCAAACACCGCGGGAACTTGCGGGATTTTATAAATAAAAGCGATAATCAATCAATCAATCAAACATTTCGGAGTTGACCAAAATAGTTGGAGGGCTACTCAACGTTGTTTTACGCATCTCATTATCTGCGTCCTTCTTCATTAGAATCTCTTTCATCGGGGAACAAAATTTAAAATACTTATCTACTGGCGAAAAATAATGGGAATCTTGGCGCTTGAAATACAGCGAAAATGACGACTATCATTTCAAAAGAATACCACTTCCATAATAATTCGTACAGAACGTCAGTGAATATTCAACGTCTTTTGATTCTTTCTCATTTATACAAATTGCCTCTTTTTTCATGACGTGTTGAAACGGAATTAATTTTACTCACCATAGTTTGCTAATGAGTTGAATCAATTTTCCCATTTTTTTAAAACATGGTATCTTTAAAATTTACGTAACTTGTGTAGCGCCCAATCTATGAATTACAATTCAAGCTCTCGCTATGTTGTATTATGTATTGCTTTACTTCGTATTACGTACCTATTGCTAGTCTCACCGAAAACGTTTTCGATGCGTTTTGACGAAGCCGAGATGGTAGTCGAACTTCACCCAACCCAACCTTTTTAAAACGCATACTAGCACAACATTTACTCTGCTCATGTACGTGAAAAAAGCCGCCAATGAAAAGCATCGTAGTTGATGTCATTTGCAGTGTTGGAATGGTAACTGGTTTAGTGTATTGGTCAGTAGTCAGCTCTTCCGCGTCAGTTGCTTTCCCATATCTGACTTCATTTTCTCAGACGATTAACGTCATCTGGCTGAAGAAAATCTCTCTGATTTTGGTTGTACAAATGTTGTGACTGTCGTTCAATCGGTGTGACGGCCAATCATTTGAAACGTACCTAGATGTACAGTTCAATTAGTTCAACTCCTAGACTTCTTTAATTATTCTCTCCATTAGAGCACGGCTCTGGCGACCGATAGGTCATCTAAACGCCAAGAACTGTTCAAAAGTCCAATGTTCGAGTTCAGTTTTAAACCGCAAGCTGGTATAGTAGCATCGCGTTCGTTGAAGTCGAGCTCTCATGCTGCCTGAAATGTTTTTCACCCGGGGAATCCGTATGGAACTGTTCCACAAATGTACAGTAGCGTCGTTCAGTTATATCATATTGAGTGTACGCTAGCGCGAAAAGCGAAAAGAAAATTATTGTTCCACATTTTCCGCTGATTGGCACTGGAAATTGGTGTTGGATGAAAATAGAATTGTTTTAAATCTTCATTCAATATTCAATCATAATAAGGCAATCTGGTGAATTTAAATTTTTGCGGTTCCTTCGGGATAATAAAGAGTTACACAAGATAAACCGACGACAATTTGCGGTTCTCAGTTCAAATCCAAAAGCTGCAATTCTTTCCCCTCTAACATCAGTGATCAACTCACGTCGTGAACGAGTAGTTTTGTGAGCAAGTTTTCTTGCGATTTTCGAATACAAACTATTCGGTACAATTTAGTGACAAGCATCTGGCTTCATTCTTCAAATGATCGGCAGTGATCTAAATGCGAAGTCCGAAAAACGTCGGATCTTTGAGGTTGAAGTCGTTCGAGAATCAAGGACGAGTGAACTAGAAGAAACATCGCAGGATGACTCAAGAGACGTGACTGGTAAAATAGGTGCGTGTCCATTACTTATTGTATTGTTATTGCTTCCTTCGTTAACCCCGGGCCCGCTTTCTACACGTAGTGGCCCTTCTACTGCTTTCTTATATTTACCGGGGGTAAGATTGACGTAATGCATGTGTTTTATTGTGATATATTCTATGTGCTATACTTTTGCAATGTAAGACAATAAACTGTTGTTGTTCGTGTTTTTAGGCTCAGCAAATTTTCAACGAACCTTATCTTCAACTTTCTATTTCAAGATTAGGAGCATTTAGGAATCAGTGGTATGCATAAATCAAACATTTTTTTCTTGGTTGAGTCGTCGCATCTCTCATTGTACTGGGTTGGTGAGGGGGAGAAGAACCAGGCGACATGTTCTCCGATTTTTTATTTATGGCCGAGTACTTTCGCCCCTTCGGGCATCCTCAGGGCGATGTGGAACCATAGGTTACCACAAGCAATATTCAGCTGTCATATAGAAAATTCAAAGTCTAATGTATATTCACTCTTGCGGTCTATTAAATCTCAAAAGTTTAAAAAAGGCATAATGCGGAAGTACTGTGTGTTATCCAAACTATGCAAAACAAGTTTTGTGAACGAGGTCAAAGTTGGTCATATTTAAAGCAAAGAGACCCAAAAAATACAATCAAAATAACTGAAAATGCGTTTTACGGGGAGGTACTGCATGTGACCCCAATAATAAAAATCAAGCGATATTCAACTGTCATATAGAAAAATTTTAAGTCCTCCAGCGTTCAAATATATTTATTTTTGTGGTCTATAAAAATCAAAATGTAGCAAATGTGCAAATAACGCGGATGTACTGCATGTGACCCATTTGATAAAAATCAGGCATCATTCAATCGCCAACCCCAACATTTTAAGACCTCAAACATTCAAATACATTGAGTTTTGCGGCCTGTAAAAATCAAAATACAAAACATGCACTTGTGAAATCGTGAAAAACGCCCATAACGTGGAGGCATTGTATGTGACCCACTATACAAAAAATCTAGTGTTTTCTGCTTGCCATAACCGACATTTCAAGCCCTCAAACGTAGAAAAATATTGACTCTCATAGCCTGTAAAAAACGAAACAGAAAAAACTTTGAACGCTTATATCTCGGAAGTACTGTGTGCAATTCCAAATCCGGAAAAATCTAATTTTGCACAATCACTGGGAAAACATTCCCTGAAAATTTCATGGGGTTTCATCCATTTTTCAGGGAGATATGGCGATTTATGTCAGTTTGTGACCACAGACAGACGGACAGACGGACACACAGACACACAGACGTTTGTTCAGAAAGTGTTTCTGAGTATACTACTATGAAAATTTCTTCCATCAGGACCTCGGTTCCGAATTCGACTTTTCAGACGATCTCAATACTTCCATTTACTACGTAAACATGGAAGTAAAAATAGGCGTCTTCCCCATTAAGAAAAATTTAATGATTAAAATTACAATACTTGCTACGGAATTTTCCCCGATAGTTACCGATCTGTGAATGAATGAACGAATGAAAAGTTCATTCCAAAAAAAAAAACTTTAAAAAAATAGGCCGTAGCTACCAATGGTGCTACAAAGCCCTGATGATGCCCGAGGGGCGAAAGTGCTCGGCGGGCAATAAAGAAAATTGAGAACGAGTCGCCCAGTTTTTCTCCCCCGCAAACTTCAAAATTTTAAAAAATAAATAAAACCGACTTCAAAAATATTTGCCTATAAAATAACTCTGAAAAGGAAAAAATACCAAAAATTTCCCAATTTCGCAGCAACTCGTTCGCCAACTACACATTTTAAGGACTGCTTTACTACTCGTATTAATTGACCTGTCCACTTCCCGATTGATTGGATCACCTCCCGTAGTAATAAAAAAATTAATATTTCTCATTTCCCAAACGATTATAAGACTTTCCTTTCACCTCTGAATCGCCTCCATATTGAACATTTTTTGGAGTCGGCGCCTCTCTGGCAAAATGACTACCCGATGGTTACAAATAAATATGAATTTACGACAAATTAGTAGGTGCCAGGTAATAAGTCTATCTGGACGTGAAGATTCATTGAGAAATATGAAATCGTTTTTAGGAAAAGGCGTGAATAGTCATCGTCAAAACGATATTGTTAAAAATCGGTTCTCATACAATGCTGATTTGATCTGCTCTAGAATCATGAAAACTCATGGTGTTTAATATTCTTACTAATTCGGAATCTATATAGGCTTCTCCAAGACAATTTAAGAGAGGCGCCGACTCCAAAAGATGATCAATCTGGAGGCGATTCAGAGGTGAAAGGAAAATCTTTTAATCATTTGGGAAATGAGAAATAGTAATTTATATATATTATTAGGGAAGGTGATCCAATCAATCAGGAAGTGGTCAGGTCAATACGAGTAGTAAAATAGTCCATTAAATGTGTAGTTGGCGAATAAGTTGCTGCGAAGTTGGGGCATTCTTGTTATTTTTTCCTTTTCAGAGTTCATTTTGTAGGCAAATATTTTTGAAGTCGGTTTTATTTTTTTTTTAAATGTTTTTTATTTTGTACTTATTTAAGGGGATTGGGTTCAAGCACAGTCTAAGTGTATTGTCTTTTTTCTCATTTATAACAATATCATGAACCCAATCAGTAGGGCTATCGATTTTTTCAATTATATCCAAACTCTCCAGACGGTCTAATTCTTTCTTCAATTTCGATTTTACCACTTCGGGCAAACGGCGAGCAGACCGTACCACCGGAACTGCGTCGTCTCGTAGAGTTATTTTAATTAACCGACTTCAAACAAGGAGGAGGTTACTATGGTCGTCTAGCGGGATTTTTTTTTTTTTTTTTTTTTTTCTTTTTCGGTATGTGTTGTCCACCGGCGTTCAGCTCCTGTACGTCCGATCGGGTTACTTTTTTTTTGTTTGAAAGGGTTACTATCCAGGTAGGTCCCATAATTTTTTCAATTGAGTCCGTTCAGTAGTTACGTCTCCAGACGCGGAGAAACGCCGAAAGAAAGTTGGGACACGAGAAAGTTGGGACATTTTTGTTATTTTTTCCTTTTCAGAGTGTATTTTATAGACAAAGTTTTTGAAGTCGGTTTTATTTTTTATTTTTCTATTTTTTTTTTACAATTCATTCACTTGGCCTAACGACGTCCAATGATCTCAATTAGGACGAAGCATCCCTATTGCTCACTCTTTGCACAAACTGATCCCAAGCTTTTATTCCATGTTCATTGCGTTAGGTTGCGTACGCTCGCATAATAAGAAATTTTTGCTACGGTAAGTCGTGAGTGTGACGGGAATTCATGCAGCTTAGGGATTCCGGTAACGGCTTGCTCAATGCTATGCTGACGGAAACCGATGGCCGTTTGAACCTCAACCGCAGAGCTCCCGTATTGGAAGTACTGAAAAGGGTAGCAGAACCGGCCGAACTGACATGTGCCCAGCGAAAATTCCGATAAGGAAGGAGAGGAGTTGCGCCCTTGAACTGGCTACGGTGGGCTCTTCTATCTCTACTGAAGTCGAGCAGGGCTGGCCCTGTCGAGTCGAAGTTGCTGCGGTTTTGCGGGCGACTGAACTACGAGCGACAACGGCTCACACGCAAATTAACGCAAGTGAGCGAGAGATTCTCCCTCTCCGGTGAGGGCTTGAATTGCCAGCGCGTTTTACGGCTAAATTCACTCCCCTTACAGGGAAATTTGCACAGCTCTCTCAGCCAAGAGAAGCTGGACTCTGGCATGCATGGATGCATTCACCCACTCGCATATTAGCATTGCCGGTGTTGCTAAAGCGTACTCGACCTCAACGAACTTTTCAGTGGGATCACTTTTCGGAGCGTACTCATTTCAAAGTACTTCCGGCACACAGTGAAAGCAATTGTGTAATTCCCTAACTAATTAAACAGTAGTTTCTTACTCCTGATAAAAGTCGCTTTAGTTATCATCCTTACGTTAACTATTATTATTTTCCCAAAGTGAAAAAATTTCAAATTTGACTTGTCATCTATTGATGATTAATGGAGTATAATATACATAGAACGGTTTTTATAGCTTTACAAATCTCGTGTTATGTATCATTAGGCCGATTTTCTCAAAGTCGCAACATTGCTTTCAAAAGCTACGATAACTCGAGAACCATGGAAGCTATCGACCAATAAGGAGGTATAAACATATTTTTCATGGCAAACAAAGGAGAGAGAGAGAGAAACTATTCAAACCCTCAAACATGAAATAATAATTATATTATTTGATAATAGTCGTAATTATGATATTAGTTGGTAATAAAAGATCAGTTATGCTTAGTTGATTGACGGACTGGTGAAAGGCCTCTCGATTGAAGAGCTCACCGAGATTATAATTCATTTTTCGCTTCAAAATCATCCAAATCCGATCTTTGTCGGCTCTAACATCTGGTGGTCTTAAATTAGAACCAGTGGTAATTTTACTATTTTTCTCAACCAGTAGAACAACGCGCTAGAATATTTACGAAAATTGGAATATCTTGCCACCTCCATGCACCATAGAACTTTTCAAGCCGTTAGGAAATGTATAAATTTTTGTGACCTCCATAAATCAATGTAATAAACGCGGTAAATCTGATTACCAAGAACTCTATATTCAAAATCCTGAAATGTATGATATTGTGGGGAAAACTGGGTTAGTACTATCAGAAAATGTTATTCGTTTTGATAGGTTTTTGACTGAGATATGGTGCCGAGGAGATGGTACTATGCGCCTCCATCAGTTGGCGCTATCGGTAATGAGACAACTTATCTCTTTTTGAGTTTAAAAATATGCGATATGAAAATCATTAAAGTCAAGGCCATAGTAAAGAAACAAATAAAAATTCCGTAAGCCATTCTAGTTGGCCTTAAGTTCATAGACGCGTAAGGAGTTGAATTAACAAAATAGATAAAAATTCATTCGTGCATCATTGAACAGCCACGCCGCTTCAAAAGTGGAAAGAGAGCATTAGGTTAAGGTGAAGCAGTGAAGGATAGGATTTTAACCAGCCTTCTCTTCAAGACATCCAAACACTTCATATACCCTATGCCACGTCCGACGATAGTGCCCTTTTTCTCGAGCTCTCCAGTTCAACCTCGTCGCGACGAGCTACCTTTATTATGATTGATGCTTCCATCCAACTCGAGGCTGCTGCACAACTTCTGATCCTGCCAAACTGTCAATGCGGATGAACTTCAGAAAGTATTCGGGTATCACCCCGAGGACATGACCCTGTTGGTTGTCAAAAATGGCTAACAATATTTTGCTGCCCTAGTTTTTAAAGCGGAGAATGAATTTGCTTTACGTTTCACTTGACTTTGTCATTAAGTAGTGAAATCATAATTTCAGACTCTGTATTCGGAAATTTGGATTTGAATAGACGTAAATAAGGCTCATTTATCATCCAGCGAGGTTCAAGCTAACTAAAGCAAATTGGTACGCAACTCAGCACTTCCGTGTTCGGTTCAGTAGCAGGTAGCCGAATCACTTGTGATAGCAATTATTCCGAACAGTTGTCAGCGTTCCCACATTAAAACAGATTGGTAAGTATAGGGGAAAACATCGTAGCAACTATCGAAATTTTAATCATCTTTATTTTTCTTAATTTCCAAATCGAAAGCTGAATAGTTCTCCTTACGGTACAGATGAAGGGAGTGTTCGACGAGCATTCCAACGAGTATAGAACGATTTTTATAGCTCCAAGAACTATTGAGTGCCAAATTCCAAATCAAATGCCAAATTTGTGAAAATCTCCCAAATTCAAACAAAAGCTGCGATAACTCGAGAATAGTAAAGCTATCGATCCCGCAATGGTCTCATTCGATTCAGCGTCCAAAAATCGATAGAAATTTATACCAAATACACCTTTTTCTGAAAAACGTTGGAAAATATGAATCCCCCCCCCCTACTCAATCCACGTCGCCGCCGTACTAAAACAAAGGAAACAGTGAAGTCAATGTACTAAACCTTACCATCCGATAACCTAACACTTGACGTGAACGCACGCGGATTTTCGCTGCAAATGGCCTATAGAGTGAACAGTGAAACTTTTTGAAAAACAAGCGCGACTCAATCTCCGAAATTAGTTCATCAGCCAGTACTTTCGCCCTTTGAGGCATCCTCTGGGAACCATAGGATTTCGACATCGCCAGTAATTGCCCTAAGAACGAAACTTTGGAGATAAGGTCACTTAGTGTTTCTTCCCCTCTCCACACACTGAAGAATCCGACAAAAAGCGAAAGGGAGGATACAATATCCCGTTTCCATTTCGTACCAGGGTCCTCTGTTCGACATATTTCGAGTTATAGGATTGCCAATGTCACAAACTGTAGAGAATAAAAATGTGTGCTTCTATGGGCAATTCAATTAAATAAAAAGTCCAGCGTATAGTCAATTGTTTTCGGAATATTTTCAGCCAAACGTTGGAAAACTGGTTTGAACAGTTAACGAATAACCAAGATTTCAAAATCTGCATCCCCCATGTGAAGAATCGCCGATGAATAAAAGAGGAGGAACCTTTCATAACCGTGCGTTGGACACTATTCGGAATTAAGAGCTTTTAAGTGGAATTACTAGACTACGGAATTCACTGGGCTCCTCGAAGGTTAATTAACGAACCATCTAACCAGTGGAGAAATTAATATGTTTTGGTTGATGGCATTTCTTCTTGGAGCTCCAAAGTTTACTACATCAGGCTTAGAAGAATTGGAAAGCTGGGCCAGAAAACGACAACACACTTGATGGCAGAGATGGTTTGAATCGGAAAAAGAAGCCGGAGTTTTGAAGTTACAGACTTTTTCTTTTGAAACAAGAATGTGGTAGCTTCAGCGGTCTTTGAGACTTTCCCTTTAGTGCTCGTTTCTAAGGAATAAATCACAACGCTAGTATTACGTCATAACGACCAACGATTATTACCCGACCGAATAAGGTAATGTAACCTGACAGCTGGGCCTTGAGAGGTTTTCCTCCTGCAATGAGAGCCTAGCGGAGTTTGTTTGCTCTAATCCTCTTTCCTCCTGAAGACGAGGAAAGGGAAGGCTCAGTCGCACTGATAGATTAATAAAGTCTTTTGAGCCTGACTGAACGGAGCGAGTCCTCCGTATGTAAGGAATTCTACTGGGGGAGAGAATTGCAAGAGAATACAGAGATTGCATCGTCTTATTTCGTTTTCAACACATTTCATACCGTCTCGGTGCCCTTACCGTTTCCACAATCCACGAGCCGATTTATTTCAGCACATTCGCATCCACTATTTGCTTCGTAACTCAATTTCTAGTAGCAAAACGTCGACCAGCAACTTAGGCATACCAAATGTTGACCTGATCCTTTAATGCTTATTTATCTATATGTTGGAAAGGTGACAGGGATCTTCAGACGAACTAGGTAAACCGATTTAATTAAACTTTAGAACAACAAATTGCCTTTTTCAACTTTACACGGGAACACAATGCACAAGCTAACACTTCGCTTCCATTCGCGCACAAGACAAGACTAGACTAGACTCCTCTTCCACCAACCCATCACCCCCCTGAGTCCTGTTCGTTCATTTCCCAATCTTCCCGCCATGGAGTTACTGAAAGTCGCTTTTTGAAGTGTCTTCTTATTGAGGGTAGATTTGCGCCGACATATGTGACCCATGGACCATTTTCAAAACGTGTACAAAGAAAGTCACATTATTACTCGCTTGAGTCCTCGCAGGCGCTCCACTCTGATGCCGGTTCTGCTTTTTGAAAAGAGGCCACCTAAGGGTGCAAACATTTTTTGACCCCCACTATTAGTTTGGCAGTCTTTGTCGGCGGGTTGTCTTCGGCCCTTTGACCGAGTTGGACAGTAAACTTGTAGCGTCTAAATGGCATCACAGAGTGGAGTGGCTGATTGTGACTTTCTTTATCATCGATTCTGTAAGCCCGTTTAATATAGTTTTCGTGCTTGCTCATAAATAATAGTTTCCAATCAGACGTGGTGTGTTGTGTCTTCCTCATCATCGCAAACATAATGGATTCAGACTTCGAGGACGGACAAATTTCAGACGGTGAATCCGTGGAAGCGGGATCTAACCAGA
The DNA here is from genome assembly GCA_037159825.1 of Tupiocoris notatus. Taxonomy (NCBI): domain Eukaryota; kingdom Metazoa; phylum Arthropoda; class Insecta; order Hemiptera; family Miridae; genus Tupiocoris; species Tupiocoris notatus. The sequence continues at coordinate 4,240,662 of JASJUZ010000090.1, forward strand.
TATATATAGGTATAATTATAATATATACATTTATTTTAAACATCGATATGATCCTCAACCAGTGGTGTGCATAGATCACAAAGTACTTCCAAGTTTGAGTCGGTAACAGGTATAACTAATGGTTTTATCGATTTAACTCGGAGAGGGGTAGAAATAGACCCCACCGGTTGGGCGAACGTAGGGACGTAGAACACTGTATTATCATATCATAGCTTATCACATGATTATCGTACGCCTACGGAAAGACTCTAACAGGTTGACCGTACGGAATATTTGTACGGATAAAAGATATTGATTAATCCAACACGCCCCACACAAATATTCAAAAAACAACACGACGACATAATCATTTAGCTTGTAATATTCAAGACGAAAATTTTCAAAAAAAACACAATAGCACAGTCGAGAAACAAAATAGCAAAAATTTTAAACAAATTTACAAAGTATTCAAATTTCGATTTTGGCAACGATATGGTGCCAGACACCATCGGTCTAAATGGTCCAATCATGTTATCGAAAGGCACATTGTGGGGAACACCCACTATCTTCTTGAGAAATGACTAAGGATTGATTCAAATTCGCTACCGCTACCTTCTCGACAGGTTCGGTTGATACGCACAGAGCCACCTCCCTGCTAGGTCGGCCCGTATGAACCCAATAGCTTCTGAGATTCGCCACATTTCGCAACATTCTTGCGAAGGTACAGTGGCTCGATAGATACAGTGCGGTCAAGCGGTGTCCTCTTTTTGATTGGTCGAACGTCCGAGCGCCATGTTTAAGCTAAACTCGGCTGATATAGCATTGACTTACATAGGTTCGTCTCACAATAATGCTTATAAAATCGTAATTTATATTCTCAAATACTTAATCATAAACTTTTCAATTGCTCAATGGTATTTTGAACTAAAATAAAATACGAAAATAATTTATTTTGTGTCGTAGAAGGTGTAAATTAATAAATACTGGCTGTGTGCCTAACTCAACTTATTTTCATTGAAAAATATTTTCTTAACAAATATTCATGTTCTTTAAAAACTTTACTTTCTCAAAAATAATTAAATAATTTAATGCTATATTTAACTATGAGAATAAACACTGCGAATTTTAAACATGACTTTATTATTTTCACTATATAGGCGAAAATCCAAAAAATCGTCAATTCATTTCTAAGTCAGTCTTAATGTTCACTTTATATTTCATCATTTATTTATTAATTTTCTTTTCATTTTGTTTTTCTTGTGAGCACATTTAAGGTGGGACTGGTTATTTCAAAGCTGTAATTTAGAACTGAACTTAAGTCTTATATGTTTATAAAGAATTTCAAGACAAGCGAATGAAATATTTATAATTATTTTTTTCCATTCTGTTCTAAAAATTATTCTAGACATTCGATGTCCTGTAAGAAGCATTTTACATGAACGTATTTGTGATTTTTTTTTGGGAGAAATGGATTTTTAACATTTTCGAAGGAGATTTAATTTTCAAATTTGTTTACAAATTTTTTGACGTATATTCGATTTTCTTTGGGGAAGTGTGATAAGTTAATTCATATCCCAGGTGACCATTATGTTTTTTATCATTCAAGAGAAAAAGAAATTTGACCTTGCAAAATTTTTACAAACATGCTTATTGAAGGAGAAAAAAACTTGAAAAATTTCTTGTGAGAAGTTATGAGAATACGAAATATTATTCGTCGATTTATTTACATATATTTAGGCATTCAGCTTTTTATATTTATTATCTTCAATAAAGAAACATTGTGATCTTCAGCAGAAATTTTTTTTACACAATTTGACATTTTAGTGTAATGTAGAATTAGAAAATCAAAGAAAAAACATCACCCTTACTTCCTTTGTGGCTTTTACCCGAAACCAATAGGCTGGATTTTTATGAAATTTGGCATTATATAAATCAAGGTTTATCCAGAAATGATTTTAGAATTTCGGCATCATAATATACCATTTAGGAAAAAATGCTGCCCATTAACTGCAATAAACGGAGGAATCCACAAGGTAACTAAAAAAATGGACATAAAAATATTTAGAAAATTTCCGGACTTGGAAAAAATGAGAAGTTCTTATTTATTTTTTTTAATTCCTTTAAAAAAATTTGGAAATTTTTATTTATTTATTTTTTGTAGTTTTTTAATAAATATTTTTTGACGATTTTTTGTATTTGAAAAATTTCGAAATTTTTTGGACTAAGAAATAAATTTGAAGATTTTTTAGACTTTTGTCTATTTATTAAAATAAACATGTGTTAACATTTGCAGAGCTTATTCTCATGGTTAACTAGCATTAAATTTTTTTTGCATTAAAGGTCTTAAAGAACATGAATATTTTTCAAGAATTTAATTTTTTATGAAAATATGTTGAGCTAGGCACACTCCCGTTATTTATTCATTTACACCTTCTATGACACAAAATAAATTATTTTCGTATTTTATTTTAGTTCAAAATACTATTGAGCAATTGAAAAGTTTTTGAGTATTTGAGAATATAAATTACGATTTTATAAGCATTATTATGGGACGAACCTATGTAAGTCGATGCTATATTAGCCGAGTTTAGCTTAAACATGGCTGCGATTCTCGCTTGACCGCACTGTATCTATCAAGCCACTGTAGCGAAGGGACTTCCTCCGTTGAAGTCCCAATAAGTACTTGAATTTAAAGCGTTTGGTAGTTCACTCGGTTTGCGGTTCCCTCGTCCCCGACAGGGCCCAACCTACAGCTACCAAACGTGGTCAGCTACAGCGCCCACACACATGCTCAATTTTTATAACATTATCTCAAAAAATGATAGCGAATGTTTGTGTTTGAACTTGGGGCTGGGACTAATAATGTCATTTTAGCTAATGAAAATAGCACCCATATTGTCACATAAAATGCGGAATGGCTGTAATTCAGTATTTGGAAACAATGCAGAGATAATTCTTAAAATTCTTAACCATAACAGTTCCTGAGTGCAAAATGCCAAGGCCATATACTCGGCTTCAACTGTGCTTAATGCAATAGTTTTTAACCGACTTCAAACAAGGAGGAGGTGACTATGGTCGTCTAGCGGGATTTTTTTTTCGGTATGTGTTGTCCACCGGCGTTCAGCTCTTGTACATCCGATAGGGTTACTTTTTTTTTTTTTGTTTGAAAGGGTTACTATCCAGGTAGGTCCCATAATTTTTTCAATTGAGTCCGTCCAGTAGTTTTACGTCTCCAGACGCGGAGAAACGCCGGAAAACGTGATTTTCGCGAAAAAAGGAAGTTTTGACTTTGCAAGCTTATGACTTCTAGAATACTAGCTCGATTGTTTTGTTTCTGGTGTCATTTTGTTCACAATTTATCTGCCTACAAGGGCCTAGCTCCAATTTTTCGTTCGGCATTCTAAAATAGCGTGTAGAGAAGAAAGTGTAACAAAAAACGTGATGCCGATTTTCACTTTTTTGAGGTTTTTCGAGCACCGTTCCCAACCACGTCAAGAAAAAAAATATCTTTTTCTTCTCCAGGTGGTCGCATTACTTCTTTTTGTAGGTTGAGGGGGCCATAGGTACCCTTGGTCCTATAATGCCCTGAAGAAGCCCGAACGGGCGAAAGTACTCGGCTGGATAATAAAAAAGAATGGAGAAGAGGTCGCCTCGTTTTTCTCCCCCTCAACCTACAAAAAGAAAAAAAATATGAACACTATTGCACTTCAAAGCACATAGATAGAGCTTTCTAACGATGGTAAAAAATCAAGTTTAGGTGGCATAATAAGGGAGCAATCAATGTTTTAATGGACCTGTGTTTCAGACCTCATAACTTCCAAACCAAAACTGTTTTTCCATCGTTTTTAAACTTGGAATGTTCAAATTTGAGTCTAGTTTACGTGATCCAAATTTGGTGTTGATTGGACTCAAATTAGATACTTTTTTGGCCGTATTTCTAGAAAATTTGTTTCAAAATCACGTTTTTTGGACTATTTATGCTTGTAGAAAAAAAACTACGTTATTCATAGCATAGTCGTTAGAAGATTTGAATTCGGCGTTAAATTTACGATAAATAACATGGTTTTGAAGGCCAAATAACTTCATTATAATGCACAAACGTTTGGCGAATTTCTGAAATTTGGTTCGGATTCTCTCATTCAGTGTGAATGCGGATACGCTTCAGGAAATCGTCACTCTATTATCGTTAGAGAAATAACGAACGAGTGAATTGGTGCAATTCAGTAACCAGCAATGGTGTAGACAATTATTTGAGTTTTGTAAGGTGTATCAATGGGATCAAAGTATCCGGTATGTTGACCAAGAGACCCAAATCAGTGGATGGATTATTCCAAGCGTTCAAACTCACTCTCAATCAACATAATTACATTGAAAGTAGTTAGGTAGCCATTATACTTTATAATGATGAAAGTTTGGGGAAATTCAGTGAAGAGAACTGTCCATGATTGTAAAACACTAGAAAGAGAAAAATAAAAAAAACTTGAAAAAAATAATGAAACCGACTTCAAAAATATTTGCCTGTAAATAAACTCTGAAAAGGAAAAAATAACAAATACGCTGCAAATGATTGTACAGAGGTTTATTAATGGAGAGTTTTAGTGCATTTTGCATTTTTTGAAAACTTAAACGTAGGAGTATTGGTTATTTCATTGAATCATATGTTTCTTATCGTTACCGCCTTGATGATGGCGCATTGTTGTGACCATTAGAAACATAATATGATTTAACAAAGTAACCAAATCTCCCACGTTTAGGTTTCCAAAAAACGCAAAAGTCACTAAAACTCTCTATTATTTCACTTCAATATTGATTTGAGAAGACTATCCATTTGTCAAATTTAAATATTCCGAACATTTGTGAACGTTCCCACCGAAAAACAGATCGTAACTATAGGGGAAAACTCCGTAGCGACTATTGTAATTTTAATCATTTTTATTTTTCTTAATTTCCTAATCAAAAGCTTAACTTATTGTCTAACGATACAACTGGAGAGAGTGTTTGACGACCATTCCAATGAGTATAGAACGATTTTTACAGCTCCAAGAACTCTAGAGTTATACCCTCATGACAAATTTCTGAAAATCTCCCAAATTCGGCACGAAAGCTGCGATAACTCGAGAACCAATAAAGCTATCGACCCGGCGATGGTCTCATTCGGTTCAGCGTCCATAAATCTATATAATCTGATACCACGTACACATTTTTCTGAAAAACCTTGGAAAATATGGATTTTCTCCCCCTCAAAACACCCCGAAAATACCCTTAAAATCGAGCTGGCAGTTGGTTCAAGAATTGGGCCGTCGCAGGACCGAGATTGATTTTTGGTGAAAATGTAAATTTTTAACTCTTACAGTTTGGCCGGAAAACTGCTAACGGCGGACGGCGGACGGACAGAATTTTGGTTTATAATTCAATAATAAACCATTGTAATCGCCCAAGAAAAAAAATTTTCTAACCCCCCCTCAAAATTTGAGGTTTTACGTTTCAAGGCATGTAGAATCCGAATATCCAATAAAAAAAACTCTGTCCGTACGCCGTACGCCGTTAGCAGTTTTCCGGCCAAACTATAATAGCTACATTCTTGAAATTTTCACCAAAAATCAATCTCGGTCCTACGACGGCCCAATTCTTGAACCAACTTGCTAGCTCAATTTTAAGGGTATGTTTGGGGGGTTTTGAGGGGGAGAAAATTCATATTTTCCAAGGTTTTTCAGAAAAATGTGTACGTGGCATCAAATTATACAGATTTTTGGACGCTGAATCGAATGAGACCATCGCCGAGTCGATAGCTTTATTGGTTCTCGAGTTATCGCAGCTTTTGTGTCGAATTTGGGAGATTTTCTGAAAATTGACACGAGGGTATTTATAGCTCGAGTGTTTTTCAAGCTATAAAAATCGTTCTATACTCATCGGAATGGTCGGAGTTAGAAATTTTTTTTCTTGGGCGATTACAATGGTTTATTATTGAATAATAAACCAAAATTTACCAACTTCGCAGCAACTCATTCGCCAACTACACATTTTAAGGACTACTTTACTACTCGTATTGACCTGACCACTTCCTGATTGATTGGATCACCTCTCCTAATAATATAAAAATTACTATTTCTCATATCCCAAATGATTACAATACTCCTTCCACCTCCGAATCGCCTCCAGATTGATCATTTTTTAAAGTGAGCGCCTCTCTGGCAAAATGACTACCCGATGGTTACAAGTAATTATGAATTTACGATAAATTAGTAGCTGCCAGATAATAAGTCTGGGTCTGGACGTGAAGATTCATAGAGAAATCTTAAATGGTTTTTTAGGAATAGGAGTGAATAGTCATCGTCAAATCGATATTGTTAAAAATTGGCTCTCATAAATGCTGATTTGCTCTGTTCAAGCATCATGAAAACTAATGATATTTAATATTCTTACTGATTCGGAATCTATAGGCTTCTCCAATACAATATAAGAGAGACTCCAAAAAATGATCAATCTGGAGGCGATTCAGAGGTGAAAGGAAAGTCTTTTAATCATTTGGGAAATGAGAAATAGTAACTTTTATATTATTAGGGGAGGTGATCCTATCAATCAGGAAGTGGTCAGGTCCATACGAGTAGTAAAGTAGTCCGTAAAATGTGTAATTGGCGAATGAGTTGCTGCGAAGTTGGGAAATTTTTTGTTATTTTTTCCTTTTCAGAGATAATTTTACTGGCAAATATTTTTGAAACCGTTTTTTTTTTAATTTTTTTAGAATGAAATCCTCTCTCCGGTCCTCAAACGTAGAAAAATATCGCCCCTCATAGCCTGTAAAAAACGAAAACGAAAAACCTTTGAAGCTTATAACACGGAAGTACTGTGTGTAATTCAAAATCCGGAAAAGCCCGATTTCGCAAAATTACTGGGAAAACATTCCCTTAAAATTTCATAGGGTTTCATCTATTTCTCAGGGAGATATGGCGATTTTTGTCAGTTTGTGACCACAGACAGACGGACACACAGACATTTGTTCAGAAAGTGTTTCTGAGTATACTACAATGAAAATTTCTTCCATCAGAACCTCGGTTCCGAATTCGACTTTCCAGACGATCTCAATGCTTCCATTTACTACTTAAAATGGAAGTAAAAATAATAAAACCGACTTCAAAATTATCTGCCTATAAAATAAACTTTGAAAAGGGAAAAATAACAAAAATGTCCCAACTTCGCAGCAACTCAACCACCAACTATATATTTTAAGGACTACTTGATTACTTGTATTCACCTGACCACTTCCTAATTGGTTGGATCACCTCGCCTAATAATATAAAAACTTTTTCAAAAAAAATAAAACCGACTCCAAAAACTTTGTCTATAAAATACACTCTGAAAAGGAAAAAATAACAAAAATGTCCCAACTTCGCAGCAACTGATTCGCCAACTACACATTTTAAGGACTACTTTACTACTCGTATTGACCTGACCACTTCCTGTTTGATTGGATCACCGCCCCTAGTAATATTTTTTAGAAATCACTATTTCTCATTTCCCAAATGATTAAAAGATTTTCCTTTCACCTCTGAATCGCCTCCAGATTGATCATCTTTTGGAGTCGGCGCCTCTCTGGCAAAATGACTACCCGATGGTTGCAAATAAATATGAATTCACGATAAATTAGTAGGTGCCAGGTAATAAGTCTGGGTCTGGACGTGAAGAGCTCTTTTCACAGAATTTTCCCAAGCTTTCATGACAGTGTTCTTGTCACTTACTACCAACCGTCCAAACTCAATTCATAAGTCAGTTGAACGTTGAAGTTCTAAAATATAATGATTACCTAACTACTTTCAATGTTATTGTGTTGATTGAGAGTGAGTTTGAACGTTTGGAATAATCCATCCACTGATTTGGGTCTCTTGGTCAACATACCGGATACCTTGATCCCATTCATCCACCTTACAAAACTCAAATAATTGCCTACACCATTGCTGGTTACTGAATTGCACGAATTCACTCGTTCTTTATTTCTCAAACGATAATAGAGTGATGATTTCCTGAAGCGTATCCGCATTCACACTGAATGAGAGAATCCGAACCAAATTTCAGAAATTCGCCAAACGTTTGTGCATTATAATGAAGTTATTTGGCCTTCAAAACCATGTTATTTATCGTAAATTTAACGCCGAATTCAAATCTTCTAACGACTATGCTATGAATAACGTAGTTTTTTTTCTACAAGCATAAATAGTCCAAAAAACGTGATTTTGAAACAAATTTTCTAGAAATACGGCCAAAAAAGTATCTACATCTTGTCCGATCATTATCAAATTTGGATCACGTAGTAGACTCTACTTTGAACAATTTAAGTTTACAAACTATGAAAAAACAGTTTTAGTTTATTCTTTTCCTTCTCGTCGCGTTTCTTGATGTCCGGGGGTGGAGAAAAACCAGGCGACTCATTCTCCAATTCTTCATTAGCTGGCCGAGCACTTTCGCCCATTCGGGCATCCTCAGGGCGACGCGGAGTTTTAGTTTAGAAGTTATGAGGTCTGAAACACAGGTCCATTAAAACATTGATTGCTCCCTTATTATGCCACCTAAACTTGATTTTTTACCATCGTTAGAAAGCTCTATCTATGTGCTTTGAAGTGCAATAGTGTTCATATTTTTTTTCTCGACGTGGTTGGGAGCTGGTCCCTTGTAGGCAGATAAATTATGAACGAAATGACACCAGAAACAAAACAATCGAGCAATTATTCTAGAAGTTATAGGTAAGCTTGCAAAGTCAAAACTTCCTTTTTTCGCGAAAATCACGTTTTCCGGCGTTCCTCCGCGTCTGGGGACGTAACTACTGGATGGACTCAATTGAAAAAATTATGGGACCTACCTTGATAGTAACCCTTTCAAACAAAAAAAAAAAGTAACCCGATCGGACGTACAGGAGCTGAACGCCAGCGGACAACACATACCGAAAAAAAATCCCGCAAGTCAACCATAGTAACCTCCTCCTTGTTTGAAGTCGGTTAAAAAATGACTATTTCTTAATTCCCAAATGATTAAAAGATTTACCTTTCACCTCTGAACCGCCTCCAGATTGATCATCTTTTAGAGTCGGCTCCTCTCTTATATTGTATTGGAAAAGCCTACCTATAGATTCCAAATTAGTGAAAATATAAATATCATGAGTTTTCTTGATACGAACGGGGCAAGTTGGAATTTATGAGAGCCGATTTTTAACAATATCAATTTGATAATGACGTCTTTTCGTGAAGAGCATTTCAGAATCTTGAATGAAAAAACCCTCAAGTCAACCTTAGTAACCTCTTCCTTTTGAAGTCGGTTAATAAAAAAGGTGTGATAAACCGCCATACATTCCAGAAAAATGAAAAACTTAACTAATGTACATATTTATAAACGAAAAAGATCGATAGTTCCAAGCCTAGTGTTACACCTCGTTTGCTAGGCATCCTATTCTCGGGAACACTGGTTGCTGAGTAGCCAAGCTAAGGAGTCGTTAGATAATGGCGTTTGCTACGAGTGAAGATAACCATCCTATGTCGACATTCCTGTAAAATGTCATTGAAAGTTTTTTATAAACTATGAATTTATATAGCTATAAAAAACCGTGAGTGAGGGACGTTGGTGAGATATTGTCTCGATATCAAATTATTTAGAATGAGAATTAGAACAAGCGAGGATACATTTTTTCAGCAGCTGCCCTCTATTATTGATATGTTGGGTGAAAACGCTCTCATTTGTGTGGTTTTTGTTTATTCGATCCTAGTAGTTTATGTAGGTAATATATCGTGATGAAAGTTATTGGGTAGAGGTCATATTGATGTAGGAAATCATCAAGCTACTCCCCCCTCCCCCGGTACGGGAACTTGGCAGTATAGCAGTATAACACTTTGCGGTGTAAACGAGATGGCGTTCGCGTGACAAGTACTACCTAGAATAGGTTATCCCGAAACTTTTTTGAGTTCTATTTATCTGTTCATCTGTTGCATTCTAATGTCTGCGTGTCCCTGTATCTCTTTCATCTTAAACGCGTGATCCGATGACATCGTTGAATGTGAATTGTTTTTACGCCGCCATAACAATACGAAATACACGTTTCCACTTTGTCGTCGCCGATTACACTATTAAACCTTGGAGAAACAATGACAGTAACTTTAGTTGATTTGCTTCTTTCCTTTGCTCTTTCCAGTTTTTTTTCGTGTAATGTTAATGCAGTATTCTTATGTCCATCTTTATTATGTTTATATAGTTATTAGATAAAAACTTTTTAAAAAAAAATAAAACCGACTTCAAAAAGTTTGTCTATAAAATACACTCTGAAAAGGAAAAAATAACAAAAATGTCCCAACTTCGCAGCAACTCATTCGCCAACTACACATTTTAAGGACTACTTTACTACTCGTATTGACCTGACCACTTCCTGATTGATTGGATCACCTTCCCTAATAATATAAAAATTACTAATTCTCACTTCCCAAATGATTAAAAGATTTTCCTTTCACCTCTGAATTGCCTCCAGATTGATCATCTTTTGGAGTCGGCGCCTCTCTTATATTGTATTGGAGAAGCCTATAGATTCCGAATTACCAGTAGTATGAATATAAATATCATGAGTTTTCACGATTCTTGAACAGAGCAAATCAGCATTTATGAGAACTGATTATTGACAATATCGATTTGAAGGGGACTATTCACGCCTTTTCCTAAAAACCATTTCAGATTTCTCTAAGCATCTTTACGTCCAGACCCAGACTTATTACCAGGCACCTACTAATTTATCGTAAATTCATATTTATTTGTAACCATCGGGTAGTCATTTTGCCAGAGAGGCGCCGACTCCAAAAGATGATCAATCTGGAGGCAATTCAGAGGTAAAAGGAAATCTTTCAATCATTTGGGAAATGAGAAATAGTAATTTTTATATTATTAGGGAAGGTGATCCAATCAATCAGGAAGTGGTCAGGTCAATACGAGTAGTAAAGTAGTCCTTAAAATGTGTAGTTGGCGAATGAGTTGCTGCGAAGTTGGGACATTTTTGTTATTTTTTCCTTTTCAGAGTGTATTTTATAGACAAACTTTTTGAAGTCGGTTTTATTTTTTTTTTTAAAAAGTTTTTTTTATTTTTCTCTTTTTAGTGACTTACAATTATGGACAGCTCACTTTACAGAACTTTCCCAAGCTTTTATTATTGTGTTCTTGTCACTTACTACTAACCGTCCAAACTCAATTCATAAGTCCGTTGAACGTTGAAGTTCTAAAGTATAATGATTACCTAACTATTTTCAATGTTATTGTGTTGATTGAGAGTGAGTTTGAACGTTTGGAATAATCCATCCACTGATTTGGGTCTCTTGGTAAACATACCGCATACTTTGATCCCATTGATACACCTTAGAAAACTCAAATAATTGTCTACACCATTGCTGGTTACTAAATTGCACCAATCACTCTTTCTTTATTTCTCTAACGATAATAGAGTGACGATTTCCTGAAGCGTATCCGCATTCACACTGAATGAGAGAATCCGAACCAAATTTCAGAAATTCGCCAATCGTTTGTGCATTAAAATGGAGTTATTTGGCCTTCAAAACCATGTTATTTATTGAAAATTTAACGCTGAATTCAAATCTTCTAACGAGAATGGTATGACTTACGTAGTTTTTTTTTCTACAAGCATAAAGAGACCAAAAAACGTGTTTTTGAAACAATTTTTTTAGAAATACGGCCTAAAAAGTATCTTCTTTTAGTCCAATCAATACCAAATTTGAACCACGTAAACTAGACTCAAATTTGAACATTCCAAGTTTAAAAACGATGGAAAAACAGTTTTGGTTTGGAAGTTATGAGGTCTGAAACACAGGTCCATTAAATTATTGATTGCTCCCTTATTATGCCACCTAAACTTGATTTTTTACCATCGTTAGAAAGCTCTAGCTATGTGCTTCCTAGTGCAATAGTGTTCATATTTTTTTTCTCGACGTGGTTGGGAACGGTGCTCGAAAAACCTCAAAAAAGTGAAAATTGGCATCGCGTTTTTTGTTACACTTTCTTCTCTACACGCTATATTAGAATGCTGAACTAAAAATTGAAGCTGGGCCCTTGTAGGCAGATAAATTTTGAACAAAATGACACCAGAAACAAAACAATCGAGCAAGTGTTCTAGAAGTTATAAGCTTGCAAAGTCAAAACTTCCTTTTTTCGCGAAAATCACGTTTTCCGGCGTTTCTCCGAATCTGGAGACGTAACTACTGGATGGACTCAATTGAAAAAATTATGGGACCTACCTGGATAGTAACCCTTTCAAACAAAAAAAAAAAGTAACCCGATCGGACGTACAGGAGCTGAACGCCGGTGGACAACACATACCGAAAAAAAAAAAAAAAAATCCCGCTAGACGACCATAGTAACCTCCTCCTTGTTTGAAGTCGGTTAAAAATATATTTTATTGTATTATTATTATATAGATTATTAGATACGAAGAGAAGTAGAATTCAAACAAGGAATTGGAATTGAATTCGAAAAGAATTCTAATACTCCTATGCGGTAACAGGTATACCGATTATAAAATCAGCGAACTTATTTAAAGGCTGCAACACACTACTGTTATTGAAAAATAAAACACAAAAATTAAAAACCCATGCATTATATTATTAATGCGAATGTGCAGTATCGGAGCTTAACAATACAAGCCAAGTATTGTATACCTAATGGAACAATTTTGGTTTATTATTCAATAATAAACCATTGTAATCGCCCAAGAAAAAAAAATTTATAACCCCCCCTCAAAATTTGATGTTTTACGTTTCAAGGCATGTAGAATCCGAATATCCAATAAAAAAAATTCTGTCTGTCCGCCGTACGCCGTACGCCGTATGCCGTACGCCGTTAGCAGTTTTCCGGCCAAACTATAATAGCGAAATTCTTGAAATTTTCACCAAAAATCAATCCCGGTCCTACGACGGCCCAATTCTTGAACCAACTTGCTAGCTCAATTTTAAGGGTATTTTTGGGGGGTTTTGAGGGGGAGAAAATTCATATTTTCCAAGGTTTTTCAGAAAAATATGTACTTCGTATCAATTTCTATAGATTTTTGGACGCTGAATCGAATGAGACCATCGCCGAGTCGATAGCTTTATTGGTTCTCGAGTTATCGCAGCTTTTGTGCCGAATTTGGAAGATTTTTAGAAATTTGACATGAGGGTATAACTCGAGAGTTCTTGGAGCTATAAAAATCGTTTTATACTCATTGGAATGGTCGTCAAACTTTCTATCCAGCTGTAGGGTAAGGCAAAAAATTTAGCTTTTAATTAGGAAATTAAGAAAAATAAAATTGATTGAAATTACAATAGTTGCTACGGAATATTCCCCGTTAGTTACCGATCTGTTCCTCGGTTGAAACGTTTACACATGTTCTGAATAATTACTATCATAAATGGATAGTATTCTGAAATTATTATTGAAGTGAAGGAATAATAAACCACTGTACAATCATTTGCAGCGTTTTATAGTTAGGACACCCAAAAACGTTTTACCAGCCCTGAAGAGGAAATGAGCCGTCATTCACTTGACATTTAACAACCACGATATTTAACATTTAAAAACCTCAAGCATTAAAATAAATTGATTTTTGCAGCCAGTGAAACATCCTTATAAAAAGCGCATACGAAGGAAGTACGGTGTATGAGTCAAAGTAAGAGGAAATGGGGAAGACGCCTATTTTTTATTTTCGTTCCTTTTGGCCTGAATTCTGTTATTTGGTGTCAACCGAAGACGGAATGACCAATTTTTCATGAAAATTGTGAGTTTCCGCCGAGAAAATCGCTAAGGAAAACCGATGATTTTGAACGAAAAATGAATAGTTATTACGTCATAACTAGTCAGTCGAACGTGAATATCGACACTAGCGCTTGTATCTTCGGAGAATAAACTAACATTGGGAGCAATAATTTGAGGTTGCTGTGAGATTACCAAACCCCCCTCAGCAATTTATTTGCTTTACAAGGCATTTCGGGCGGTACTAACTCGACGATTAAAAAAACCTAACAAGTAGCATTGAAGTTAGAATCACTTACTCGATTTAGCATGACTCCAGTCTTAAAGACCGTCTTGTTGTTAAGGCCTGTCTTTCAGCCGTCGGCAGAGCGCTCTAGGGAGTCACTTCAATCGGTTGGAGTTACATCTCCGGGTTTATTCAAATCACTGATTTTCCTTAGCGATTTTCTCCGCGAAAACTCACAATTTTCATGAAAATTGGTCATTCCGTCTTCAGCTGACACCAAATAACAGAATTCAGGCCATTAGGTACGAAAATAAACCAGTGGTGTGCATAGATCACACAGTACATCCATGTTTGAGTCGGTAACTGGTATAACCAATTATAAAATCGAGAAAATCGTACGAAGGCCGAAACGTGACCCTAGCGGTAAAGATCAGGCGTCATTCACTCGCCATTACAAATATCAATACCTCTAGCGTCAAACGTATTGATTTTTGCACCCTGTAAAAAGCTCAACAGCGATAAACGGCGTAGGGTGGAAATACGGTATGTGATCAAAACAAAACAAAACATGATCGTTATTGGTCACATTTAAAGCAGAGACCCGAAAGTTACAAGAGCGCTAGAATGAAATAACTGAATCGCGTTTAACGAGGAAGTACTGCACGTGACCCCGATAATAAAAATCAAGCAAAATTCAACTGTCATAAAGAAAAATTTGATGTCTAAAGTATATTCACTCTTGTGGTCTATAAAAATCTCTAATGCAAAAAAACGGCATAATGCGGAAGTACTGTGTGTTATCCAAACTATGCAAAACAAGTTTTGTGAACGAGGTCAAAGTTGATCATATTTAAAGCAAAGAAACCCAAAAAATACAAATTAAACAACTGAAATGCGTTTTACGAGGAGGTACTGCATGTGACCCCAATAATAAAAATCAAGCGATATTCAACTGTCATAAAGAAAAATTTCAAGTCCTCTAGCATTCAAATATATTCATTTTTGTGGTCTATAAAAATCAAAATGTAGCAAATGTGCAAATAACGCGGATGTACTGCATGTGACCCATTTGATAAAAATCAGGCATCATTCAATCGCCAACCCCAACATTTTAAGTCCTCAAACATTCAAATACATTGAGTTTTGCGGCCTGTAAAAATCAAAATACAAAACATGCACTTGTGAAATCGTGAAAAACGCCCATTACGTGGAGGCATTGTATGTGACCCACTATACAAAAAATCTAGTGTTTTCTGCTTGCCATAACCAACATTTCAAGCCCTCAAACGTAGAAAAATATTGACTCTCATAGCCTGTAAAAATCGAAACAGAAAAAACTTTGAACGCTTATATCTCGGAAGTACTGTGTGCAATTCCAAATCCGGAAAAATCTAATTTTGCACAATCACTGGGAAAACATTCCCTGAAAATTTCATGGGGTTTCATCCATTTTTCAGGGAGATAATATATGGCGATTTATGTCAGTTTGTGACCACAGACAGACGGACAGACGGACACACAGACACACAGACGTTTGTTCAGAAAGTGTTTCTGAGTATACTACTATGAAAATTTCTTCCATCAGGACCTCGGTTCCAAATTCGACTTTTCAGACGATCTCAATACTTCCATTTACTACGTAAACATGGAAGTAAAAATAGGCGTCTTCCCCATTAAGAAAAATTAAATGATTAAAATTACAATACTTGCTACGGAATTTTCCCCGATAGTTACCGATCTGTGAATGAATGAACGAATGAAAAGTTCATTCCAAAAAAAAAAACTTTAAAAAAATAGGCCGTAGCTACCAATGGTGCTACAAAGCCCTGATAATGCCCGAAGGGGCGAAAGTGCTCGGCGGGCAATAAAGAAAATTGAGAACGAGTCGCCCAGTTTTTCTCCCCCGCAAACTTCAAAATTTTAAAAAATAAATAAAACCGACTTCAAAAATATTTGCCTATAAAATAACTCTGAAAAGGAAAAAATACCAAAAATTTCCCAATTTCGCAGCAACTCGTTCGCCAACTACACATTTTAAGGACTGCTTTACTACTCGTATTAATTGACCTGTCCACTTCCCGATTGATTGGATCACCTCCCGTAGTAATAAAAAAATTAATATTTCTCATTTCCCAAACGATTATAAGACTTTCCTTTCACCTCTGAATCGCCTCCATATTGAACATTTTTTGGAGTCGGCGCCTCTCTGGCAAAATGACTACCCGATGGTTACAAATAAATATGAATTTACGACAAATTAGTAGGTGCCAGGTAATAAGTCTATCTGGACGTGAAGATTCATTGAGAAATATGAAATCGTTTTTAGGAAAAGGCGTGAATAGTCATCGTCAAAACGATATTGTTAAAAATAGGTTCTCATACAATGCTGATTTTATCTGCTCTAGAATCATGAAAACTCATGGTGTTTAATATTCTTACTAATTCGGAATCTATATAGGCTTCTCCAAGACAATTTAAGAGAGGCGCCGACTCCAAAAGATGATCAATCTGGAGGCGATTCAGAGGTGAAAGGAAAATCTTTTAATCGTTTGGTAAATGAGAAATAGTAATTTTTATATTATTAGGGGAGGTGATCCAATCAACCAGGTGATCAGGTCAATACGAGTATTAAAGCAGTCCTTAAAATGTGTAGTTGGCGAATGAGTTGCTGCGAAGTTGGGAAATTTTTGTTACTTTTTTCTTTTTCAGAGTTTATTTTATAGGCAAATATTTTGAAGTCGGTTTCATTTTTATTTTTTAAGTTTTTTACGATAGGGGTATTCATGGTCGGTGTCGAGACGTCGAGAAAGTCGAGATTGATAAGGTTGCCATGGAAACTTTCTCGACCGGACATGTGCAGTACTCCATTTCACTTCTCGATCGAGAAATCGAATTCGATCCAAAAAAGCGTCGAGAAATCCGTCGATAAGTCGAGATTCGGCGTGTCCATGTAAACAATTGTAAACAAGCGAGTCTCCGATTCACGTTTCCACGATTTCCGATTTCCATTTTTCAACTGCAATCTCTTTCCGACTTTTTCTCGGCATGCTAACGGTCGATTAGGCACTTTTGGAAATTGAAATACCACGAAAAAACAAAAGAAAATGGCGGCAACGGCTTCACTATCATTACATCGGACGATTAGATATGGTTGCCATGGAGCCCTTAACAGATTAGTCGATTTCTCGATCTCGACACGGGGGATCTTCATGGTACGCGCGGTTCTCGACTTCTCGATTTCTCGCCATCTCGATCTCTCGACACCGACCATAAATCACCCTTATATCAATATTTTCCCTCTGAAATTTTCTATTTTATATATCGAATTGTATCATTCTTTACCCGTTCTGTCAGCATGGTTTTTGAGTCTCATAGCTCTTGTGACAATAGCTTTAATTTTAAATTCTAAAAATTACCCTGAACTACTTTCTACATTAATTGATGTTTTTATTCCTCTCTCAATTTCTGGCACAACGTCAATTTAAGACAACTGTTACTGAAAAACAAGCCAGGAAACCCAAGAATAGAAAAATGCTAGCGTTAGTTTGATGATGCTTCTGCAGTATGAAAAGATGTGTCATTTGTAAGTGTCACTCACTCACCGTTACATGCATTCAAAAAACTCCAGCGTTCAAATAATACCCCACATAAACCCACCCCATATACCCACTAAAGCGAGCAGAGCGCTCTGGGAGCAGGTGCGCGAAACGTTCTCTTTCAGATAAAGCTGAGAGAGGATTTCTTAGGAATACACCTCTGCTCAGGCAGTTTCCTCTTATCTAACGATGTATAGTGGGTTTTGTGATTTTTCTGCTTTCTAAACCTTGTTGAATAATACAAAAATTAACTTACAGACGAAATAATTTCCACTGTTTTACAAACTATGAAGTGATTGAAAATAAATCCACCTACATTCTTCACAAAATGTTTTGGGCATGTTGTCGTTGTTTATTACGTTGGATTAGTTCGAATCGAGATGAAAACCCATCGTATTCATAGTATATTATCATTTCTGAATAACAATTTAGATTTAAGTAATCAAGCATGATTCCCAGCCATTAACAAACATTCCTAGACCCTGAGCGTTCAAACCATTTTTGTGGCCAAAAAGCATTCTACATGCAAACAATATTTTAATAACGTGGAATTACGTTATGTGGCTTTTACGATAAAAATCTATCGTCATTCATCCGCCAATGAAAACATTTCATGACTTTTTAAACGTTCAACTATATATTGACTTTAGGGCAATGTGAATATATCTGGTGAAAATCAGGCGCAGTCACTCGCCAGTACAAATATATTGATTTTCGCGGCCTGTAAAAAGCTCAACAGCGAAAAAAGGCAAAAGGCGGGAGTACGGTATGTGATCAGAACAATACAATAACCAGTGGTGTGCATAGATCACACAGTACTTCCATGTTTGAGTCGGTAACTGGTATAACCAATTTTGAAATAGAGAAAATCGTATGAAGGCCGAAACGTTAATTTACAACAGCTGTTATGGAAAAACGAGCCAGGAGACCCAAAGTCTCACTCTGATAGACTAATGGACGCACAGACACTTGTTCAGAAAGTGAGCAGAGCGCTCTGGGAGCAGGTGCGTGAAACCTTCAGATAAAGCTGACAGAGGATTTCTAAGGAATACACCTCTACTCAGGTAGTTTCCTCTTAACTAACGATGTATTGTGGGTCTTGTGTTTTTTCTGCTTTCTAAACCTTGTTGAATTGTACAAAAATCAACTAACAGACCAAAGAATTTCCATCAACTCCAGCGGCTGAATTCCCATTCATAGATCTTATAAGATTCGGCAAGTCAGTTTCCGTGATAGGAGCCCGAACCAGCGGCTCGTTGCTCACTGTTCTTACACTTCGAAACCCGAAGAAATAAAAGTCTTTCTGTATAAATCAACGCAGAATAAATGCTTAGTACTTTGATCTTGAACGGTTCGGTGGCTTCTTGACTCGTGAAAATCATCTGATCAAAATATATGAAGAAAGATAAACCGCTGTCCAAGAAGTTTTGAAAAAGAGCTTAACAATGCGATTACACCGATTACTTGAGGTATGGTTATGCATAACATACCACAATGGTATACGGAAAATACTTCAACCTGACTCATACCATCTCAGTGATTCGCATGCTTGAACTCGATAGTGATAACTCTTCATGCGAGAACTAGCAGCACCATGTCTCATCGTTGCCATCCATATAAAATCCTTCTTGAGTACGTCTCAGCATTGGAACAAAGGGATGGGAAGGATGGGTATGGAAAGCTGCTCTGTGGTGGGCAAGGATGAAGAAAATGGGAAGGGATGAGGGATGGGGTGGATAGCTAACAAGAAACGTATAAGGATGAGGAAGGGTTCGGGCCTCTTCTACTGTTGGAGCATTTTGAAGCAATTCGCGACCTAACGCGTACATCGGATCCTAAACTGGGTCTGACCATTCCTCGTCGGTGCATAAACCATTCGCTCCCCTTTCTCCCACTTACCCAGCGCTTGGCGATGTCTGATAAATATGAAAATCCGACCCACCTACGTAAATTCTGTGTTTTGAATTATTCCGCTTTCTTGATGGCGTTACAAGAACATTTATCACCGCTTCTACGAAACTTGTCATTCTACGTTTCAAGGCATGTGGATTTCGAAATCTAAATGTTTTCGTGTTTTTTTTTTTTTGTCTACGTAAAATAAAAAACTTTTTAAAAAAATTATAAAACCGACTTTAAAAATATTTGCCGGTAAAATAAACTCTGAAAAGGAAAAAATAACAACAATGTCCCAACTTCGCAGCAACTCATTCGCCAACTACACATTTTAACGACTACTTTACTACATACTCGTATTTACCTGACCACTTCCTGATTGATTGGATCACCTTCCCTAATAATATAAAAGTTACTATTTCTCATTTCCCATATGTTCAAAAGACTTTCCTTTCACCTCTGAATCGCCTCCAGATTGATCATTTTTTGGAGTCGGCGCCTCTCTAATATTGTCTTGGAGAAGCCTATAGAAGATTATTAAATATTAGGAAGAACCTATTAGTAAGAATATTAAATATCATGAGTTTTCATGATTCTTGAACAGAGCAAATCAGCATTTATGAGAACCGATTTTTAACAATATCGATTTGACGATGGCTATTCACGCCTTTTCCTAAAAACCATTTCAGATTTCTCTATGAATCTTCACGTCCAGACCCAGACTTATTACCTGGCACCTACTAATTTATCGTAAATTCATAATTATTGATAACGTTCGGTTGACTGACCCATCAAGCCAGTGTGGTCTTGAGGGAACTGCCTAATAGATGACGGTGGATTTTTAACCGACTTCGAAACGAGGAGGTTACTATGGTTGACTTGGGGGTTTTCACTTCGATGTTTACGTAGTTTAATAGAAATATTGTGATGGTCCAAAAAGTCGAATCCCGTAACGGAGGTTCAAACATTATATAAAATTTAAAATATTCCAAAAAACGTGATTTCGGAATTAGTTTTTTCGGTATGTGTTGTCCGCTGGCGTTCAGCTCCTGTACGTCCGATCGGGTTACTTTATTTTTTGTTTGAAAGGGTTACTATCCAGGTAGGTCCCATAATTTTTTCAATTGAGTCCATCTAGTAGTTACGTCCCCAGACGCGGATAAACGCCGGAAAACGTGATTTTCGCGAAAAAAGGAAGTTTTGATTTTGCAAGCTTATAACTTCTGGAATAATTGCTCGATTGTTTTGTTTCTGGTGTCATTTCGTTCATAATTTATCTGCCTACAAGGGCCCAGCTCCAATTTTTCGTTCGGCATTCTCATATGGCGTGTAGAGAAGAAAGTGTAACAGAAACCTTGATGCCGATTATCACTTTTTTGGGGTTTTTCGAGTACCGTTCCCAACCACGTCGAGAAAAAAAAAATGAACACTATTGCACTTGAAAGCACTTAGCTAGAGCTTTCTAACGATGGTAAAAAATCAAGTTTAGGTAACATAATAAGAGAGCAATCGATGTTTTTATGGACCTATGTTTGAGGTCTCAAACATAAGGAACGAAAACTGTTTTTCCATATTTTTTAAACTTAAATTGTTCAAATCTGAGTCTAGTTTACGTGATTCAAATTTGGTATTGATTGGACTAAAAGTAGAAACTTTGAGAAATGGTGAGAAATAGTAATTTTTAACCGACTTCAAACAAGGAGGAGGTTACTATCGTCGTCTAGCGGGATTTTTTTTTTTTTCGGTATGCGTTGTCCACCGGCGTTCAGCTCCTGTACGTCCGATCGGGTTACTTTTTTTTTTGTTTGAAAGGGTTACTATCCAGGTAGGTCCCATCATTTTTTCAATTGAGTCCATCCAGTAGTTACGTCTCCAGATGCGGAGAAACGCCGGAAAACGTGATTTTCGCGAAAAAAGGAAGTTTTGACTTTGCAAGCTTATAACTTCTAGAACACTTGCTCGATTGTTTTGTTTCTGGTGTCATTTTGTTCAAAATTTATCTGCCTACAAGGGCCCAGCTTCAATTTTTAGTTCAGCATTCTAATATAGCGTGTAGAGAAGAAAGTGTAAAAAAAAACGTGATGCCGATTTTCACTTTTTTGAGGTTTTTCGAGCACCGTTCCCAACCACGTCGAGAAAAAAAATATGAACACTATTGCACTAGGAAGCACATAGCTGGAGCTTTCTAACGATGGTAAAAAATCAAGTTTAGGTGGCATAATAAGGGAGCAATCAATAATTTAATGGACCTGTGTTTCAGACCTCATAACTTCCAAACCAAAACTGTTTTTCCATCGTTTTTAAACTTAAACTGTTCAAATTTGAGTCTAGTTTACGTGGTTCAAATTTGGTATTGATTGGACTAAAAGAAGATACTTTTTAGGCCGTATTTCTAAAAAAATTGTTTCAAAAACACGTTTTTTGGTCTCTTTATGCTTGTAGAAAAAAAAACTACGTAAGTCATACCATTCTCGTTAGAAGAGTTGAATTCAGCGTTAAATTTTCAATAAATAACATGGTTTTGAAGGCCAAATAACTCCATTTTAATGCACAAACGATTGGCGAATTTCTGAAATTTGGTTCGGATTCTCTCATTCAGTGTGAATGCGGATACGCTTCAGGAAATCGTCACTCTATTATCGTTAGAGAAATAAAGAAAGAGTGATTGGTGCAATTTAGTAACCAGCAATGGTGTAGACAATTATTTGAGTTTTCTAAGGTGTATCAATGGGATCAAAGTATCCGGTATGTTGACCAAGAGACCCAAATCAGTGGATGGATTATTCCAAACGTTCAAACTCACTCTCAATCAACATAATAACATTGAAAATAGTTAGGTAATCATTATACTTTAGAACTTCAACGTTCAACGGACTTATGTACTGAGTTTGGACGGTTAGTAGTAAGTGACAAGAACACAATAATGAAAGCTTGGGAAAATTCTGTAAAGAGAGCTGTCCATAATTGTAAGTCACTAAAAAGAGAAAAAAAAAAACTTAAAAAAAAAAATAATAAAACCGACTTCAAAAAGTTTTTCTATAAAATACACTCTGAAAAGGAAAAAATAACAAAAATTTCCCAACATCGCAGCAGCTCATTCTCCAACTACACATTTTAAGGACTACTTTACTACTCGTATTGACCAGACCACTTCCTGATTGACTGGATCACCTTCCCTAATAATATAAAAATTACTATTCCTCATTTCCCAAATGATTAAAAGATTTTCCTTTCACCTCTGAATTGCCTCCACATTGATCATCTTTTGGAGTCGGCGCCTCTCTGGCAAAATGACTACCTGATGGTTACAAATAAATATGAATTTACGATAAATTTATTAGTATGTGCCAGGTAATAAATCTGGGTCTGGACGTAAAGATTCTTAGAGAAATCTGAAATGGTTTTTAGGAAAAGGCGTGAATAGTCCCCTTCAAATCGGTATTGTTAATAATCAGTTCTCATAAATGCTGATTTGCTCTGTTCAAGAATCGTGAAAACTCATGATATTTATATTCATACTACTGGTAATTCGGAATCTATAGGCTTCTCCAATACAATATAAGAGAGGCGCCGACTCCAAAAGATGATCAATTTGGAGGCAATTCAGAGGTGAAAGGAAAATCTTTTAATCATTTCGGAAATGAGAAATAGTAATTTTTATATTATTAGGGAAGGTGATCCATGTAGCAACTCGTGAGCGATTAGTTAGCAAGTACACTAGTTGACAGTAGAACAGAGAATGATTTATTTTTATAATATACAAACAGTCTAACTATGAAACGCATCCAGTGGAGACGCGTAGCAATAAAGGCTATGCGCTGCTACAATCCAATCAATCAGGAAGTGGTCAGGTCAATACGAGTAGTAAAGTAGTCCTTAAAATGTGTAGTTGGCGAATGAGTTGCTGCGAAGTTGGGACTTTTTTGTTATTTTTTCCTTTTCAGAACGTATTTTATAGAAAAACTTTTTGAAGTCGGTTGTATTTTTTTTTTTTTTAAAGTTTTTATATTATTAGGGAAGGTGATCCAATCAATCAGGAAATGGTCAGGTCAGTACGAGTAGTAAAGTAGTCCTTAAAATGTGTAGTTGGCGAATGAGTTGCTGCGAAGTTGGGACATTTTTGTTATTTTTTCCTTTTCAGAGTGTATTTTATAGACAAAGTTCTTGAAGTCGGTTTTATTTTTTTTAAGTTTTTTTTTTTTTCAAATTGGATATTCGGATTCTACATGCCTTGAAACGTAAAAGACCAAATTTTGAGGAGGGTTAGATATTTATTTTTCTTGGGCGATAAGGATATTTTATAAAAAACTTTATTGAAAAAAAAACTTCTTTTAAAAAAATAAAACCGACTTCAAAAAGTTTGTCTATAAAATACACTCTGAAAAGGAAAAAATAACAAAAATGTCCCAACTTCGCAGCAACTCATTCGCCAACTACACATTTTAAGGACTACTTTACTATTCGTATTGACCTGACCACTTCCTGATTGATTGGATCACCTTCCCTAATAATATAAAAATTACTATTTCTCATTTCCCAAATGATTAAAAGATTTTCCTTCACCTCTGAATTGCCTCCAGATTGATCATCTTTTGGAGTCGGCGCCTCTCTTATATTGTATTGGAGAAGCCTATAGATTCCGAATTACCAGTAGTATGAATATAAATATCATGAGTTTTCACGATTCTTGAACAGAGCAAATCAGCATTTATGAGAACTGATTATTAACTATATCGATTTGAAGGTGACTATTCACGCCTTTTCCTAAAAACCATTTCAGATTTCTCTAAGAATCTTTACGTCAAGACCCAGACTTATTACCTGGCACCTACTAATTTATCGTAGATTCATATTTATTGGTAACCATCGGTTATTTTGCCAGAGAGGCGCCGACTCCAAAAGATTGGACACAACTTCACAGCAACTCATTCACCAACTAAAAATTGGAAGATTATTTTACTACCCGTATTGACCTGACCACGTCCTGATTGATTGGACCACCCCTGCCTAGTAATATAAAATTTCTATTTCTCATTTCCCAAACGATTGAAGGAGTTTCCTTTGACCTCTGAATCGCCTCCAGATTGTTTACTTCTTGGAGTCTTAGCCTAAAAAGTGTGTTCAGAAATACGGCCTGAAAAGTATCAATACCAAACTTTGATCGCGTTAACAAGACTCGCTCGAACAATATTTATATGTACAGACTATGCAAAAAACAGTTTTCGTCACAAGAGTCCATAAAAACATCGATTGATCCCTCATTATGTCATGTTAAAGTAATATTCTTTCATTTTTGGAAAACTCTTGTTGAGTACTTCCTAGTGCAATAACCAACCATAGAAACCTCCTTCTTTTGAAGTCGGTTAAAACAAATAATTAAAACTCGGATATTATGCCCTACGGGGTTCGCCCTCATATTTAACTGTAGTGGCAACCTGGTGAACTTCACAATCTTCCTGCTCAGTTACCAGTACACCAGTTGTTTTTATCTCTAAATCGAGACGACGGCTGTAGTAATTTATTATAATAATCCGTGGTACTAAAATTTGCAGCGTTTCTTGCCAATTTTCTGAACGTGGGGGTTTTTTTTCAAGCTATATAATAATTTATATGGGTACATCTATATTTTTCCCGCAGGCGTCGAAAATCGGGTTCTATACCGAATACCGTTATTCTTCAACACAGAGAGATTAATTAGAACACGTAGTAAATAGTTTATCTCATTTTTGAGCCAGCAAATAATGCCGAGGTTCAAGAAGGAGGTTGGTTATCGATCTGCGGGGGTGGGGTGGAGCGGTGGTGAATAGGGACGCGTTGGGGTCGTACCCGCGGGGGGCGGTCCCGGGGTCCAGGCCCAGGCGTTTGGAGGCTGGGGCTCCGTGGAGGCAGCAGCCAGCTCAGTTCGCTCAGTACATTCCCGACCACATCTCCGCATGGACTCGAGCGAGAAGAGCGCCCCCGCCAAAGGTCAGTGTTTTCCTATTTCGCCCCTTCAACTCCGAGGCTGTGGAGCTCCTGCTCCGTAGCTACACCACCTCCACCCTCTCTAGGAGCTAGGACCTCCCGGGCGGTTCCCGCTAACTTTCACAGGGAGGCTCCGCTGAGGATTCGGGTCCTGGTCCGACCGCTCGCACACCCAACAGCGTACGCGATCACCTTCCTTTTGCTACCTCCGCCTCTTCCTTTGCTCGTTCGCAACTGCCCTAATTTCGTTTGACGACGGACGACACGTGTCTCACTCCGGCGAGGCTCGCTTTTCTCCTCTCCGCTTTCTCGCTATATCGTTTCTCCCGTGTCATCTCAACCGAAATATATTCGCATTCACTCGGAGGTCGAAAATGCGCGGAAAATCGCGTAATATCCATTCCTTCACAATCAAGTTGTGTCCTGAATATGGGAAACATGCTCCTCAAGAGTTCGTATTTATTTTATCAATGAAGAATAATATCGAACTTTTCATCGACTAATAAACTTTCTATATTAGAACAAAAATGTTATCATAGTAAAAATAATAGGTGTGCGTAAAATTTGGAATTTCGTGAACGCGCGTGAAATTTAACAAATTGACGAGTTTTTACAAACAGCGATGCGAAAACTAGAAGAATAACATAGAAAACCTCTTAAAAAACGCTGCAAATCTTTGTACAGTGGTCTATTATTCCTTTGCTTCAATAACGATGTAAGAAGAACATCCACTTGCGTTAAAATTATTCCAAACATTTGTAAACATTCCAAACATTTTTAAACATTCCCTCCAAGCAACAGATTGGAACTAAAAAGGTTTCTCTTAACTTTCAAATTGAAACCTAAATTTTTCGCCTGACGGTACACATGAAGAGAGTGTTTGACGAGCATTGCAATGAGTATAGAACGATTTTTATAGCACCAAGATCTCCCTAGTTATACCCGACTGCTGAATTTTTGAAAACCTTAAAAATTTGTCAATAAAGCTGCGATAACTCGAGAATCATTAACGCCATTTACCCCACGATGGTCTCAATTGATTCAGCGGTATAAACTTCTATGGATTTTTGGACGCGGAATCGAATGAGACCATCGCGGGGTGTATAGCTTTATTGGTTTTCGAATTATCTCGAAATTTGGCATGAAGGTGTAACTCGAGAGCTCTCGGAGCTATAAAAATTGTTCTATACTCATTGGAATGGTCGTCAAACACTCTCTCCAGCTTTAAAAGCAGTTTAAAATTTCTGGTTAGTTGTAAGAGTGGCTTGTAGCCAAAAACTTGCCAGATTTTGTAAATAAATCGATAATCAATCAATCAATCAGCTGTACGGTAGGGCAAAAATTTGGCTTTTAATTAGGATATTAAGATAAATAAAAATGATCAAAATTTCAATAGTCGAACACTCTCTTCAACTGCACAGTTAACGCAAATTTTAGCTTTTAATTTGGAAATGATGAAAAATTAAAATAATTAAAATTACAATGGTTGCTACGGAGTTTCCTCTATAGTTTCCTCTAATTTTTGTCTAGATTTCACTGGGCCTGATTTTTTGCCGTCTCTCTGTAAACCGTTTTGAATGAACGCATAATTAGCCAAAAAGTTTCGTAAATGTTGTAACGACAAGACAAAGATGGCAAGACGACTTTTGCAGCACAGCGTTTTGCATTTGGCGAAATTCACAAATGTATGTTTATATGCGAGAAAAAGTGCGTTCGAGAGAAGTCAAGTATTATCAGAATTATTCCACTTGCTTGTCTATCTCTAATTTTGGCAGACCAGCATATCAATTAAACATTTTCTGAACCATGTCTGCGTATTGACACCGTTGGCTTTGTGCCATACAGGCAAGGTAATGTAGATTATTGTTGTTGCAGTAAATAATGTATAATATTCATCCCAGACTTCGAACATCCCTACGTTCACCTCAAGCTTTTCTCTGTCCTTTTATTCAACTAATTATTTTCTCCTACCGCTATTAGTTTAACTATGGGAAACGTGACTTTGTTAACCGACTTCAAACAAGGAGGAGGTTACTATGGTCGTCTAGCGGGATTTTTTTTTTTTTTTTTTTTTTTTTTTTTTTTTTTTTTTTTTTTTTTTTTTTTTTTTCGGTATGTGTTGTCCACCGGCGTTCAGCTCCTGTACGTCCGATCGGGTTACTTTTTTTTTTGTTTGAAAGGGTTACTATCCAGGTAGGTCCCATAATTTTTTCAATTGAGTCCGTCCAGTAGTTACGTCTCCAGACGCGGAGAAACGCCGGAAAACGTGATTTTCGCGAAAAAAGGAAGTTTTGACTTTGCAAGCTTATAACTTCTAGAATACTTGCTCGATTGTTTTGTTTCTGGTGTCATTTTGTTCATAATTTATCTGCCTACAAGGGCCTAGCTTCAATTTTTCGTTCGGCATTCTAATATAGCGTGTAGAGAAGAAAGTGTAACAAAAAACGTGATGCCGATTTTCACTTTTTTGAGGTTTTTCGGTCACCGTTCCCAACCACGTCGAGAAAAAAAATATGAACACTATTGCACTTGAAAGCACTTAGCTAGAGCTTTCTAACGATGGTAAAAAATCAAGTTTAGGTGGCATAATAAGGGAGCAATCAATGTTTTAATGGACCTGTGTTTGAGACCTCATAACTTCCAAACCAAAACTGTTTTTCCATCGTTTTTAAACTTAAATTGTTCAAATTTGAGTCTAGTTTACGTGATTCAAATTTGGTGTTGATTGGACTGAAAGTAGATACTTTTTAGGCCGTATTTCTAGAAAATTTGTTTCAAAAACACGTTTTTTTGACTATTTATGCTTGTAGAAAAAAAACTACGTTAGTCATAGCATTCTCGTTAAAAGATTTGAATTCAGCGTTAAATTTTCAATAAATAACATGGTTTTCAAGGCCAAATAACTCCATTTTAATGCACAAACGTTTGGCGAATTACTGAAATTTGGTTCGGATTCTCTCATTCAGTGTGAATGCGGATACGCTTCAGGAAATCATCACTCTATTATCGTTAGAGAAATAAAGAACGAGTGAATTATGCAATTCAGTAACCAGCAATGGTGTAGACAATTACTTGAGTTTTGTAAGGTGTATCAATGGGATCAAAGTATCCGGTATGTTGACCAAGAGACCCAAATCAGTGGATGGATTATTCCAAACGTTCAAACTCACTCTCAACCAACATAATAACATTGAAAATAGTTAGGTAATCATTATACTTTAGAACTTCAACGTTCAACGGACTTATGAATTGAGTTTGGACGGTTAGTAGTAAGTGACAAGAACACAATAATGAAAGCTTGGGAAAATTCTGTAAAGAGAGCTGTCCATAATTGTAAGTCACTAAAAAGAGAAAAATAAAAAAAAACTTTTTAAAAAAAAAATAAAACCGACTTCAAAAAGTTTGTCTATAAAATACACTCTGAAAAGGAAAAAATAACAAAAATGTCCCAACTTCGCAGCAACTCATTCGCCAACTACACATTTTAAGGACTACTTTACTACTCGTATTGACCTGACCACTTCCTGATTGATTGGATCACCTTCCCTAATAATATAAAAATTACTATTTCTCATTTCCCAAATGATTAAAAGATTTTCCTTTCACCTCTGAATTGCCTCCAGATTGATCATCTTTTGGAGTCGGCGCCTCTCTGGCAAAATGACTACCCGATGGTTACAAATAAATATGAATTTACGATAAATTAGTAGGTGCCAGGTAATAAGTCTGGGTCTGGACGTGAAGATTCTTAGAGAAATCTGAAATGGTTTTTAGGAAAAGGCGTGAATAGTCACCTTCAAATCGATATTGTTAATAATCAGTTCTCGTTAATGCTGATTTGCTCTGTTCAAGAATCGTGAAAACTCATGATATTTATATTCATACTACTGGTAATTCGGAATCTATAGGCTTCTCCAATACAATATAAGAGAGGCGCCGACTCCAAAAGATGATCAATCTGGAGGCAATTCAGAGGTGAAAGGAAAATCTTTTAATCATTTGGGAAATGAGAAATAGTAATTTTTATATTATTAGGGAAGGTGATCCAATCAATCAGGAAGTGGTCAGGTCAATACGAGTAGTAAAGTAGTCCTTAAAATGTGTAGTTGGCGAATGAGTTGCTGCGAAGTTGGGACATTTTTGTTATTTTTTCCTTTTCAGAGTGTATTTTATAGACAAACTTTTTGAAGTCGGTTTTATTTTTTTTTTAAAAAGTTTTTACAATAGATAGTTAAATAATGTGCCTTAGAAATCCGATTGCGAGAAAGAGCACTGAAAACCGACCACGGCTGTTTGTAAAGCATGAGAAATCACATGCTCCATCAGCAAAATGCGTTCAATGTATAGCAGGGGTGCTCAAACGGTCGATCGCGATCGACTAGTCGATCGCGAGTGCTTTTTGAGTCGATCTCGAGAAAAAAATATAGAACTTACTATTCACAGAATTTGTTTAAATAGATAGGTCACTAAAACAAAATAAATGAATAAACTACTAACATTTATTCGATCCGCAATTAGACCAGAATAACACCTTCATCACTTTCTTTGATCGTAATAACCATTTGCTAGTGGCAAACGGCGGCTTAATCAGAGGAACGTGGGGTACTTGTCAAAGAAAAGCCGCGTCTTTGATTCCTGCTGATGTTTCTAGTCCAGTCGAAGAATGAGGTGTAGAGTGCGTGAGCAGGTAACTAAGCGATTCCTTCACAAACTTGATTAGGGGGCTTAGGTTCTTTACATACCAAAAGTCCTGACTCCTAGGTGATGAGTGGGGGGAGGGGGGTTAAATTTACGAATTTTGGGCCTCTCAGAGTCGATCGATCGAAGTCTAACAATATTGATGTCGATCGCCAACAGTTCAAGTTTGAGCACCCCTGATGTATAGTTTCCAAGCAAATCATATTTCGCGTACGTTAAACGCCCGTTTGAAAGTCTCAAAACCACCCATAATTGTACATTGCCGTATCAAATTGAAGTCCCGTGTTCCATTTTTCACACAAGTAATACAACCATTTAACTGATTCATCCAAAATTGTTTGAACAAACTGGGATTTGTTCAACTAATTTGGCGCTAGACGCTGTCTCTCTGAAAACTAATGCAATATCCTGATAGGGGAAAAACGTTTTCAAAATAAAAACATAAAGTGAAGTGATCATTAGGGAGGTAATTATAATTATGAACGCACTGCGCCGCACATTTTATTTCTCGGTTTAACTTGTGAACCATAAACAATCGTTAGATCATTTTGTTTTGGGTTCAAATTATGAAACTATGAGAGCACCATGTTCCAAATGATCACCGAAATTCATTTTCGGACAGATCATCGTCATTTTTTAGAGGCTTAAGAAGGATAAGAAATTCATTAATCCAATGGATCTGCTACACAGAATTGTGTAGTTTTCCGGCATGGAACATGTTTTTGCCGCTACCATCCAGCCAAAAACTTCCCATAAATCACCTTTACGAAATTTTACTTGGTAACAATTTCTGCACACATCTATATCGTTCCTGTAGAAAATTATCTTAGCCGTATTTGATCGTACGAAAATTGTTCACCACTCGTTGGAATCGTCTGTGTTTAACCGACTTGCGGGTTTCTTTCGGTGTTTTGTCCGCTGGCGTTCAGCTCCTGTGAGTCCGAACGGGTTACTTTTTAACCGACTTCAAACAAGGAGAAGGTTACTATGGTTGTCTTGCGGGATTTTTTTTTTTCGGTATGTGTTGTCCACCGGCGTTCAGCTCCTGTACGTCCGATCGGGTTACTTTTTTTTTGTTTGAAAGGGTTACGATCCAGGTAGGTCCCATAATTTTTTCAATTTAGTCCATCCAGTAGTTACGTCTCCAGACGCGGAGAAACGCCGGAAAACGTGATTTTCGCGAAAAAAAGGAAGTTTTGACTTTGCAAGCTTATAGGCTGTGGACCTCATGGTTCCACGTCACCCTGGACATGCCCGAATGGGCGAAAGTGCTCGGCCAGCCATTAAAAATCTGGAGAATAAGTCGCCTGGTTTTTCTCCCCCTCACAACCCCAGTTATGGACCTGTGTTTGAGACCTCATAACTTCCCAACGAAAACTTTTTTTCCATAGTTTTTAAACTTGAATTATTCAAATTTGAGTATAGTTTACGTGATCCGAATTTGGTATTGATTCGAATAAAATTAGATACTTTTTAGGCCGTATTACTAAAAAAATTGTTTCAAAATCACGTTTTTTGGACTATTTGTGCTTGTAGAAAAAAAAACTACGTTAGTCATAGCATTCTCGTTAGAAGATTTGAATTCAGCGTTAAATTTTCAATAAATAACATGGTTTTCAAGGCCAAATAACTCCATTTTAATGCACAAACGTTTGGCGAATTTCTGAAATTTGGTCCGGATTCTCTCATTCCGTGTGAATGCGGATACGCTTCAGGAAATGAAGTAAGGGAGGAAATGAAAGGAAGTGGTCAGGTCAATACGAGTAGTAAAGTAGTCCTTAAAATGTGTATTTGGCGAATGAGTTGCTGCGAAGTTGGGACATTTTTGTTATTTTTTCCTTTTCAGAGTGTATTTTATAGACAAACTTTTTGAAGTCGGTTTTATTTTTTTTTTTTAAAGTTTTTTTTATTTTTCTTTTTTTAGTGGCTTACAATAAATTATGGACAGCTCTTTTTACAGAATTTTCCCAAGCTTTCATTATTGTGTTCTTGTCACTTACTACTAACCGTCCAAACTCAATTCATAAGTCCGTTGAACGTTGAAGTTCTAAGGTATAATGATTACCTAACTATTTTCAATGTTATTATGTTGATTGAGAGTGAGTTTGAACGTTTGGAATAATCAATCCACTGATTTGGGTCTCTTGGTCAACATATCGGATACTTTGATCCCATTGATACACCTTACAAAACTCAAATAATTGTCTACATCATTGCTGGTTACTGAATTGCACCAATTCACTCGTTCTTTATTTCTCTAACGATAATAGAGTGATGATTTCCTGAAGCGTATCCGCATTCACACTGAATGAGAGAATCCGAACCAAATTTCAGAAATTCGCCAAACGTTTGTGCATTGTAATGAAGTTATTTGGCCTTCAAAACCATGTTATTTATTGAAAATTTAACGCTGAATTCAATACTTCTAACGAGAATGCTATGACTAACGTAGTTTTTTTTCTACAAGCATAAATAGTTCAAAAAACGTGATTTTGAAACAAATTTTTTAGAAATACGGTTTAAAAAGTGTCTAATTTGAGTCCAATCAACACCAAATTTGGATCACGTAAACTAGACTCAAATTTGAACATTCCAAGTTTAAAAACGATGGAAAAACAGTTTTGGTTTGGAAGTTATGAGGTCTGAAACACAGGTCCATTAAAACATTGATTGCTCCCTTATTATGCCACCTAAACTTGATTTTTTACCATCGTTAGAAAGCTCTAGCTAAGTGCTTCCAAGTGCAATAGTGTTCATATTTTTTTTCTCGACGTGGTTGGGAACGGTGCTCGAAAAACCTCAAAAAAGTGAAAATCGGCATCACGTTTTTTTTTTACACTTTCTTCTCTACACGCTATATTAGAATGCCGAACGAAAAACTGGAGCTAGGCCCTTGTAGGCAGATAAATTTTGAACAAAATGACACCAGAAACAAAACAATCGAGCAAGTGTTCTAGAAGTTATAAGCTTGCAAAGTCAAAACTTCCTTTTTTTCGCGAAAATCACGTTTTCCGGCGTTTCTCCGCGTCTGGAGACGTAACTACTGGACGGACTCAATTGAAAAAATTATGGGACCTACCTGGATAGTAACCCTTTCAAACAAAAAAAAAAGTAACCCGATCGGACGTACAGGAGCTGAACGCCGGTGGACAACACATACCGAAAAAAAAAAATCCCGCTAGACGACCTTAGTAACCTCCTCCTTGTTTGAAGTCGGTTAAAAAAATAGGCCGTAGCTACCAATGGTGCTACAAAGCCCTGATGATGCCCGAAGGGGCGAAAGTGCTCGGCGGGCAATAAAGAAAATTGAGAACGAGTCGCCCAGTTTCCAATGTCCAATCAATCAGAAAGAAGTGCAGATGCATACAACACACACATCAATTAAAATATATTCAGCCCGGTGTATCGTTATTTTACAAGACATAATACACACCGCTTGCGGACAATTAAAGCTCGATCGTCCAACTTTTTTTACCTAATCCTGTTCATCAGCAAAAAGCATCTAGTGTAGAGAAATAAAAAATGTCGATTTCATCAGTAAAGCCAATTTTTTACTGCAGTAGTATCTCAATGCAGTTGATTCGTAAACTTCCGGTGATAAAATTGCAATTTTATGTTGTTTTTGGTTTATTATCAATAATAAATCATTGTAATCGCCCAAGAAAAAAAATTTTATAACCCCCCCCTTAAAATTTGATGTTTTACGTTTCAAGGCATGTAGAATCAGAATATCCAATAAAAAAAAATTCTGTCTGTCCGCCGTACGCCGTACGCCCTACGCCGTTAGCAGTTTTCCGGCCAAACTATAATAGCTACATTCTTGAAATTTTCACCAAAAATCAATTTCGGTCCTACGACGGCCCAATTCTTGAACCAACTTGCTAGCTCAATTTTAAGGGTACTTTTGAGGGGTATTGAGGGGGAAAAATTCATATTTTCCAGGGTTTTTCAGAAAAAGTGTATTTGGTATCAAATTCTATAGATTTTTGGACGCCAAATCGAATGAGACCATCGCGGGGTCGATAGCTTCATTGGTTCTCGAGTTATCGCAGCTTTTGTGTCGAATTTGGGAGATTTTCAGAAATTTGACATGAGTGTATAACTCGAGAGTTCTTGGAGCTATAAAAATCGTTCTATACTCATTGGAATGGTCGTCAAACACTCTCTCCAGCTGTAGGGTAAGGCAAACCATTTAGCTTCTAATTAGGAAATTAAGATAAAAAAAATTGATTAAAATTACAATAGTTGCTACGGAGTTTTCCCGTGTAGTTACCATCTGTTTTTCGGTGGGATTGTTCAGAAATGTTGAAATAATTACTATCACAAATGGATAGTCTTCCTAAATCATTATTGAAGCGAAGGAATAATAAACCACTGTACAATAATTTGCAGCGTTTTTTTTATTTAGTAGATGGGTTGGTACTCTGTGTCCACAGGCTGTGGACCTCATGGTTCCACGTCGCCCTAAGATGCCCGAATTGGCGAAAGTCCTCGGACAGCCATTAAAAATCTGGAGAATAAGTCGCCTGGTTTTTTCCCCCTCACAACCCCTCTACTACAACAAATGCGACGACAACCAAACAAAGTTTTTTTTTTTTTTTTTTTTTTTTTTAATATTCCAAAATAAATGGACGTGTGGGGAAAATAAGTAATTTTTACTGATTAACTTCTTGACAACTCTCAGGAGACTATTACAGAATCAACATGCTTAATCAGAACACGTATAATTTCATCTGGTTTTTGTGTTTGTAATCATAGGAACAAAAACCATAACAAGGCGAGGCAGATCACCGATACGTAAAAATATATAGGTACTATGAGTACGAATTATCGATGATCCTCGACTTTTTTGAGCAACATATTTAGCTACATTGATGACTGTATCGCCTATTCAGTGAGCAAAGCAAACACAATTTTGGCGTTGCTTGCATTTCAAGAAAATCAAATAAATAGTCATATTCAACCAAAACCTCACGGTTCAACTGTAATGTTTCTCACGACGAGGCAGATCGTCGATTTTTTTTTTCTAATGCGATGTGAACACATTAGTCACGACTGCTTCACGTTCTATTCCCATCTCAAAAGCGGCGGAATGATATGACTATCATGTATACATACACTCATATTGCAATACGAGTACCGCATTTAAAGAATTCGAAGGAAATGGTCCACAAATAAAATACATCGTTTCGTACCATATAGTAATGATTTTCCTACTTCCGTGACAAAAAAGAACAGGAAAAGGGCTTTTACGTTTATTTAAAGTCTGTGGTTTTTATCGTTATATAATATTATCATTGCTATTGTATTACGCGTTTCTCCTCTGCTGTAATCTGTAAACTTGGTTCAACAACTCAGCACTCCAACGTTTAGCTGAAAATTTGAAATGAAAAACTGAAAAAATGAATTTACGGGATCTCCAGCTGTTACTGTTAAAGAAAAAAATATTGAGCATTGGAAGGAACAGAAATCAATCGCTTTTTCAATGGGCGTCATAAGGTTTGAATTTATATCCATAATTAAATGAACTGTAATGGTTTTAGTGATTCAATGTTGAATACACGAAAGAACATTAAGAGTGAAAAAAACTTTTAAAAAAATGATAAAACCGACTTCAAAAATATTTACCTATAAAATAATAAACTCGGAAAAGGAAAAAATTTCCCAACTTCGCAGCAGCTCATTCGCCAACAACACATTTTATGGACTACTTTACTACTCATATTGACCTGACCACTTCCTCATTGATTGGATCACCTCCCCTAATAATATAAAATTACTATTTCTTATTTCCCAAATGATTAAAAGACATTCCTTTCACCTCTGGGTCGCCTCTAGATTGATCATTTTTTGGAGTCGGCGCCTCTCTTATATTGTAATGGAGAAGCCTATAGATACAGAATTAGTAAGAATATAAGTACCTATCATGATTCTTGAACAGAGCAAATCGGCATTTATGAGAACCGATGTTTAAGAATATCGATTTGACGATGACTATATTTACTTCTTTTCCTAAAAACCATTTCCGATTTGTCTATGAATCATCACGTCCAGACCCAAACTTTACCTGGCACCTACTAATTTATCGTAAATTCATTTTTATTCGTAACCATCGGGTTGTCATTTTGCCAGAGAGGCACCGACTCCAAAAAATGATCAATCTGGAGGCGATTCAGAGGTGAAAGGAAAATCTTTAAATCATTTGGGAAATGAGAAATAGTGATTTTTATATTATTAGGGGAGGTGATCCAATCAATCAGGAAGTGGTCAGGTCAATTAATACGAGTAGTAAAGTAGTCCTTAAAATGCGTAGTTGGCAAATGAGTTGCTGCAAAGTTAGGTCATTTTTGTTATTTTTTCCTTTTCAGAGTTTATTTTATAAGCAAATATTTCTGAAGTCGGTTTTATTTTTATTTTTTAAGTTTTTTTATTTTTCTCTTTTTAGTGTCTTACAATCATGGACAGTTCTCTTCACAGAATTTTCCGTTTTAGTTCAGAAGTTATGAGGTCTCAAACATAGGTCCATAAAAACAACAATATTGCTCTGTTATTATGCCACCTAAACTTGATTTTTTACCATCGTTGGAAAGCTCTAGCTAAGTGCATCCATGTGCAATAATGTTCATATTTTTTTTCTCGACGTGCTTGGGAACGGTGCTCGAAAAACTTCAAAACAGTGAAAATCGGCATCGCGTTTTTGTTACACTTTCTACTCTACACGCCATATAAGAATGCCGAACGAAAAATTGGAGCTAGGCAATTATAGGCAGATAAATTATGAACCAAAACAACAAAATGAGACCAAAAACAAAACAATGGAGCAACTTTTCAGAACTTTAAGCTTGCAAAGTTAAAACTTTCTCTTTTCGCGAAAATCACGTTTTCCGGCATTTTTCCGCGCCTGGGGACGTAACTACTGAATGGACTCAATTGAAAAAATTATGGGACCTACCTAGATAGTAACCCTTTCAAACAAAAAAAAGTAACCCGATAGGACATCCAGGAGCTGAACGCCAGCGGACAACACATACCGAAAAAAAACCCCGCAAGTCAACCATAGTAACCTCCTCCTTTTGAAATCGGTTAAAAAATGGAAGTAGACAACATGTCTTTTTCGGGGCGTGCATGCGTTCGGTTGAATGACCCATCAAGCCAGTGTGGTTTTGAGGGAGCTGCCTAATAGATGACGATTGATTGTTAACCGACTTCAAAAGGAGGAGATTACAATGGTTGAATTGGGGGTTTTTTACTTCAATGGATACGTAGTTTAATGGAAATATTGTGATAGTCCAAAAAGTCGAACCCCGGAACGGAGGTTCAAATATTATATAAAATATTCCAAAAAAAGCGACTTCGGAATTAGTTTTTTCCGGTATGTGTGGTCCGCGGGCGTTCAGCTCCTGTAAGTCCGATCGGGTTACTTAATTTTTGGTTGTAAGGGTTACCATCCGGGTACGTCCCCTAAATTTTTTTTTGAGTCCTTCCAGTAGTTACGTCCCCAGACCCAGAGAAACGCCGGAAACGTGAATATCACGAAAACAGCAAGTTTTGACTTTGCGAGCTCATAACATATAGAAAAAACTTGAAAAAAAAAAAACTGACTTCAAAAATATTTGCCTATAAAATAAAAAACTCTGAAAAGGAAAAACCAGTGGTGTGCATAGATCACACAGTACTTCCATGCTTCAGTCGGTAACTGGTATAACCAATTATAAAATCGAGAAAATCGTACGAAGGCCGAAACGAGACCCTAGCGGTAAAGATCAGGCGTCATTCACTTGCCATTACAAATATTTAATACCTCTAGCGTCAAATGTATTGATTTTTGCACCCTGTAAAAAACTCAACAGCGATAAACGGCGTAGGGCGGAAGTACGGTATGTGATCAAAACAAAACAAAACATGATCGTTGTTGCTCATATATTTAAAGCAGAGACCCGAAAGTTACAAGAGCGCTAGAATGAAATAACTGAAATCGCGTTTAACGAGGAAGTACTGCATGTGACCCCGATAATAAAAATCAAGCAAAATTCAACTGTCATAAAGAAAAATTTGAAGTCTAACGTATATTCACTCTTGTGGTCTATAAAAATCTCTAATGCAAAAAAAGTTTGTCCATAAAATACACTCTGAAAAGGAAAAAATAACAAAATTGTCCCAACTTCGCAGCAACTCATTCGCCAACTACACATTTTAAGGACTACTTTACTACTCGTATTGACCTGACCACTTCCTGATTGATTGGATCACCTTCCCTAATAATATAAAAATTACTATTTCTCATTTCCCAAATGATTAAAAGATTTTCCTTTCACCTCTGAATTGCCTCCAGATTGATCATCTTTTGGAGTCGGCGCCTCTCTTATATTGTATTGGAGAAGCCTATAGATTCCGAATTACCAGTAGTATGAATATAAATATCATGAGTTTTCACGATTCTTGAACAGAGCAAATCAGCATTTATGAGAACTGATTATTAACAATATCGATTTGAAGGTGACTATTCACGCCTTTTCCTAAAAACCATTTCAGATTTCTCTAAGAATCTTTACGTCCAGACCCAGACTTATTACCTGGCACCTACTAATTTATCGTAAATTCATATTTATTTGTAACCATCGGTTATTTTGCCAGAGAGGCGCCGACTCCAAAAGATGATCAATCTGGAGGCAATTCAGAGGTGAAAGGAAAATCTTTTAATCATTTGGGAAATGAGAAATAGTAATTTTTATATTATTAGGGAAGGTGATCCAATCAATCAGGAAGTGGTCAGGTCAATACGAGTAGTAAAGTAGACCTTAAAATGTGTAGTTGGCCAATGACTTCCTGCGAAGTTGAGACATGTTTGTTATTCTTCGCTTGGTTGTCGTCGCATTTATTGTAGTAGAAGGGTTGTGAGGGGGAGAAAAACCAGGCAACTTATTCTCCAGATTTTTAATGGCTGGCCGAGCACTTTCGCCCATTCGGGCATCTTCAGGGTGACGTGGAACCATGAGGTCCACAGCCTATAAGCTTGCAAAGTCAAAACTTCCTTTTTTCGCGAAAATCACGTTTTCCGGCGTTTCTCCGCGTCTGGAGACGTAACTACTGGATGGACTCAATTGAAAAAATTATGGGACCTACCTGGATAGTAACCCTTTCAAACAAAAAAAAAAAGTAACCCGATCGGACGTACAGGAGCTGAACGCCGGTAGACAACACATACGGAAAAGAAAAAAAAAAATCCCGCAAGACAACCATAGTAACTTCCTCCTTGTTTGAAGTCGGTTAAAAATTAGAATTGCCTGCATATTTGCTCACACCACAATTATTTTCTGCGATTTATATT
Source organism: Tupiocoris notatus (assembly GCA_037159825.1). NCBI lineage: Eukaryota > Metazoa > Arthropoda > Insecta > Hemiptera > Miridae > Tupiocoris > Tupiocoris notatus. The sequence goes on from JASJUZ010000090.1 coordinate 4,280,101, forward strand.
ATCTAAAAAATAAATCTGGTGTTCAAGCAAAAAATTTAATTGTAATTTTTCCGTCCAACCTCAACAGCCGGGAAAGTGTTGACGGCGTACGGCGGACAGACAGAATTTTTTTTAATTGGATATTTTTATTCAACGTGCCTTGAAACGTGAAACATCAAATTTTGAGGGGGTAAGGAGTTTTTCTTTTTCTGGGCGAATACAATGATTTATTATTGAATAATAAACCAAAATTGTTTCAAAATCACGTTTTTGCGAAAATATTTATGGTTGTAGAAAAAAAACGCTGCAAATGATTGTACAGTGGTTTATTATTCCTTCGCTTCAAATAAAATTTCAGAAGACCATACATTTCAGATAGTCATTATTCAGAACATGTGTGAACATTTCAACCGAAAAACAGATTGGTAACTATCGGGGAAAATTCCGTAGCAACTATTGTAATTTTAATCTATTTTATTTTTCTTAATTTCCAAATTAAAAACTAAATTTTTTGCCCTACCGTACAGCTGGAGAGAGTGTTTGACGACCATTCCAATGAGTATAGAACGATTTTTATAGCTCCAAGAACTCTCGAGTTATACCCTCATGTCAAATTTCTGAAAATCTCCCAAATTCGGCACAAAAGCTGCGATAACTCGAGAACCAATGAAGCTATCGACCTCGCGATGGTCTCATTCGATTCAGCGTCCAAAAATCTATATAATTTGATACCACGTACACCTTTTTCTGAAAAACCTTGGAAAATATGAATTTTCTCCCCCTCATAACCCCCCAAAAATACCCTTAAAATTGAGCTAGCAAGTTGGTTCAAGAACTGTGCCGTCTTAGGACCGAGATTGATTTTTGGTGAAAATTTCAAGAATTTCGCTATTATGGTTTGGCCGGAAAACTGCTAACGGCGTACGGCGTACGGCGTACGGCGTACGGCGGACAGACAGAATTTTTTTTATTGGATATTCGGATTCTACATGCCTTGAAACGTAAAACATCAAATTTTGAGGGGGGGTTATAAAATTTTTTTTCTTGGGCGATTACAATGGTTTATTATTGAATAATAAACCAATATTATTGAATAATAAACCAAAAAACTACGTTAGTCAGAGAATTTCCGTTAGAATATTTGAATTCAGATTTACATCCTCAATAAATAACATGGTTTTGAGGGCCAAATAACTTCATTATAATGCACAAACGTTTGAGGAATTTTTGAAATTTAGTTCGGATTTTCTCATTTAGTGAAATTGTGAAAAGGCTTGAGATAATCATTAGTTGGAAAAATATTTGAGAAATAAAGAACGAGTAAATTGGTACATTTCAGTAACCAGCATTGGTGTACTAAATTATTAGAGTTTTGTAAAGTGGATCAATGGGGAATCAAACATCCGGTATGTTGACCAAGAGTCCCAAAGTGGATGTATTATTTCAAACGTTCAAACTCACTCTCATTCAACATGATAACATTGAAAGTAGTTAGATAACCTTTATAGTTTAGAACTTCAGTGTTCAACTGATTAATGAATTTTGTTTGGTCGGATAGCAGTCAGTGGCAATACGCAAAACAAAACCTTGGACAAACTTTGTCAAGATCGCTGTCCATAATTGTAAGACACTAAAAAGAGAAAAATAAAAAATTTAAGAATAAAAAAAACCGACCTCAAAATTAAGTGCTGGTAAAAAAAACTCTGAAAAGGAAAAATAACAAGAATGTCCTAACTTCCCAGCAACACATTCACCAACTACACATTTTATGGACTACTTCACTACTTGTATTAATTGACCTGACCTCTTTCTGATTGATTTGACCACGTCCCCTAATAATATAAAAATCATTATTTTCATTTCCCGAATGATTGAACGACTTTCCTTTCAAAACTGAATCGCAGGCAGATTTATCACTTTTTGGAGCCGACGCCTCTCTGGCAGAATGACCGAATAACAGAACAACTTCCAGATAGTAACAAATAAATATGAATATATAATAATTTAGTAGGTGCCAGGTAATTACACTGGGTCTGGACTTGAAGATTCATAGAGGAATCTGAAATGGTTTTTAGGAAAAGGCGTAAATAGTCATCGTCAAGGAAGTCTTTCAGCCATTCAGGAAATAAGAAATAATCATTTTCATATTATTATGGGACGTGGTTCAATCAATCAGGAAGTGGTCAGGTCAATACGAGTAGTCAAAAGTAGTCCTTAAAAAACTTTTTAAAAAAAAAAATAAAACCGACTTCAAAAAGTTTGTCTATAAAATACACTCTGAAAAGGAAAAAATAACAAAAATGTCCCAACTCCGCAGCAACTCATTCGCCAACTACATATTTTAAGGACTACTTTACTACTCGTATTGACCTGACCACTTCCTGATTGATTGGATCACCTTCCCTAATAATATAAAAATTACTATTTCTCATTTCCCAAATGATTAAAAGATTTTCCTTTCACCTCCGAATTGCCTCCAGATTGATCATCTTTTAGAGTCGCTCAATTCACAAGCTCAATTCATAAGTCCGTTGAACGTTGAAGTTCTAAAGTATAATGATTACCTAACTATTTTCAATGTTATTATGTTAATTGAGAGTGAGTTTGAACGTTTGGAATAATCCATCCACTGATTTGGGTCTCTTGGTCAACATACCGGATACTTTGATCCCATTGATACACCTTTCAAAACTCAAATAATTGTCTACACCATTGCTGGTTACTGAATGGCACCAATTCACTCTTTCTTTATTTCTCTAACGATAATAGAGTGATGATTTCCTGAAGCGTATCCGCATTCACACTGAATGAGAGAATCCGAACCAAATTTCAGAAATTCGCCAAACGTTTGTGCATTAAAATGGAGTTATTTGACCTTCAAAACCATGTTATTTATTGAATATTTAACGCTGAATTCAAATCTTCTAACGAGAATGCTATGACTAACGTAGTTTTTTCTACAAGCATAAATAGTCCAAAAAACGTGATTTTGAAACAATTTTTTTAGAAATACGGCCTGAAAACTATCTAATTTTAGTCCAATCAATAGCAAATTTGGATCACGTAAACTAGACTCAAACTTGAACAATTTTAAGTTTAAAAAACTATGGAAAAACAGTTTTAGTTTGGAAGTTATGAGGTCTCAAACACAGGTCCATTAAAACATCGATTGCTCCCTTATTATGCCACCTAAACTTGATTTTTTACCATCGTTAGAAAGCTCTAGCTAAGTGCTTTCGAGTGTATTAGTGTTCATATTTTTTTTCTCGACGTGGTTGGGAACGAAAAACTCAAAACGAAAAACTGGTTAGCTCGAAAAACCTCAAAAAAGTGAAAATCGGCATCACGTTTTTTCTTACACTTTCTTCTCTACACGCTATATTAGAATGCTGAACGAAAAATTGAAGCTAGGCCCTTGTAGGTTATAAATTATGAACAAAATGACACCAGAAACAAAACAATCGAGCAAGTATTCTAGAAGTTATAAGCTTGCAAAGTCAAAACTTCTTTTTTTCGCGAAAATCACGTTTTCCGGCGTTTCTCCGCGTCTGGAGACGTAACTACTGGATGGACTCAATTGAAAAAATAATGGGACCTACCTGGATAGTAACCCTTTCAAACAAAAAAAAAAGTAACCCGATCGGACGTACAGGAGCTGAACGCCGGTGGACAACACATACCGAAAAAAAAAAAAATCCCGCTAGACGACCATAGTAATCTCCTCCTTGTTTGAAGTCGGTTAAAAATTATGGGACCTACCTGGATAGTAACCGTTTCAAACAAAAAAAAAGTAACCCGATCGGACGTACAGGAGCTGAACGCCGGTGGACAACACATACCGAAAAAAAAAAAAATCCCGCTAGACGACCATAGTAACCTCCTCCTTGTTTGAAGTCGGTTAATAATGTGTAGTTGGTAAATGAATTGCTGCGAAGTTGGGACATTTTTGTGTTTTTTACTTTTCAGAGAGTTTATTTTATAGGTTAATAATTTTTAAGTCGGGTTTATTTTATCCAAAAATTTATGTTTATTCATATTTTTTCCGTGTCTAGCAGTTATGAGACAGCTCTCTTCACAAAATTGCCCAACCTTTCTTATATTATATTATTAGGGGAGATGATCTAATCAATAAGGAATCAATCAAAAGGAATTGGGGCGTTTCTTCAGATTGAAAGACATTTGATTGCTAACGAGGTGAATCCCGTCAGAACTGATCTATGACTTGATATCTACTAGTAGTATTTTTCTGTGCATTATCCTCGCTTCACGACGCTATTTCAATTTGTTTGTCGTTAATCGAATATTTTATTGGGAAACCAGTAATCGTCTTCATGGCAAATCGTAACAATCTTGACAGATGATTAGGCTCAAAGCTGAATTTTTTGATGATCGTTTTGTAAATAGTGGGAGGAGGTATTCATTTGGCGGTGTGTCTATCTTTGTCAACGAACGCGATGAGTAGAAAGGTTAAGGGCATTCAATCGATGAGAAAGCTTTGGTCAGTCTGACCTAATACCAAAGGTTGCCCTTGAGCCTGTTAATCCGCCTCGTCGTAGAAACCGCACGTGTACCATCGATAATATTGACGAACTAATTATTCTCAAAGTGAATGCCGTCATTGGTTTAGTTGAGCTATGGATTCACTTAGCGCGAAAACAAAGGTTCACGCTATCAGGTGCAATGCAATATTCTAGATAGGTCGGACAATATAAATGTTGAGCCATTAAGTAATGTTGATACATTTATTTTTCAATTTCCCAATCTCGTAGTTTTTTAGAAAACTTTTTTTTGAATAATAGAAACTATCTCAAAATTATTTGCCAATAAAACCAGCGGTGTGCATAGATCACACAGTACTTCCATGATTGTGTCGGGAACTGGAATAAAGTATTATAACATCAAGAAGCTCCTACTGTGAGAATCTAATTACTCAATAAACCGTTTAAGGCGGAAGTACGGAGTGTGTTCAAATCGATAAATAACATGTTTTGTAAAAAGGAGTCATTATTATAGCAAGTAGACCAAAATATACAAAAGTGCAAAACAAAAAAATAAAAAGAACTGAAAATGCGAATCATAAGGAAATAAGAGGAGGTATGAGGGGTGTGAGACCAATATAAAAAAAACTTAAAAAAAAAAATAATAAAACCGACTTCAAAATATTTGCCTATAAAATAAGCTCTGAAAAGAAAAAATAACAAAAATGTCCTAACATCGCAACAACTCATTCGCCATGTCCCAACTTTACTACCTGACCACTTCCTGATTGATTGGATCCCCTCCCCTAATAATAAAAAAAATTACTATTTCTCATTTCCCTAATGATTAAAAGACTTTCCTTTCACCTCTGAATCGCCTCCAGATTGATCATTTTTGGGAGTCGCCTCTTTTATTGATTGTATTGGAGAAGCCTTCATCCCGAATTAGTAAGAGTAAGTATCATGAGTTTTCATGATTCTTGAACTGAGCAAATCAGCATTTATGAGAACCGATTTTTAACAATATCGATTTGACAATGGCTATTTGATCCCCTATTTGATGGTACTGCATGTGATCCCAATAATTAAAATCAAGCAATATTCAGCTGTAATATAGAGAATATAAAATCTAATGTATGTTCAATTTTGCGGTCTATTGAAATCTCAAAAGTTAAAAAATGGCATTAAGCGGAAGTACTGTGTGTTATCCAAACTATGCAAAACAAGTTTTGTGAACGAGGTCAAAGTTGGTCATATTTAAAGCAAAGAAATCCAAAAAATCCAAATTAAACAACTGAAAATGCGTTTTACGAGGAGGTACTGCATGTGACCCCAATAATAAAAATCAAGCGATATTCAACTGTCAAATAGAAAAATTTTAAGTCCTCCAGCGTTCAAATATATTCATTTTTGTGGTCTATAAAATCAAAATGTACCAAATGTGCAAATAACGCGTAAGTACTGCATGTAACCCACTTGATAAAAACGCTGCAAATGATTGTACAGTGGTTTATTATTCCTTCGCTTCAATATTGATTTAGAAAGACTATCCATTTGTGATAGTAATTATTTCGAACATTTCGGAACAATCCCACCGAAAAACAGATTGTAACTAGAGGGGAAAACTCCGTAGCAACTATTGTAATTTTATTCAATTTTATTTTTCTTAATTTCCTAATTGAAAACTATATTTTTTGCCTAACGGTACAGCTGGAGAGAGCGTTTGACGACCATTCCAATGAGTATAGAACGATTTTTATAGCTCCAAGCACTCTCGAGTTATACCCTCATGTCAAATTTCTGAAAATCTCCCAAATTCTGCACAAAAGCTGCGATAACTCGAGAACCAATAAAGCTACCGACCCGGCGATGGTCTCATTCGATTCAGCGTCCAAAAATCTATAGAATTTGATACCACGTACACATTTTTCTGAAAAACCTTGGAAAATATGAATTTTCTCCCCCTCAAAACCCCCCCAAAACACCCTTAATATTGAGCTAGCAAGTTGGTTCAAGAATTGGGCCGTCGTAGGACCGAGATTGATTTTTGGTGAAAATTTCAAGAATTTAGCTATTATGGTTTGGCCGGAAAAGTGTTGACGGCGTACGGCGTACGGCGTACGGCGGACAGACAGAATTTTTTTTATTGGATATTCGGATTCTACATGCCTTGAAACGTAAAACATCAAATTTTGAGGGGGGGTTATAAAATTTTTTTTCTTGGGCGATTACAATGGTTTATTATTGAATAATAAACCAATATTATTGAATAATAAACCAAAATCAGGCATCACTCAATCGCCGACCCCAACATTTTAAGACCTTGAACGTTCAAATACATTGATTTTTGAAGCCTGTAACAATCAAAATACAAAACATATAGGGGATCAAATAGCCATTGTCATATCGATATTGTTAAAAAAAACTTTTTCAAAAAAATAAACCCGACTTCAAAAACTTTGTCTATAAAATACACTCTGAAAAGGAAAAAATTTTGAGGGGGAGAAAATTCATATATTCCAAGGTTTTTCAGAAAAAGGTGTACGAAGTAACAAATTATATAGATTTTTGGACGCTGAATCGAATGGGACCATCGCCGGGTCAATAGCTTTATTGGTTCTCGAGTTATCGCAGCTTTTGTGTCGAATTTGGGAGATTTTCAGAAATTTGACATGAGGGTATAACTCGAGAGTTCTTGGAGCTATAAAAGTCGTTCTATACTCATTGGAATGGTCGTCAAACACTCTCTCCAGCTGTACGGTAGGGCAAAAAATTTAGTTTTTAATTAGGAAATTAAGAAAAATAAAATAGATTAAAATTACAATAGTTGCTACGGAATTTTCCCCGATAGTTACCAATCTGTTTTTCGGTTGAAATGTTCACACATGTTCTGAATAATTACTATCTGAAATGGATAGTCTTCTGAAATTTTATTTGAAGCGAAGGAATAATAAACCACTGTACAATCATTTGAAGCGTTTTTTTCTCGATGTGGTTAGGCACGGTGCTCGAAAAACCTCAAAAAAGTGAAAATCGGCATCACGTTTTTTCTTACACTTTCTTCTCTACACGCTATATTAGAATGCCGAATGAAAAATTGAAGCTAGGCCCTTGTAGGCAGATAAATTATGAACAAAATGACACCAGAAACAAAACAATCGAGCAAGTATTCTAGAAGTTATAAGCTTGCAAAGTCAAAACTTCCTTTCTTCGCGAAAATCACGTTTTCCGGCGTTTCTCCGCGTCTGGGGACGTAACTACTGGATGCACTCAATTGAAAAAATTATGGGACCTACCTGGATAGTAACCCTTTCAAACAAAAAAAAAAGTAACCCGATCGGGCGTACAGTAGCTGAACGCCAGCGGATAACACATACCGGAAAAAAAACTCGCAAGTCAACTATAGTAACCTCCTCCTTGTTTGAAGTCGGTTAAAAAAAACAAAACAATCGAGCAATTATTCTAGTTATTCTAGAAATTATAAGCTTGCAAACTCAAAACTTTCTCTTTTCGCGAAAATCACTTTTTCCGGCATTTTTTCGCGTCTGGGGACGTAACTACTGGATGGAATCAATTGAAAAAATTATGGGGCATACCTGGATAGTAACCCTTTCAAACAAAAACCAGTGGTGTGCATAGATTACACAGTACTTCCATGTTTGAGTCGGTAACTGGTATAACCAATTATAAAATCGAGAAAATCGTACGAAGGCCGAAACGTGACCCTAGCGGTAAAGATCAGGCGTCATTCACTCGCCATTACAAATATTAATACCTCTAGCGTCAAACGTATTGATTTTTGCACCCTGTAAAAAGCACAACAGCGATAAACGGCGTAGGGCGGAAGTACGGTATGTGATCAAAACAAAACAAAACATGGTCGTTGTAGGTCACATTTAAAGCAAAGAGACCCGAAAGTTACAAAAGCGCTAAGTGAAATAACTGAAATTGCGTTTAACAAGGAAGTACTGCAGGTGACCCCGATAATAAAAATCAAGCAACATTCATCTGTCATAAAGAAAAATTTTAAGTCTAAAGTATATTCACTCTTGTGGTCTATAAAAATCTCTAATGCAAAAAAACGGCATAAGGCGGAAGTACTGTGTGTTATCCAAACTATACAAAACAAGTTCTGTGAACGTGGTCAGAGTTGGTCAAATATATAGCAAAGAGCCCCAAAAAGTACAGTAACTGAAAATGCGTTTTGCGAGGAAGTACTGCAGGTGACCCCAATAATAAAAAACAAGCAATATTCAGCTGTCATATAGAAAATTTAAAGTCTAATGTATATTCACTCTAGCGGTCTATTGAAATCTCAAAAGTTAAAAAATGGCATAAAGCGGAAGTACTGTGTGTTACCCAAACCATACAAAACAAGTTTTGTGAACGAGGTCAAAGTTGGTCATATTTATAGCAAAGAGACCCTAAAAGTACAATAACGCTTAATAAAATGACTGAAAATGGTTTTACGAGGAAGTACTGCAGGTGACCCCAATAATAAAAATCAAGCAATATTAGGCAGTCATATAGAAAATTCAAAGTCTAATGTATATTCACTCTTGCGGTCTATTAAATCTCAAGAGTTAAAAAAAGGCATAATGCGGAAGTACTGTGTGTTATCCAAACTATGCAAAACAAGTTTTGTGAACGAGGTCAAAGTTGGTCATATTTAAAGCAAAGAAACCCATAAAATACAAAGTAAACAACAGAAAATGCGTTTTACGAGGAGGTACTGCATGTGACCTCAATAATAAAAATCAAGCGATATTCAACTGTCATATAGAAAAATTTTAAGTCCTCCAGCGTTCAAATATATTCATTTTTGTGGTCTATAAAAATCAAAATGTAGCAAATGTGCAAATAACGCGGATGTACTGCATGTGACCCATTTCAGAAAAATCAGGCATCATTCAATCGTCCACCCCAACATTTTAAGACCTCAAACATTCAAATACATTGAGTTTTGCGGCCTGTAAAAATCAAAATACAAAACATGCACTTGTGAAATCGTGAAAAACGCTCATAACGTGGAGGCATTGTATGTGACCCACTATACAAAAAATCTAGTGTTTTCTGCTGGCCATAACCGACATTTCAAGCCCTCAAACGTAGAAAAATATTGACTCTCATAGCCTGTAAAAATCGAAACAGAAAAAACTTTGAACGCTTATATCTCGGAAGTACTGTGTGTAATTCAAAATCCGGAAAACCCTAATTTTGCACAATCACTGGGAGAACATTCCCTTAAAATTTCATAGGGTTTCATCAATTTTTCAGGGAGATATGGCGATTTATGTCAGTTTGTGACCACAGACAGACGGACAGACGGACAGACGGACACACAGACACACAGACACACAGACACACAGACACACAGACACACAGACACACAGACACTTGTTCAGAAAGTGTTTCTGAGTATACTACTATGAAAATTTCTTCCATCAGGACCTCGGTTAAGAATTCGACTTTTCAGACGATCACAATACTTCCATTTACTACGTAAACATGGAAGTAAAAAAGTAACCCGATCGGACGTACAGGAGCTGAACGCCATCGGCCTTGTTGAATTATACAAACCTCAAAAAACAGACGTAATAATTTTCACTTTTCCATGAACAATGTTATGCTTGAAAATAAATCCACTTTCATTCTCCAAAAAACGTTTTCGGCATGTTGGATTGGTTCCAATCAACATGCCAAGATTACCCATCGTATTTACAGTATACAACCTTATACTATATACTAGACCTTGAGTGTTCAAAGAATTTATGTGGCCAAAAAGCATTCGAGATGCAAACAATATTTTAATGACCCGGAATTATGTTATGTGACTTTAACGATAAAAATCTATCGTCATTCACCCGCCAAAGAAAACATTTCATGACCTTTTAAACGTTCAGCTGTATTGACTTTTGGGCAAAGTGAATATTTCTGATCCAATAAACTACTGGATAGCACGGATGTACGCCATGTGACCCTGGCGGTAAGGATCAGGCGTCATTGCCTCCCAATTACAAATATTTAAGACCTCTAGCGTCAAATGTAAATATTGACTTTTGCTGCCTGTAAGAAGCTGACCAGACCACTTCCTGATTGGATCGCCTCCCCTAATAATATAAAAATTACTATTTCTCATTTCCCACATGATTTTAAGACTTTCCTTTCCCCTCTGAATCGCCTCCAGATTGATCAATTTTTGGAGTCGGCGCCTCTCTTATATTGTCTTGGAGAAGCCCATCGATTCCAAATTAGTAAGAATATAAATTTCATGAGTTTTCATGATTCTCGAACAGAGCAAATCAGCTTTTATGAGAGCCGATATTCAACAATATCAATTTGACGATGACTATTTACGCCTTTTCCTAAAGACCATTTCAGATTTCTCTATGAATCCTCACGTCCAGACCCAAACTTATTACCTGGCAACTACTAATTTATCGTAAATTATTTATCGTAAATTCATATTTATTCGTGTCATTTTGCCAGAGACTCCAAAAAGTGATCAATCTGGAGGCGATTCAGAGGTGAAAGCAAAGTCTTTTAATCGTTTGGGAAATAAGAAACAGTAATTTATTTATATAATCTTATATACATACTCTTCGATTGAGTCAAAACTTCCTCTTTTCGCGCAAATGACGTTTTCCGGTACTTCCTCGCATCTGGGGGCGTAACTACAGGATGGACTCAATCGAAAATTTCATGGGGCATACCTGGATAGTAACCGTTTCAAACAAAAAAAGTCACCCGATCGGACGTACAGGAGCTGAACGCCATCGGACAACACATAACGTCCTCCTTTAGGAGTCGGTTTAAAATCTAATAACTTTCAGCTGATATAAAGAAACATTCTAAGTCCCCAGCGTTTAAATATAATCATTTTCGCGTCCGATAAAATCAAAATAAATGCAATATGCGTTTAACGAGGAAGTACTGTGTGTGAGCCACGTGATAAGAATCAGATTTCATCCAACCGCCGTCCGAAACATTTCGAACCTTGAGCGTCCAAATATATTGGTTTTAGCTGCCTAAGAAAATCAAAATTTAATAGTGCACCGCTGAAATCGTGAAAACAGCTCATATCGTTGAGGTATGGTGTGTGACACAATATAATGAAAATCGTATCATCACCTTTTGATTAATTATTCAATTATAAACCATTGTAATCGCCCAAGAAAAAAATATTGTCTAACCCCTCATAGGCACGTTTACGTTTCAAGGCACGTAGTATGTGATCCAATAAAAAACGCTGCAAATGATTGCACAGTGGTTTATTATTCCTTCGCTTCAATAATGATTTAAGAAGTCTCTTCAACTATACCATTAGGAGAAAAATTTAGATATTAATTTGAAGATAACTTCAAATTGCCGTAGTTGTCCATCCGTCCATCTATCGTAGTTACAAATCTGTGGTTAGGTGGAAACGTTCACAAATTTTTGGCAAGTTATTATCGCAAAAGTATGGTCTTCCTAAATCATTATTGACGCGTAGGATTAATTAACCACTGTAAAATCATTTGCAGCGTTTTTTTCTTTTATTTGAAAGCGTAACTATCCTGGTAGGACCAAATTTTTTTCTTTTAACAAGGTGGTCGCAGCGTAATTTGCCGTCGAGGAATTCTTCTGTTGAAAAATTTTCGTGGAGTACTAAAAATTAAGCAAATGCTGCCCTTACTACTACGTTCCAAATTGTAAAATTATAAAAACTTTATTATTTTTCTTGTGTAGAAAATACTAACGATGAAATCTGATGATTGTTGAAGCAATGAGTGGTCAAAAATTGATGATACCTCAGAAAAAATTTAACACTCTTTGTTTTATGGAATAAATTATTTGAGAAATTTCATTTGCAGAAATATATAAGTAAATAACATTTTGTTCGCAGTGTTTGGTCAATGCGCCCGATGAAATATTTTTGTGTGTAGTGCAGAATCAGACGGCTATACGCACGCTCATTTCATTTACTCGTATTCGGATGACTATCAATACTCATTATTGAATTGAAATTCCTTGCAAAAGGTCACGAGTATACGAAAGGATCCCCGAGGGATCGGTTGTTTAGGATGCCCGGCCCAATGGGAGGAGAGGAGATGCGGTCAGCCGTAGACCATTCGGAGTATACAATATTTACGACGGCCGAGTCATCCGTTTAGCCAACCTATATCTCCTGCTCATCCCATGCACCATCGATCAGACGAGGCATCCCGGGATGAGCTGAGACAAGAATTACAACACTGATGAGCGGGGCAAATTAAGCGAGGACCTTTTCCAAGCGGTATAAGAGGGATTGTCGGTAGTACGACCTCTGACAGCAATGCCCGACCCTTTCATGATCACCGATGCCCTCTATTCTCCGAGAATATGTCCCTGGGTGATATCGTCGTTTACTTGCCCAAGCGAGCGCGCCGGCCATCGCTGATCGTCCCCGTGAACTCATCACTGCGGATCAGCGAAACAAGGTATCAAATTACAGGCCTCTTCTCCAAAACAGACTATTAGAAGAAAAGAAAAAAAAACTGAAATGGAAAAAAACCAGTGGTGTGCATAGATGACACAGTACATCCATGTTTGAGTCGGTAACAGGTATAACCAATAATAAAATTAAAATAATCGTACGAAGGCCGCAACGTTAATTTACAACAACTCGGATTTCAATAATGTTTCTCGGAGATATGGGATTTTTTTTTTTTTTTGTAAGACAGATGGCGCGAGGACAGACGGACACTGACAGACATACAAATGGACGTACACAGACACTTGTTCAGAAAGAGAGCAGAGCGCTCTAGGAGCAGGCGCGCGAAACGGTCAGTTTCAGATAAAGCTGAGAGAGGATTTCTAAGGAATACACCTCTACTGAGGCAGTTTTCTCTTATTTAACGATGTATTGTGGGTTTCGAATTTCTTCTGCTTTTGAAACCTTGTTGAATTATACAAACCTCAAAAAACGCTGCAAATGATTGAACAGTGGTTTATTATTCCTTCGCTTCAATATTGATTTAGAAAGACTATCCATTTGTGATAGTAATTATTTCGAACATTTCGGAACAATCCCACCGAAAAACAGATTGTAACTATAGGGGAAAACTCCGTAGCAACTATTGTAATTTTATTCAATTTTATTTTTCTTAATTTCCTAATTGAAAACTATATTTTTTGCCTAACGGTACAGCTGGAGAGAGCGTTTGACGACCATTCCAATGAGTATAGAACGATTTTTATAGCTCCAAGCACTCTCGAGTTATACCCTCATGTCAAATTTCTGAAAATCTCCCAAATTCGGCACAAAAGCTGCGATAACTCGAGAACCAATAAAGCTACCGACCCGGCGATGGTCTCATTCGATTCAGCGTCCAAAAATCTATAGAATTTGATACCACGTACACATTTTTCTGAAAAACCTTGGAAAATATGAATTTTCTCCCCCCTTAAAATTGAGCTAGCAAGTTGGTTCAAGAATTGGGCCGTCGTAGGACCGAGATTGATTTTTGGTGAAAATTTCAAGAATTTAGCTATTATGGTTTGGCCGGAAAAGTGTTGACGGCGTACGGCGTACGGCGTACGGCGGACAGACAGAATTTTTTTTATTGGATATTCGGATTCTACATGCCTTGAAACGTAAAACAGCAAATTTTGAGGGGGGGTTATAAAATTTTTTTTCTTGGGCGATTACAATGGTTTATTATAGAATAATAAACCAACAGACGTAATAATTTTCACTTTTCCATGAACAATGTTATGCTTGAAAATAAATCCACTTTCATTCGCCAAAAAACGTTTTCGGCATGTTGGATTGGTTCCAATCAACATGCCAAGATTACCCATCGTATTTACAGTATACAACCTTATACTATATACTAGACCTTGAGTGTTCAAAGAATTTATGTGGCCAAAAAGCATTCGAGATGCAAACAATATTTTAATGACCCGGAATTATGTTATGTGACTTTAACGATAAAAATCTATCGTCATTCACCCGCCAAAGAAAACATTTCATGACCTTTTAAACGTTCAGCTGTATTAACTTTTGGGAAAAGTGAATATTTCTGATCCAATAAACTACTGGATAGCACGGATGTACGCCATGTGACCATGGCGGTAAGGATCAGGCGTCATTGCCTCCCAATTACAAATATTTAAGACCTCTAGCGTCAAATGTAAATATTGACTTTTGCTGCCTGTAAGAAGCTGACCAGACCACTTCCTGATTGGATCGCCTCCCCTAATAATATAAAAATTACTATTTCTCATTTCCCACATGATTTTAAGACTTTCCTTTCCCCTCTGAATCGCCTCCAGATTGATCAATTTTTGGAGTCGGCGCCTCTCTTATATTGTCTTGGAGAAGCCCATCGATTCCAAATTAGTAAGAATATAAATATCATGAGTTTTCATGATTCTCGAACAGAGCAAATCAGCTTTTATGAGAGCCGATATTCAACAATATCAATTTGACGATGGCTATTTACGCCTTTTCCTAAAGACCATTTCAGATTTCTCTATGAATCCTCACGTCCAGACCCAAACTTATTACCTGGCAACTACTAATTTATCGTAAATTATTTATCGTAAATTCATCTTTATTCGTGTCATTTTGCCAGAGACTCCAAAAAGTGATCAATCTGGAGGCGATTCAGAGGTGAAAGCAAAGTCTTTTAATCGTTTGGGTAATGAGAAACAGTAATTTATTTATTAACCGACTTCAAACAAGGAGGAGGTTACTATGGTCATCTAGCGGAATTTTTTTTTTTTTTTTCGGTATGTGTTGTCCACCGGCGTTCAGCTCCTGTACGTCCGATCGGGTTACTTTTTTTTTTTGTTTGAAAGGGTTACTATCCAGGTAGGTCCCATAATTTTTTCATTTGAGTCCACCCGGTAGTTACGTCTCCAGACGCGGAGAAACGCCGGAAAACGTGATTTTCGCGAAAAAAAGGAAGTTTTGACTTTGCAAGCTTATAACTTCTAGAATACTTGCTCGATTGTTTTGTTTCTCGTGTCATTTTGTTCATAATTTATCTGCCTACAAGGGACTAGCTCTCTGGCAAAATAACCGATGGATACAAATAAATATGAATTTACGATAAATTAGTAGGTGCCAGGTAATAAGTCTGGGTCTGGACGTAAAGATTCTTAGAGAAATCCGAAATGGTTTTCAGGAAAAGGCGTGAATAGTCACCTTCAAATCGATATTGTTAATAATCAGTTCTCATAAATGCTGATGTGCTCTGATCAAGAATCGTGAAAACTCATGATATTTATATTCTTACTAATTCGTAATCTATAGGCTTCTCCAATACAATATAAGAGAGGCGCCGACTCCAAAAGATGATCAATCTGGAGGCAATTCAGAGGTGAAAGGAAAATCTTTTAATCATTTGGGAAATGAGAAATAGTAATTTTTATATTATTAGGGAAGGTGATCCAATCAATCTGGAAGTGGTCAGGTCAATACGAGTTGTAAAGTAGTCCTTAAAATGTGTAGTTGGCGAATGAGTTGCTGCGAAGTTGGGACATTTTTAACCGACTTCAAACAAGGAGGGGGTTACTATGGTCGTCTAGCGGGATTTTTTTTTTTTTTTTTTTTTTTTTTTTGGTATGTGTTGTCCACCGGCGTTCAGCACCTGTACGTCCGATCGGGTTAATTTTTTTTTTGTTTGAAAGGGTTACTATCCAGGTAGGTCCCATAATTTTTTCAATTGAGTCCACCCAGTAGTTGCGTCTCCAGACGCGGAGAAACGCCGGAAAACGTGATTTTCGCGAAAAAAGGAAGTTTTGACTTTGCAAGCTTATAACATCTAGAATACTTGCTCGATTGTTTTGTTTCTGGTGTCATTTTGTTCATAATTTATCTGCCTACGAGGGCCTAGCTAGTAGAGAAGAAAGTGTAAAAAAAAACGTGATGCCGATTTTCACTTTTTTGAGGTTTTTCGAGCACCGTTCCCAACCACGTCGAGAAAAAAAAATATGAACACTATTGCACTTGAAAGCACTTAGCTAGAGCTTTCTAACGATGGTAAAAAATCAAGTTTAGGTGGCATAACAAGGGAGCAATCGATGTTTTGATGGACCTGTGTTTGAGACCTCATAACTTCCAAACCAAAGCTGTTTTTCCATCGTTTTGAAACTTAAATTGTTCAAATTTGAGTCTAGTTTACGTGATTCAAATTTGGTGTTGATTGGACTAAAAGTAGATACTTTTTAGGCCGTATTTCTAAAAAAATTGTTTCAAAATCACGTTTTTTGGACTATTTATGCTTGTAGAAAAAAAAACTACGTTAGTCATAGCATTCTCGTTAGAAGATTTGAATTCAGCGTTAAATTTTCAATAAATAACATGGTTTTGAAGGCCAAATAACTTCATTTTAATGCACAAACGATTGGCGAATTTCTGAAATTTGGTTCGGATTCTCTCATTCAGTGTGAATGCGGATACGCTTCAGGAAATCATCACTCTATTATCGTTAGAGAAATAAAGAACGAGTGAATTGGTGCAATTCAGTAACCAGCAATGGTGTAGACAATTATTTGAGTTTTGTAAGGTGTATCAATGGGATCAAAGTATCCGGTATGTTGACCAAGAGACCCAAATCAGTGGATGGATTATTCCAAACGTTCAAACCCACTCTCAATCAACATAATAACATTGAAAATAGTTAGGTAATCATTATACCTTAGAACTTCAACGTTCAACGGACTTATGAATTGAGTTTGGACGGTTAGTAGTAAGTGACAAGAACTCAATAATGAAAGGTTGGGAAAATTCTGTAAAGAGAGCTGTCCATAATTGTAAGTCACTAAAAAGAGAAAAATAAGAAAAAAACTTTTTAAAAAAAAAATAAAACCGACTTCAAAAAGTTAGTCTATAAAATACACTCTGAATAGGAAAAAATAACAAAAATGTCCCAACTTCGCAGCAACTCATTCGCCAACTACACATTTTAAGGACTACTTTACTACTCGTATTGACCTGACCACTTCCTGATTGATTGGATCACCTTCCCTAATAATATAAAAATTACTATTGCTCATTTCCCAAATAATTAAAAGATTTTCCTTTCACCTCTGAATTGCCTCCAGATTGATCATCTTTGGAGTCGGCGCCTCTCTGGCAAAATAACCGATGGTTACAAATAAATATGAATTTACGATAAATCAGTAGGTGCCAGGTAATAAGTCTGGGTCTGGACGTAAAGATTCTTAGAGAAATCTGAAATGGTTTTTAGGAAAAGGCGTGTATAGTCACCTTCAAATCGATATTGTTAATAATTAGTTCTCATAAATGCTGATTTGCTCTGTTCAAGAATCGTGAAAACTCATGATATTTATATTCTTACTACTGATAATTCGGAATCTATAGGCTTCTCCAATACAATATAAGAGAGGCGCCGACTCCAAAAGATGATCAATCTGGAGGCAATTCAGAGGTGAAAGGAAAATCTTTTAATCATTTGGGAAATGAGAAATAGTAATTTTTATATTATTAGGGAAGGTGATCCAATCAATCAGGAAGTGGTCAGGTCAATACGAGTAGTAAAGTAGTCCTTAAAATGTGTAGTTGGCGAATGAGTTGCTGCGAAGTTGGGACATTTTTGTTATTTTTTCCTTTCCAGAGTGTATTTTATAGACTAACTTTTTGAAGTCGGTTTTATTTTTTTTTTCAAGTTTTTTTTTTTTTTTGTTATTTTTTCCTTTTCAGAGTGTATTTTATAGACAAAGTTTTTGAAGTCGGTCTTATTTTTTTTTAAAAAGTTTTTTTTATATAGACAAAGTTTTTTTGAAAGTCGGTTTTATTATTTTTTTAAAAGTTTTGTTTTTTTAAGTTTTTTTTTTTTATAATCTAACTTTGTGGCCTTCATACAAGTTTTCGATTTCATAATTGGTTATATACGTGTTAATTTCTATACATTTTTGGACGTTGAATAGAATGAGAATATCGCGGGGTCAGTAGCTTTAATGGTTATTGAGCTATCGCTGCTTTTATCTTGAATTTTTGAGATTTTCAAAAATTAGGAGTGAGGGTAAAGCTCGAGTATTCTTGGAGCTATAAAAATCGTTCTATATTCGTTGGAATGCTCGTTAAACACCCTCATCAACTGTACATTGAAGCGAAAAATTAGCCTTTTCATTCGAAAAGTATGAAAAATAAAAATGATAATAGTTACAATAGTTGCAGTGGAGGTTTTATTTTGGGTATCAATATATTTCTTAATGGGAACGTTTATTGAAGCAAAGGAATAATAAACCACTGTACACTCATGCAGTGTTTTTTCGTTGTACCCTTATTTTATTGTTTTTGGTTTATTGTTCAATAAACCATTGTAATTCCCCGAGAGAAAGTTGACCCCGAAAGATGACGACCTTACTTCAATTGCAAGTGCCGGAGCTCTGTCCGGTCAAGCTTTTTTCGCTCTCTCCACCCAATTGTCAACAGTCTGGAGAAAGGACGCCGCTATATAAGCAGTATCAGTCAAATTGACAATGCTCATTTCTGTTCCTGAGAGAACTTAATGTCCGGGGGTTGTGAGGTGGAGAAAAACCAGGCGACTCATTCTCCAATTCTTTATTAGCTGGCCGAGCACTTTCGCCCATTCGGGCATCCTCAGGGCGACGTGGAGCCATAGGGTCCACAGCCCCTATGGCTCCACGGAGGCTGTGGACCCTATGGCTCCACGTCGCCCTGAGGATGCCCGAATGGGCGAAAGTGCTCGGCCAGCTAATAAAGAATTGGAGAATGAGTCGCCTGGTTTTTCTCCACCTCACAACCCCCGGACATCAAGAGACGCGACGAGAAGGAAAAGATGAGAGAACTTAGTTCGCTTTCCTATTGTGAACAATAACGCCCTACCATACGAGATGGCCGTGACTACTTTAGACTGTTTACCGTTGGAAAACACATCATGAGACCGTTACTGTTTTCGTTATATTCTCGGTTCACGGCGATACTGGAAAAACATCACGTGCATGTATTGCAGCCGTTTCGAATTCCTGCGATAACGTTTAGGATCTGATTCCAAAGGTATAGGAGAGTTCAGTTCTTCTTGCCAGCTACCATAAGCTTTAAGCTCGCAATATTCGAGTACTTTCGAACTATACGACAGCAAATTGCACTTCAACCGATGAGATCATCATCCACCATTAAATGGCAGTTGCGGCGGAGTAAGACGTAGTGAACATGATATTTACCTACTTACTGTTTACTTTGTCAATGTTACTGTTTACTTGAGTATTGTAATATAAAGAAAAAAATTTCTATCAGTTTATGGTTGTTCTACTGTTTTTAACCGACTTCAAACAAGGAGGAGGTTACTATAGTTGACTTGCGGGTTTTTTTTTCGGTATGTGTTGTCCGCTGGCGTTCAGCTCCTGTACGTCCGATCGGGTTACTTTTTTTTTTTGTTTGAAAGGGTTACAATCCAGGTAGATCCCATAATTTTTTCAATTGAGTCCATCCAGTAGTTACGTCCCCAGACGCGGAGAAACGCCGGAAAACGTGATTTTCGCGAAAAAACGAAGTTTTGACTCTGCAAGCTTATAACTTCTACAATACTTGCTCGATTGTTTTGTTTCTGGTGTCATTTTGTTCATAATTTATCTGCCTACAAGAGCCTACCTTCAATTTTTCGTTCGGCATTCTAATATAGCGTGTAGAGAAGAAAGTGTAACAAAAAACGTGATGCCGATTTTCACTTTTTTGGGGTTTTTCGAGCACCGTTCCAAACCACGTCGAGAAAAAAAATATGAGCACTATAGCACTTGAAAGCACTTAGCTAGAGCTTTCTAACGATGGTAAAAAATCAAGTTTAGGTGGCATAATAAGGGAGCAATCGATGTTTTAATGGACCTGTGTTTGAGACCTCATAACTTCCAAACTAATACTGTTTTTCCATAGTTTTTAAACTTAAATTGTCAAACTTGAGTCTAGTTTACGTGATCTAAATTTAGTATTGATTGGACTAAAATTAGATACTTTTTAGGCCGTATTTCTAAAAAAATTGTTTCAAAATCACGTTTTTTGGACTTTTTATGCATGTAGAAAAAAAACTACGTTAGTCATAGCATTCTTGTTAGAAAATTTGAATTCAGCGTTAAATTTTCAATAAATAACATGGTTTTGAGGCCAAATAACTCCATTTGAGTGCACGAACGTTTGGCGAATTTCTGAAATTTGGTTCGGATTCTCTCATTCAGTGTGAATGCGGATACGCTTCAGGAAATCATCACTCAATTATCGTTAGAGAAATAAAGAACGAGTGAACTCTTGCGTTGTCGGATACTATGATTCGTGGATAGCCATGGGTGGTAAAAATGTTTTCCAGGAGCTCGACAGTTTTGACTGTAGTGAAGGCGTCATTTGAAATACGAACCTCTACCCATTTGGATTTTGAATCAACAAGGATGAGGAGGTGTTTATTTTCGTACGGTCCTGCATAGTCTACGTGGACGCGGTCCCAGTTCTCCTCAGGCTCATCCCATGCATGTAGAGGAGCTTTCGATGGGTTAGACTTGAGTTTTGCGCAGTCTTCACAAGTTTTGGTGACTTGTTCAATTGCACCATCAATACCTGACCAGGTGCAGTAGCGTCTAGCCAGCTGTTTCATTTTGGAAGCCCCAATATGGGTGCTGTGGAGCTCTGCAAGAACAGCAGGTTGAAGAGACTTAGGAATTACAACTCGTGTACCTTTGAATAATAAGTTACTATCCAGTGTGTAATCTGGGTCATTCGAGGTTCCAGTTAGAAGGTCTGATTTGATTTGACTGAGTTCTGGATCTTTGCTTGTTTCCTGGGCGATTAACTCAGCAGTTATGATGTCAGTCGAAATTTGAAAAATTGAAGTCGAACAGATGGAATGAACTTCATCGTTGATGTATACATCAGCCGTGGGACTTGATTGTGAAATTGGAGCTCTGGATAAACAATCAGCATTGGTGTTGTCTATACCTTTCTTGAATTTTACCTCATAATCAAATCCAGATAAAAACGATGCGTAACGAAGTAATCGGCTGGACGTCATAGCTGGAAGTTTATTTGACTGGTGGATAATTCTGACAAGAGGCTGGTTGTCAGTGACAAGCTGGAAGTGTCGACCGTAGACGTACATGTAAAATCGACCTACTGCAAAAACATTTGCTAGGGCCTCTTTGTCGAGCTGACTATAATTTTTTTCAGCTGCAGATAGTGAACGAGACGCAAAAGCTACTGGCCGCTCACGTCCATCAATGCAATGGGAAAGCACACCAGCAACTCCGACTGGACTTGCATCGCAGGTAACAATTATTGGATGCTGCGGGTTGAATGGGACAAGTACTCGATTGCTTGAAATTTCCAACTTTAAACTATTGAAAGCATCTTCACAGGATTTATTCCAATTGAATTTTGAATCTTTTTGAAGAAGACGTCTGAGAGGGTAGGTGATAGTTGAACAATTTGGAATAAAATTTGAATAGTATGTCACCATACCTGAAAATCGTCGAACGTCATCAGTTGATTTTGGGGACGGCATTTTAACAATTGCGTCTACCCTGCTTGGACATTTGAGGATCTGATTCTGTCGAATGATGTGACCAAGGTATTGAATTTCGGTTTTGAAAAATTCACACTTAGATTTGTTGAGGTGCAAATCATTTTTCTGGAGACGATCAAGACAGAGATCAAGTCGAAGCCGACATTCATCGATTGAAGAGCCGAAAATTATAATGTCATCAAAATATGACAAAACTCCAACAAGACCCTGTAGAATTTTATCAAGAACTCGATTGAATTCTGCCGGAACGGCTTTGATACCGAATGAAAGTCTATTCATACGATATGTGCCTTTATGCGTAGAAATCGTCTGGATTAGGCTACTCTGGTGGTCCATCTTAACGTGTAGATAAGCCTTAAAAACTTAAAAAAAAAAAAAAAAATAAAACCGACTTCAAAAACTTTGTCTATGAAATACACTCTGAAAAGGAAAAAATAACAAAAATGTCCCAACTTCGCAGCAACTCATTCGCCAACTACACATTTTAAGGACTACTTTACTACTCGTATTGACCTGACCACTTCCTGATTGATTGGATCACCTTCCCTAATAATATAAAAACTACTATTTCTCATTTCCCAAATGATTAAAAGATTTTCCTTTCACCTCTGAATTGCCTCCAGATTGATCATCTTTTGGAGTCGGCGCCTCTCTGGCAAAATAACCGATGGTTACAAATAAATATGAATTTACGATAAACTCAATTCATAAGTCCGTTGAACGTTGAAGTTCTAAAGTATAATGATTACCTAACTATTTTCAATGTTATTATGTTAATTGAGAGTGAGTTTGAACGTTTGGAATAATCCATCTACTGATTTGGGTATCTTGGTCAACATACCGGATACTTTGATCCCATTGATACACCTATCAAAACTCAAATAATTGTCTACACCATTACTGGTTACTAAATTGCACCAATTCACTCGTTCTTTATTTCTCTAACGATAATAGAGTGATGATTTTCTCAAGCGTGCCCGCAATCGCACTGAATGAGAGAATCCGAACCAAATTTCAGAAATTCGCCAAACGTTTGTGCATTGTAATGAAGTTAATGAACGGTGCTCGAATAACCTCAAAAAAGTGAAAATCGGCCTCACGTTTTTTGTTACACTTTCTTCTCTACACGCTATATTAGAATGCCGAACGAAAAATTGAAGCTGGGCCCTTGTAGGCAGATAAATTATGAACAAAATGACACCAGAAACAAAACAATCGAGCAAGTATTCTAGAAGTTATAAGCTTGCAAAGTCAAAACTTCTTTTTTTCGCGAAAATCACGTTTTCCGGCGTTTCTCCGCGTCTGGAGACGTAACTACTGGATGGACTCAATTGGAAAATTCATGGGACCTACCTGGATAGTAACCCTTTCAAACAAAAAAAAAAGTAGCCCGATCGGACGTACAGGAGCTGAACGCCGGTGGACAACACATACCGAAAAAAAAAAAAAAAAATCCGCTAGACGACCATAGTAACCTCCTCCTTGTTTGAAGTCGGTTAAAAAGATCGAGCTGGCAAAAATGTGTCGAATCGCGTAGACTACCTATATAGAATTTCTTCGATTCGTCGAATTGGATGGTGGGCTGACTGGAGCTGAGGATTAACTCCTATCTTGTAGTCGACACACAATCTTACGTTCCCGTCGGGCTTGGGAACGACCAAAAGTGGTGAACCCCAGTCGCAATGATCAATGTTGGAAATAATGCCATCGGATTCCAGTGAATCAAGCTCTTTTTGATCTTTGTCTTTGAGAGCATGTGGGACATCTCTTTCACGAATAAAAATTGGTTTAGCTTTTCGCGGAGATGCAGAGAACATTCAAGATTTGGGATACAGCCAATTTTCTGCTCAAAAATCTGGGAATATTTTCCAAAAAGCTGCGTCAGATCATTACTTGAAGATATCTGTGAGACTGGTTGGAAACTGGATCGATCAATCTCGTGCAGATCAATTTTCAGGTGGCGGATCCAAAGTCGGCCTAGTAACGGAGAGTATTCATCGGGGACAACAAAGAGTTCCTCGGTAGAAGTAACGTTTTTGTATGTGACTGTTACAGTAACTTTTCCGTCGGGTACGAAAAATTTTGAGTATACGATCGAAATTTGATGTTGGTTTTTTCAGGAACTAAGTTCAGTTGAAGTTTTGAAAACTGAGAGCGCGGTAGTAGAGTGAATGCAGCACCTGAATCAACTTCGAAACATTGAGGTTGACCTTCAATTTGTAAGGTTATGAAATATTTGTTCAAGTCGAAGTGTGACGGTCGAGATTCGTAAATATCAACAATATTATTTATACCATAATATTCTGGATGTTCGTAGTCAGCGTCATGATCAACCAAGTTAGTGGATTTTGAAGGGGAAGGCAATCTCCTGGTTGAAAGCAAGGTTTTGATGCAAACAGATTTGACATGACCAACCTTATGGCATTGTCCACAACGTAGAGTTTTGGGGTCAGTGCGACAATCTACAACCTTATGTGAATTTCGACCACATCGAATGCAAAGGTTGTCGATGCCCAATCGCCTATAATCTATGCGAGATTTCGAATTTGAACGATTGAATTTTGATGGGGATTTAAAATTTGATCGAAAATTGTCTGTACGTTGATAGGAACGTGACCGGCGAGAAGTCGAAACTCTATTGACATCCGAACCAGCAGTTTGAAGTGAATTCGCCTGGGCCGGATTTCTGGAACTCAATGTACGGCTATCAGCTCGGGAAGCCTCCAAGGCTAGAGCTTTTTGAACAATTATGTCGAAATCGGATACGTCTGACTGGATAATTTGCTCACGAATAGAGTTATCAAAAAGTCCACGAATGAACTGTGCTCTCAAGAATATGTTGGCAATACTGATTTTGCAATCGCAAGGTGAGAAACATTCACAGTCAGCTGCTTCGTGACGGAGATTTGAGACAAACTGAGAAATCGACTGTTGTTCTGTTTGATAAATTGACAAAAATATGTGTTGTGAAACCAGTACATTCTTTTTTGGACAAAGATGAGTTTCGAGTGTTGATGTTAGTTCTGAGTATGTAAGCTCGTTAGGCGTCTTAGCTGGAGATATGAGACTCACAACAAGCTTGTAATACTCAGGGCCATTGGAATTGAGCAGCATTTGGCAACAAAGAGTTTTGTCCTCGAATCCACCCTTCAACGTCATATAATTTTCAAACCGTTGACGATAGAAAATAAAGCTTTCTTCAGCAGGATTGAAGGTTTCAAACGGCGGAATCAATGTTGAAGGTTGAATGGCATTGGTACGTGGCGTTGTGGGCGCGCCAGCGTTTTGACTCGAAATAAGCTGTGTAATTAGCGCTTGTTGGCTCTGTTGAAAAGTTTGTAATAGTTGAGCAAATTGAGTGGCATCCATTTCGAGAATTTTGAGTGTGTGTGCCGAATCAATTTCTGAGAAATAAGTCGAAGCGTCGATGGGTAGATAAGAGATCGGTTCCTACCTGGTGTCGAAGGCAAGCAGTGGCGATAATATCACTCGCTGTCGCAAATTGAAACTCACGTAATACTTTTCGAATATCACAATTTAGAAATACAGATATTTTTTTCACTCGTCGCCAATTTATTGTAACGGGAGTTGGTCATTGAGCACGCGTTTTTGATAATCGAATCTATTAAATCGAAATGTACAGAGAATACAACAACAAACATAGATAAGATGAATGTGTAACAATACAGTATAATATTAGGCGAATCGTACTGTCTCTGTGTAATGGTGGTAGGCATAAAGTTACAATAAGCGGACAGACAGAATTTTTACTTCCATGTTTACGTAGTAAATAGAAGTATTGAAATCGTATGAAAAGTCGAATTTGGAATAGAGGTTCTGGTGAAAGAAATTATCATAGTACTATACTCAGAATCACTTTCTAAACAAGTGTCTGTGTGTCTGTGGTCACAAACTGACATAAATCGCCATATATCCGTGAAAAATGGAGAACCTCTATGAAATTTTGAGGGAATGTTTTTTCAGTAATCGTGCAAAATTAGCTGTTTCCGGATTTTGGATTGCACAAATTACTTCCGAGATATAAGCGTTCAAAGTTTTTTCTGTTTCGATTTTCACAGGCTATAAGAGTCAAAATTTGCAACGTTTGAGGTCTTGAAATGTATGTGATGGTGAGCTGATTACAGCAGATTTTTTGTATATTGGTTCACATACAATACCTCCACGTTATGAGCACTTTTCACGATTTCACTAGTGCATATTTTGTATTTTGGTTTTTAGAGGCCGCAAAACTCAATGTATTTGAATGTTCAAGGTCTCAAAATGTTTGCGATTGCGATTGAAAGATGCCTGATTTTTATACAGTGGGTCACATACAGCACTTCCTCGTAAAACGCAATTTCAGGCATTGTGCTTTTTGGGGCTCTTTGCTCTATATTTGACCACGTTAATAAAACGTGTCTTGTATAGTTGTTGTATGGTTTGGATGACACACAGTACTTCCGCGTTATGCCGTTTCTTTGCTTTTGAGATTTTAATAGACCGCGAGAGTGAATATATATGAAGGCTGGGAGATTTAAATTTTCGTACATGAGAGCTGAATATTGCTTGATTTTGAATTTTCGTGGTCACATGCAGTACTTCCTCGTAAAATGCATTTTCAGTTATCTTATTGAAGCCGTATAGTACTTTTTGGGACTCACTGCTCTATAATTGACCAACTTTGACCACGTTCACAAAACATGTTTTCTATAGTTTGGGTAACACACAGTATTTCCGCCTGATACCGTTTTTTCGCTTTAGAGATTGTTATAGACTGCAAGAGTTAATACTTTGGACTTTAAATTTTTCTTTATGACAGTTGAATATTGCTGGATTATGATTAATGGGGACACATGCAGTACTTCCTCGTAAAACGCATTTTCAGTTATTTTATTCTAGCGGTTCTGTAACTTTCGGTTCTCTTTGCTTAAATAATTATTACCAACTTCGACCATATTCAAAACCCTTGTTTTGTGTTGTTTTGATCACATACCGTACTTCCGCCTTACGCCGTTTATCGCTGCGAAGCTTTTTAAAGGCTGCAAAAATCAATATATTTGACGCTAGAGGTATTTATTATTTGTAATGGCGAGTAAATGACGCCTGATCTCCACCCGCCGTAGGGTCACACACATTTTTTCGTCACAGTCACATACCGTAGTTTCGCGTAATTAAAATATTTTTTGCATCTAGAAAGCTTTTTGGCATTCTGGTTTGTTTATGGCAGGGAATCACGCTTTTCATTTCATAAAACTAAATTGATATATAATGATAATATACTCTGAATACGATGGTTTTCCATCTCAATTTGAACTAATCCTATATAATAAACGAGGACAACAAGCCGAAAACGTTTGTTGGAGAATGAAGGTAATTTATTTTCAATCATTACATCGTCCATCACACAGTGGAAATTATTTCGTCTGTTTGTATACCTAATTGTTTATTTTGGTATAATTCAACAAGGCATTCGGCCTTCGTACGATTTTCTTGATTTTATAATTGGTTATGCCTGTTACCGACTCACACATGGAAGTACTGTGTGATCTATGTACACCTCTGGTTCTGGTTTATTATTCAATAATAAACCATTGTAATCGCCCAAGAAAAAACTTTTTCTAACCTCCCCTCCAACTCCAAGTATGATGTTTTGTGGAATCTGAATATCCAATAAAAAATTCCTGTGTGCACGCCGTACGCCGTCCACACTTTCCCCCTTTATTCTTGGAATTTTCATCAAAAATCAATCTCGGTCCTACGACGGCCCAATTCTTGAACCACATTGGTAGCTCAATGTTTAGGGTATTGTTGGGGGTTTTGAGGGGGAGAAAATTCATATTTTCCTGTGTTTTTCAGGAAAATATGTATTTGGTATCAATTTCTATAGATTTTTGGTTCGCTTAATCGAATAAGACCATCGCGGAGTCAATAGCTTCATTGGTTCGACACAGTGTGCTAGCCAAGAATATAAAACAAATCATTTGGCAGTCTGCTTACCATGAAGAACATTTCAAGGCGTTG